>VWZE01005082.1:182441-234012 GCA_013396675.1 Eubucco bourcierii | reverse complement strand
CTGTCCTCATAGCAGAGCTGCTCCAGCCCTCTGAGCATCTTCACGGCCCTACTTTGGACCCGCTCCAACACTTCCATGTCCTTCCTAATGCTTATGCATCACTTACATTTTATTGAACTCTCATCTGAGGCCTTCATTGAAATTTTCTAACAACTCTGAATAACTGACAAACCACAAACTTCACTAATTTCAGTAACTGCCGCATTTGGCAAAATTTATGTAAAATGCTTCCTTTTTGCTTTGATGCCTTTGTTATCTAAACACAGATAACTGGGTTTGCCTTGTTCATTCCTTTCTCTCACTCTGTATTCAAATATTAGCTCTCAGTTCAAACACATCAGCGAGGAGTAGATTGGGTATTTTTTAACACCAGTGCACTAAGATGGAATCAGAAACACATTACCAGCCCACTGGTTTTAGCCCTGCTCATACCAAGACTAAAGGGCAAGCGAGAGCATTCAAAAGGAAGTGAATGACTTCCTTCCATGGTAAGCATTTCCCCTTTCTGGAGATTATTCCTGTTGCTGGCATCCTCTTGCACCGCTGCCTTGGGAATAGGGTAACAGTTGTGCTGCCTGAGGCAATGGAGAGCAGCTGGAACTCCATTCCATGCCACCCTGCCTGTTGTCACACGATCTGAATGAGCTTGCTTTAGAATCAGTTTTTAATAGCTGGACATCTGGTTAGTTTGGTTTGGAATATCTTTTTCTATCAGTATAATAAAGGAAAAAAATAACGAGGAAAAAGCTTTTTTATTTAATAACTGCAAACAATAGTTCATAATAGTTTCTAGAAGTTCTTCATTTATACACCTCTCCCCAATTTTCTGTGTGAAGTTTTACAAATCCTGCCTTTCTATCACTAATATCATGGTTTCTAACCACGCTTGCTGTATATATACAGAACAAGAGAAAGTCTTGGCATAGTTCAGTGCTCTATCAAAACTTTTGCCAAAAGAGAGGAAATATCTCTCTATTGTTCTGTTGCTGTAGGTGGAGTAAACAGATCTTAAGGGAGTCCCTTATTGCTGTAGGAAGTTATTACAGAATGGAATTACAGCAGAGAGTACGGGAATATTTAGTCAGAGTTCAGTGGAACTTAAAAGCTGTTCAGCTCACTTAATAAAATGTTTATGTATCCTGTGTCAGTGCACACCAAACCATGTCGAAGAACTCAGGTAATTTTAGATCAGCTGGATGTTTCTTAATCAGAAAGTTTAAAAATAACAAAACAAGTTTGATAAATTCATCTGTTTAGGTTTTTTTTTCCCCTAGACAACACTTTTCTAGAGAAAAAGGGAGAATTCTCCAGTGGTAAGAAGAACATCTCACTGGTCCTGCAGTAATCCAAAGGTGACTGAATACTAACTTGCCTTTAATGCCTGTGACTTCAGCAGCTGGGTATTTGCTTTAAAAAAACAAGCCACGTGAATACGGCATTAATTTATTATCTTTCCGCCTTAATGCTTGAGTCATGCAATCCTGTAGAGGAATTTTTAATCCATTTTTCAGTTCTGACTATATATATAAATATTTTACATGGTCCAAAGCAAGAGCTTTGGTGAGCAATTTTTTTTTTAAGTACTTGTAGTTTATGAGAGCAAAGAGAACCATTTAGAAATTTAATTACATCTTAGCTGTGATTAAGATACAGTAATATTTTTCTACTGTGCTTCATAATAGTGCTTCTTATTCAGCTTTATGCAATTTCAGAGACTTCCTGTACCCCTTCTTTTTCCAAAGCAGAAATGTAAGAGGATTTCCAGTCTGATACATCTGATTAGCAGTGGCTGTTACTCTACTCCTACCAAACTGTTTTCGTTTCTTCGTGAGTTTTGTTTCTTGGTTCGTTTTCTTTCCACCCTGTACTGCTTAAGCTCGTAAGCCTTGTTAGCTGGGAGACGCTATGGAATGTGTCTGCAGTTCGGGAAGTAACATCACTTCATACACCACATGCTTATGATAAAACGGCAACGACTGACATAACAGCATTAAAACCTTCTGCTATCGGTTCAAAGCAGGTAGGATTGGACTCCAGCCTCCAGAAACGAGAGGCCCCATACGCCTGCCCGCTGTCTACACAAGATCGGTGCGACGTGTACGCTCCACAGCCGTCGTTTTCCTGACAGCAACGCCTTTTGCCTCAGCGTGGAAAAAATGAGAGGGCAAGCAGTGCGCAGCTGATGTTGCTGGTTGTACAGAACCGCTCCGAGCGTCCGCTGCAGCGCCCCAGGCTCACGGTTCGGTGCACACACTGGCGACAGCCGCTTCAGAACTAGCTCCAGAGGCTGGCCGGGGAAATGAGCTTCTGAAGAGCAACTGCCATTGAGTTGATCCCTACCTACCCCTGCCCTGGCCAAGCTTTTCACAGAACCTAAGCCACGCTCCTAACGATGGCTGTAGCTGTGGTGCTTGTTGCTGTGCTCCCTTTGTGTCCTGCACGGAGCACGAGCGGGATTTTTCCCAGAGCGCAAAGAAAATGCAATTCATCGCTCGCGGGTCCGGTTTGACGTCAGTGCTGCATCTGCAGCCGCTTGAAACCACAACTTTCCCAAAGCCAGCGATGGGGCTAACGTGGAGTTTGAGTAATAACAATAAATGGCTTTCAAACTCCACACCGCAGCTTTCCCTCGTCAGAGGCTTTCTGTAGAACCTCACGCTGACAGTCTGTAAGAGGCTCTGCACAGTAGAGGAGGCAGCGACACAAGGGACGGAGCTGACGGCTCCAGTGATTAGGCTGTGGGCAGGCGATAGGCCGCCAGCACCGACCGAGACTGTGGACCACAGACTGCCGCCACCGACGGCCCGCGCGTGCGCCCCGGCCGGGCCCGCTCGCTACAGGGGCGGGGCGAGCCTCGCTCGATGACTCGAAGTGCAGGAAGCGCTGCCTGGTCGCCGCCAGCCCAGAGCGATCGCTGCCGGAGTAGTTCCCCCCTCGCCACCCCGGAGCTCGCATCGCTGTCGGGGGAAAGAGGATGGTGAGGGGCACTCGAGACGGGCCGGTTCGGGACCGCGCATCTCCGCGCCCCCAGCCCGGGCTGCGGAGCGAGTAGGGGAAAGTGGGAGGGCGAGAAGGAGGGAATGGGGCCGTGAGTAAGCAATTCCCGGGCCACGCGGGGTCGGGCTCGCCGCGGGCCGATTCCGGGCCTGGGCCTCGCTGCCGGGGCCCGGGGCTCCCCGGGGAAGGGGGAGGCCTCGCTCTGCTCTGCGGGACAGGCAGCGTCCGAGCAGGTTGGCGTGGGAGTGCGGCGGTGGCGCGGGGGCCGCGACCCCTCGGCCCGGCCCGGCGTGACGCTGCAGAGAGGCGGGTGATGGCTGCGCGGCTGCCCCGAAAAGGGTCGGACGGGCGAAGCATCAGCGTTATCCCTGGCGAAGAGCTGGGCGGGCTGAGCAGGGAGCAAGGCAAGCACACGGATCTCGCCTTTTTGTTCTTGCTGTTTCCCCTCCGGGGCTGAGGCAGCGGGCTTGCTGCTCTGGGACTTGCAGTTTGTGCTGCTCTCTGAGTTGAGGATCTTGCTCCGAAACGAAAAGAATTTTGACTATAGAGTAAGCCCCAACTTCAGGCCTGGGAACAAATACTTATCATGAAAAGCTCTACAAAGAAGGTGGACCAGAACTTCCCCCAGGAATGCACCTTGTGCCAGTACATTAGCTATGCTAATGAGTTTTATTTTGTTCATTCCAGTTTCGCAACCAGTATGACAATGATGTCACAGTGTGGAGCCCACAGGTAAAATCTCTATGAAATTGCTGAGTGCCTTTTTAACTTGCTTTTTGGTTTTCGCTCTTGCAGCTGTGATATCACAATAGTACCAGTTGTATTCAGGTGCCTAAAGCTTGCTGCTGGCTGCTCCCTTCAGATTTTTGGAAAGCAATGAGCACTTTGCTGAGCTGGTATATGGTGCTTACTTAGCAGGCCCTTGGTGTCTCAAAGTACTTAAGGCAGTTGCTTTCCAAGTGTACTTTTCAGGTACAAAATAGATGCTATCATAGTTGCAGGTTGGACTAGATGATCTCTGAAGATCCCTTTCAGCCCAAACCATTCTATGGTCAATTTACAGGTCTAGAATAAAAGTGCTAGTAAGTTATGAACAATCATGAAACTGAGCTTAAGTCTTATCCACGTGAGGGTCATTCTGTCTTTCATTCCTGAGCTACTACTATTTAGGAGCTACTTAGTTTACAATTGGAAGGAGATATTTAGTTTACAATTGGGAAAACCGTTCTTTTGTTATTAACAGCTTTGCTGTATTCAAACTGTTCAGAACAAACCCAAATTATTGTAAGTTACTATTTAGTGCTTAAGTGACAGTATGCTGCCTACTTCAAGTATGGCATAACATCACTTGCTTCTGTGCATACAACTTTGACCACCTTGTAAGACCCCTATTTGAATGGCTATATCCATATGGTGACCTACAGTATAGAATCCAAGATGCTGATTTTTGTACTATGAGTTCACAGATCTTAATTTTCTAAATTGAAGTGCTCCCTGCTGAATAAATGCCATGTATAAAGCTTGTCATTTCACTATAGGAGCTACTGTATTCCACTACATAACCGGTAGAATGCAGCTGTGGGCTGTGGTTAGCAGTTCCTTTACTTGCAGAGTAACAGCGGGCATGCTGGCTGCTCGACAAAGGCTGGCCAAGTAGAGTGCACAAAATTAGCTACTTTGCCCTCAGTGGTTGCATGAAAAGGACATTGTCATGGAACTTGTGGAGACTTAACTGTCTTTAAGACCTCTACTCCTCTTTCAGGCTTTGCTGCAGTTGACTAATAATGTGTTCAGAAGTTATTAGGGAAAGGATGGTGAGACACAACAATTGCGTAAGACTCATTTCTTCAGGAAACTCAAAAGTTAAGCATCCAACTTAAACTGCAGGTCCTGTCTCCGAATCATTTTGTGTCAAACATTGATTCCTGTGAAGACAGTGACGAAAGTCTTGGAGCTGTTATAATGTTTATTTTCTAGTTTAGTTGTAGCCAATAATGAATGGCTCAGAGATGACCAGATTTTGTTGGTTCATGGTAAGGCATTTACAGAAGGAAGTCTTCTAGTTGTAGGATTAAGCTGTTAGGCAGTAAGCACACCTGTTCTGAAAATGAAAACCCATTGGAAATTGATACAGAGGATTAACTTCAGAATTGTTACCTTTGTTTTTTATTTTGTAGGGCCGAATTCATCAAATAGAATATGCCATGGAAGCTGTAAAACAAGGCTCAGCTACTGTGGGGCTGAAGTCAAAAACACATGCTGTGCTGGTTGCTCTCAAGGTAACTTCAAAATTGTGTTCTCAGGACAGTAACGGTGGTAGAAAAGTTTTGGTTTGGCAAATGAGTTTTGTGCAGTTCAAGTTTTTGTGCATAATGTAAATCAAATCCCAGTTTCCTTTTGCTTGGGTACCAGTATAGAGGTATGTTTCCAGTGCATATGCAAAACAGATTTTCACAAAATGAAGGAAATGAAATTTTTTTTCCCCTTTAAAATATATTTCTCTCTTTTTAAAATCTAGTTATTAAGTAGTAAAAGTCTTTCTCTTCCCAAAGCTTTCCAAAGTGCATGTCTGTTCTTTCATTCTGACAATTTCCTACCAAAATGGAAATTTCTTGTCATCTGTTGCAAGTTTATAATGACTTTTTGTTGTCACTGCTTCATTATCATATTCAATTCTTGCTGTAATTGTTAGCAGATTTCTTCACAGTATTTGGCAAACTGTTCAGTCTGCCACATAGCCTTCTCCTTTTATGCATAGAGAGCACAGTCTGAGCTGGCAGCTCATCAGAAAAAAATCCTCTACGTTGACAACCATATTGGTATCTCAATTGCTGGACTTACTGCTGATGCAAGACTCTTGTGGTGAGTATCTTAGTTGTTGACATACACACACAATTCTGCAACAATGAGTGAAAGTTCATTTGTAGACTATTGCAAATGAAATTTTACGGCCAGCTAAGGATTAGTCTGGAGTTACTGCTCTGTTGTACTATGGCAAAGACCTCAGCATGAAATTCTGGCAGGTTTTTAACTATTTGGAAGAATTTTTTTGTTTGTTTGTTTTGGCCCCAAATTTTGCTCTTTGGTTTTTTTCACTAGCAAGAGGCCTGCCTGGTTTCCTCAGTGTGATGGGGTTTCCAAGCAGCCTGAGAAAGTGCATCACTTAATTCCCTTTAGCAGCAGTTTCTGTGTACATATATTGAAGAAACTTACTACAGTTATACCCTGTGACACCTTCAGAGGGACTTGCTTTCTCTTTACTGGTCACAGCTTCATCATATGAGGTAAATGTACACAGAAGTAGGAGTGTTACTTTGATAGGAAAGGACAAAAGAGACATAAGGAAGAATAACAAATTTGAATTGCTGTAAGGTTGCAAAGAAATATAACCATTTAACCGTGGCTCTTTTCTAGATGATCTGTCAGTTGCCTGCATGAACTTCTACCTTCTTTGCATTTGTATGGCTGAAATACTGTAATACCCTGTCAAATGTGTGGTCAGCATTCTCACTGACAATTACAGGTCATGATGAAATAAAATTATGTAATGCCTTTGACCCTTTTTCTCAGTAAGAAGAGCTGAAACAAAAGGATACTTACCTTAATGGACAAATAATGAGATACAAACTCAGTGTGACTTTGATCTGTGCATTGGTTTGATTTGGGTTGTTTTTGGTGTTTGTTTGGGAGGGTTTTTTGTGGTTTGGGTTTTTTTGTTTTGTTTTGTTTTATTTTGTTTGCTTTTCTCTCTCTTTCCTCCTAGCAATTTCATGCGCCAGGAGTGTCTGGATTCTAGGTTTGTGTTTGATAGACCTCTTCCAGTTTCTCGCCTAGTGTCACTAATTGGAAGCAGTATCCTTTGTTTGTAACACTGTTACAGCTTTTTACTTGTCCATATTTATATGTAAAAATGATTTTGATCTCAGTTTAAAAGTTGTGTTAAATTGAAAAAGCAAACTCAAAGTTAATCTTTCTTTGTTCATGTTGCTTATGTATTCTTTCATAGAATATCCCCTAACATTCACTGAACTGGTAGAGAAGCCATGAGGTGACATGCAACATTTAAAGTAGCACTGTTTGTTCCACAGCAGGAAAAAGAAAGATGACTGCACTGGTCAAAAAATGATCCTTTACTGGATCATGGTTGCTTACTCACATTTCTGTGACATTCTGTCTCACGTGGACTGTAGCAGAGGTTTCATGTTCTGTTACTGGGTGTCTAGGAGAAAATTCAGAGGGATAAGAAGTGAGGTAAGGCTCAGCACTAGGTGAACTCTGTGTTACTTGGTTGAACGCACTCCTCACTTCACTTTTGGATGAAAAAGAAGTCAGTATTCCAAATAAGCCCTGATGTTTATTTCTTTGAACCCAGCCTTCATACTGTGAAAAGGTTTTCAAAGGCTATGTAGAGATTATGTTGCATCACTGCTTGGCTTAGGAAAATGTTTTGGGCAATGAACATGTTCTTTTGAGATTATTTCCTTAAGTTAGGTAAGAAACTCAGATACCAACGCAGCGTTATGGCAGAAGACCATATGGTGTAGGACTGCTCATTGCAGGTTATGATGTAAGTAAGCTCTGCTAGTTACTACTGGGTTAAAAGAAAATGTGCTTAATGCAATTTTATGTAACAAACATGTTAAGAGGGGAAGATGGAAGGAAAAGATACTCATTAAAACTTGCTGAATAAGCAAATAGTAAAAAAAGAAAAAGTATCTTACCCATAGCTAATCCTACCTACACTTACCAGGTGTGCATTTGCAAAAGGAAAAAAAGTATTTTAAGGTGCAAAAATTATATTTGTGTTTTAAGGGATCAAAATGTTGATCCTGTGATGACTAATTATTTTACTGATTATTATGGAGCTTTACAAACTACTATTTTTAATACTTTTTATAAATAATGGACGTGGAAATCATCACTGGCTTCTCTCTTAACAACAACAATTTGGTTAATGCATCACACAGAGATGTCTCTGGGCTTAAGGTTTTTTAACATGGGGAAGATTGAGGGGAAACTGCCATCTTGCATGGCATGGTATAATCTAGAGCAGGTTTTTACTTTTGTGCAGATAAGTTGGATTGTGTGTAAAGTATCTAATGTGAGCCATGAAGTGGGAAGCATACATAAGCGTAGTAGAGTTTTTCTGGAACAGAGAAGGAAATGGTTTTGTTGCCAGCTATCCTGCTCAGATTAAAACAGCATTTCAGTGAACTAAATGTAAACACAGATTTAAAATTTTTTGTTTGTTTATTGTTTTCTGCAGTAGCTTTGAAGGAATTGTGTAAGAACAGTGTATAAGCTGTATAAAATACTCAAGCGTGCGTGCATCACAAAGCAAAACTCCATTTTGGGTAATATATGCTCCAACAGCAGGCTTGGAATGAGTTTATATATCTGTTTCATGCTTTGTGGATTTTTTTTCTCTTCACAGGACATGGGTCCTCACATTTTCCAGACTTGCCCCTCTGCAAACTACTTTGACTGCAAAGCAATGTCCATTGGTGCTCGATCACAGTCAGCACGAACTTACTTGGAGAGACACATGACTGAATTTGCCGATTGTGAGTAATGAAACCTTGTCTTTCTAATGCTGTTTATCAGTTGTGCAGCTTTTATGCTACTGCTCTGTTGTTTGGCATTTAGTGGGGTAGGAAGGTAAGTTTAGTGAGCCAAGTTTAGCGTAAGTGTAGAACTACACGAAGGCAAAATGTGTAAGGAAAATTATTTAAAAGTTCCTGCCTAGCATGTAATTGCATCTAATGAAAAAAAGAAGATCAGAAAAGCAGAGTAAAATATAAAAACTTCTGCCCCAGCAACAACCAATTCTTTCCATGTTAAAGCAGGGGTAGTATGCAAAGGCAGGTATTTAAGTGGTGTGTTCCAAGTGGTGAACTAATCTTTCTGTAAAATGGTGATGAGGAGGCTACTGAATGGCTTCTTGGACAGAAATACAGTGTGACTATCGCTGGACTGGAGGCAGGGCAGGTGCTAAAATGATGCATTCGACCTTAAATGTAGAGAGGGGCTAGTTTCTCAAGGTATACTTCTATAGCCAAGTCTGATGTGTACCTGAAATATCCGAGGAGAGGAGTTCTGGAAGTCAAGCTACCTAAGGTGATTTTGTAGTTGTCAGCTAGGAGTGGGAAGAATGTCTGGAGATGCACCATATTTAATAAATGTCTTTCTGATTTCATGTTAAGGTAATCTTAATGAGCTAGTTAAACATGGACTACGTGCCCTGAGAGAGACTCTTCCTGCTGAACAGGATCTCACCACCAAGGTAAATGCTAAGTGTTCTTGGCAAGACATTTTACTGCCATAGCTATGAGAAATTACTGTGGAAAAAAATCATGTAAGTTATAGATGTCACCAAAATTTGGAAGATGATTACTGACAGTATCGCCTTAATATGTTGTCATGTTATTTTCTGTTTCCTTAATTATCAGATTTAATTTTCTTAACAGAAATATACTTTGACTAAATTAGAGATTGTTAATTTGATTGCCTCATTCCATTTTAAACTTCAGTCACTGCTGAAGATAACATCACACATAAATAGAGTCACAACTTTGCGTTGTAAGCACAGTCAGTATCCCTAGCATCAAAAAGTTGCAGAAAATTCTGACAATCAATTGAGGAATTGCTGAACAAGAAAATTTTAAGTATATCTACTAGTTGATGTTCTGCTTGTAGCTGATCTGCCCTTTTATATGTTTCTTTTTTTTTTTTTATTCTTGGCCCACCTTTTTTAACTCTTAATTAGTGAAAATGCAAAATTAAGATATAAATAGTTTTGAAAATGTATGTGTACTATTAAAATAATAAATGGAAAGAAGTTGAAATCCTTGAAAAGTGTCTTTACTTGGAAGGTTTTGAAACATGAGAGTTTTTGTAGGGAGTCAGTCTGCACTTTTCCTTTTCTAGTACAATCTGCCAAAGGGGAGTCTTTCTCAAAATTTCCTTTTTTCCCTGAAGTAGACCCAATGAGTCTCTCCATGATGGGAGGAATTTTTTGCCTGGTTCACAGGCAAAAGCTGTAAAGCCACAGAGTTATTTGCAGAAAAAATTCTTCTCACTTCTTTCACAACTTTGCTTAACAGAATGTTTCCATTGGAATTGTTGGCAAAGACATGGAGTTTACCATATATGATGATGATGATGTAGCACCATTCCTAGAAGGACTTGAGGAGAGACCACAAAGAAAGGTATATGGTTTAGATTTAAGTAGGCATCATTTAAAGACTTCATTTTGTGAAGTGTGACCTATGTTACAACATTTTAGCCTTCTCAACTATTCTGGTAGAGATTTAGGAGTGTGATTTTGAAGTGTGTAGTTACTACATGAAAACCATATAATCTTAGCTGGATACCAAGATGTTTATTAATGTCAATTTTTGCTGAATTGATGATGGGCCTTTCCAGAGTCCTGTCTTTCCTCATCTGTGATCAAGTTCTGGTTTTCCTCTTATTGCAACAGAATTGGCTATATGTAATTGTCATGCTTCCCCCAAAATGCATTCTGAGTCTCCTAATGAATGACCAGCTCTGTCCTGCTTCATGCTTCATTTTGGATAACATTGATGTATAAGATGCTTGCTGAGATAAGCTGCATTGATGTACTCATGATGCTTAATCCAGGATAAAGGTGATGTATTAAGTGTTGTTTTCTGATCATCTGTAATACTTTTATTTTCTTTTAGCCTGCTCCACCTGCTGATGAACCTGCAGAAAAGGCAGAGGAGCCGATGGAGCACTAGTTGGTGGATGACTTCCTCTGTGTTAACATATATCTAATTATACAGGAAGGATTATCCATTTGCTGGTAACTTTATCCTCACCTATATGCATTTTCTGCCAATACTTTGAGGATTATGCTTAAAAAGGAAACCAACCAACCCACCTATCCTTAAAAGGTAGACAGAAGGTCATAATTGGGTGTATTTTCTTTGACAAGAAAGGTGTAATCATTTTCTAAATAGTACATGATACTGTTTTTTAATGACAAGCATACTGTCTTTAACTTGTAAGGACAAGTGGAAATAAAACACTTTCTTGGAATCTGCTGTGGGTTTGGGTTTTTTTAATCTGAAGAAACAATCATTCAAATCAAGGTGCTATCATCTATTTGACCATTTGTCAGTGCGAGCATTTATGTACTGTATATAAATGTGGTGCTTTTGGAAACTGTTGGAAGGGAGAGGACTTGAGAATGCCCACAAATCTACAAAATAGAACAGATAGAATGCAGCATGTTTCCCCATGTTGTTTTGTCATTGTCTCAAGCTCAACTTGAAAAGACATTCACAATTCAATGTTTCCCAGGCACACTGCACACTGAAGAAGCATGAAGCTGCAGAACAGCTTGTGTTTTGGCTTTTTGAGTTCTCCACTTCAGTAAACCCCAGCTTGTTTGGAACTGAATTGTATTGCTTTATTTCTTAAGAGCCACCAGCCAGCCAAGAGGCAGCAAAGGGCTTTTAGCACACAAGTAGCTTAAACTGAAGTAAGAGGGAAGCACATAGAATACCCATTACAGATCCCCTGAGCTATGGAGTCTCCGCATTGCTGCTGAATAGGCTCCTTAGGGTTTCCTTTCAGCACTGGCATTGAAGGTACCTAGTATGTGTTTGAAATCAAGCCCAATCCAGCAACTTGGGACACTGGGCAAGGAAGCTGAATCAGCTGTTGCAAAGTGGCTGTGACTCTGTATTTAAGCAAGTTTCCATGTAGCAGATCATTGGAGTAGAATTATCCTGACTAATGAACACATTGAACAGGCTAAGAAACAACTTGGAGTGGAATCACATAGGGGCTTAATATCCTGCTTAATGTATTTTTTTTAAAAAAAGGGCCTAACACTTGCAACTTGTATTTATTAACGAATAAAGCATGGTGCTGTTTTGAACAGACTTCAAATAGTGTGTTGAATCCCTGTGACTGGGTCAGTCATGAATATATGAATATAATGCTATTAGTGCCATGTATTGGGTCTAAGCTCGGAAATTACACTTTTTTCCTATTACAATATAGATAAAGAGGAATAATGGGGTTTTTTTGTTGGGTTTTTTTTCTCCTATTTATTTTAGTAGAAACCCAGCATGCTGGGGATGGAAGGACTTCTGGAGATAGTCCACTCCCCTTACCAAGCAGGTTGCAAAGGAACATGTCCAGGCAGGTTTTGAATCTCTTCAGAAAATGAGACTTCACAACCTCTCTGGGCAGCCTGTTCCAGTGCTCTAGCACCCTCATAGAAGGTTTGCCTTATGTTTAGGTGGAATTTTACCCATTCCGTTTTGTGCCTCTTGTATTCTCGCTGGGCCTCATCCTCTTGACCTCTGCCTTTAGATATTGATGTGTGTTGTGACGATCTCCTCTCAGTCATCTTTTCTCCAGGTTAACAGCCCCTGCTCTCTCAGCATGTTCTTATAAGAGAAATGCTCCACTCCCCTGAGCATCTTCATAGCCTCTGCTGCACTCCCTCTCTTGAACTGGAGCGCCCGGAACTGGACACGATACTCCAGATGTGACCTCGCTAAGGCAGAAGGGAGAACTCCCTTGATCAGCTGGACGTGCTCTTCACAATGCATCCCAGGATGCTGCTGGCCATAGCATTGACAGCTCGTGGTGAACCTAGCCACCAGCACCCCTGGCTCCTCCACAAACTCACTTTCCGAGGGCCAGTGAACTCCCTCTGCTGCCTCCGTGACGCTGGAGGCGGAAGTCCCTCCTCCCGCCTTCGTGGCTGCTGGCGCACTCTCCCTTCACGCACGGAAAGGGCGGGGCCACGAGCAGGGGTCCCCCCGCTTTCGCGTTGTCGTGCTGGTGAGAGGCGTGTCCCTCTAGAGCCGCCGTACTATCGATGTGGCCTGAGGAGGGAGCGGCTCCACGTCAGCCATCGCCGGAGCGGGAGCGCCGCGGGCAGAGCTCCGCACCGGGCCGGACTCGACCGCACTGGGTCGCCGCTCCACCGGGTACGGAGCCTTGTGCCAGGGGACCAGCAACCTCACTGCAGGGAGCGCAGGGTTACCAGGGCATGGCGGAACCGCCGTTGTTCCGGTGCAGCCGGGAGGCCTGAGGCCTCGCCGGCGTCTTCCCTTCCTGCTGATTGTTTCAAGCGAACTACCGGCGCTATTAACGGAGTACCGTAGGCCTGTGGGTTTGGTGCCGTTGTAGCACGACTCCCACAAACATGGTGGGGTGTTGCGGTGGTGTGGGCTGTGAATGTCTTCAAGGGAGCGGCAGGCAAATAGGGGCATGAAATATTTTAACTCGAGCTAAAAATGCCAGGCGTTTTGAGCAAAAAGTAGTCGCCAAGAAAATTAAGGGAGAAATCTCGCTAAACTGGGTGCACGTTTGCTTGGGATTTTTAAGTTTTCACAGTCTATGTTGTAGGTCTGGATCAATGAAACTATGCTTTCTCAGGGTTTGGGTTCCTAAGGTGCCCCAGTTCACGTTCCAAGAACGTAGAGTAGACATGGCTTTTTGTCTTCCTATCTTGTGTGAACTGTGTAGCTTTCCATTTCCTTCTACAGATACTCAGACGTCTATTTTATTGCTGGAGAAGTCTGTGTTTGTGGGAATTGTCTATTAGATTAAATAGCGATTTTTAAAGCGTTGTTGCCTTTGAAGGGGGGAGAAGTGGTTTTCCTGCTGTGATTGTTGAGAGATTTTGTGCATTTCGGATCTATCTCTGAGTAAAGATACCTGGTCTACTTTTTACAAAGATCTGCTTTATGCCTATTGCAGAAGGTTGGAACTAAATGATCCTTGTGCTTCCTTCCAACCTTACTATTCTATGATTCTATTCTATGGTCTGTGTGAGTTGTTACTGGAGGTGAAAATGCTATCTGCAGAACTTTGAGGCTGGAGTTCTGACTAACAGCATGGAAAAAGTATGTAAAAAGCTGTTGCTACTGAGGCAAGAAAACAGTCTTATTTCTAAAACTGAGAAGGAGCTGTTTAAGCAGATATTTATAAAGAAGAAGTTTGAAGGATCTAACCCTTAAAAATAGAGAATTTGTAACAAGCATCTTTAAACAAACAAACAAACAAACAAACATGGGCAATTACTTTTTGGGGTAATAGTTGTAGTAACATTTTAGTTGTCTTACTGTGTAGAGAGAGGCTGCAGTCCGAGTTAGCATAACTTGCTTGCTGCAAGTTCATCCTGAGGTGTCCATTTGATGAGAAAAGGGACTTTGGACACAATATCCACTTCTGTTCAGTATCTCAAATGTTCATTCGAATGCTACAACTGTGTCCCACCTCCTCTCTCTTTCCTCAGTGGGGCAGGTTGGGCATGGATGTTTGTTGGTCTGTTGTCAAAAAGGTTTTTTTATTTCTTGTTTTTTTTTTCCCCTCCTTGTGATGTTTTTCAGCTGACTTGCAGCTTGGATCATTTCACACACCGAGGCACAGGATCTCAGGAAGGATAGTGGGAATACCAGAGTCAGGAGGAGTAAATGAGGGAAAGACTACTACATGCATCTGTTCAGCTTCTCTCAGATGCTTGTACACTTCTGTTATCTCTGACTGTGCCCCAAGTACTGGAAAGATTTATTTTGTTCACTTTCTTTTTTTTTTTTTTTTAATATTTTGTAAATTTCATTCCCTTTTTTTTTTTTTTTCCTTTGGATGCTAGTAGGAATATTTTAGAATAACAGAAAATCGAGAAGGCTTTTGAATGTGTCTTCTCAAGAAGTCAAACAGTCTCTTTGAGTCACTAAGTTCAGTTACAAAGGCATTTTTGTGTTGATAATAAAATCTGTTAACTTTGGTCTGGTTTTGTTTGCTTGTTTTTTAGCTTGTCTGATACTTCTTTCAAAATAATTCTTCATTTGAGGAAAACTTCTGTAACCAAGAACCATGACTGCTGCAGAGAACGTGTGTTACACGTTAATCAATGTTCCAATGGATTCAGAACCGCCTTCTGAAATCAGCTTAAAAAATGACCTAGGCAAGTAATGGGCAAGGGTTTGAAGGATGAAAACAAGTCAGCTTGATGTTTACCTTATTCTACTGATATTTGAAGTGTGTGCATTCATTATTTGAGAGACTTCCTGGTATTTGTCTTAAGTATTTTGGGTTTGAGTTTCCCTGCCTCAGTCTGTGCAAAAAATCTGAAATCTTGTCTTTTTGTTTGAAGAATACCTGCTTGGGCTAAGACAGATTGGAGTTATGGCCTGATAAATGAGTGTCTTATCACTCATTCTTTGCAGTGTTGTGCGTTGCTGACCAGGAGGGTGGTGTCAGTATTTAGTTTATGTATGACACCAGAGCTCATTGTAGTGCTCTGGCATAAAAGACTGTTAAAATTTGAGTATTGAAACACCTGTGAAATTTGTTGGACATGGTTAATTCCAATATGTTAATACTAGAATTAAGTCTGGACCCCGTGTTTATGTTTTAAATTTCTCTTGCTTTCTCTTTATCCTTTTAGCAGAAGTAAGGGTGTGAATTTTATTGGTATGCTGTACTGCACTCCTTCAGAGGGGCTTTGTGTCTGACAACACTGAACTTGAGCATTCCTTTTAAGCTAGCGGTGATGTCTTAGGCTTTCTGATTTCATCTCCTTATCTAGAAAAAGGAGATGTCAAGTTGAAGACAGAGGCTTTGAAGAAGGTGATCATTATGATTCTGAATGGTGAAAAACTACCTGGGCTTCTGATGACCATCATACGTTTTGTCCTGCCTCTCCAAGATCATACCATCAAAAAGCTGCTGCTTGTCTTTTGGGAAATAGTGCCTAAGACCACGCCGGATGGCAGGCTCTTGCAAGAAATGATCCTTGTGTGTGATGCATACAGAAAGGTAGGCCATTGTGTATTTCATTGCTTACGTTCTTATACTGGATTTCTACAAAAAGTGGATCATTTTGGGTTATTTAGTGAATATTAAAATGGTTTCTGGTCAGCATTTTCTACCTGTTAGGTCTTGGTGCTTCGGCGCTGGGTAATTGTGCGTAAGCAGCAGATCTACTACCAAGGAATTTTTATGTTTTCTTTTGCTATTAAGGCTTAACAAAAAGTTAGCTTAACAAAAATATGAGGGTTAATTAATGAATGTCTTCATAGTGTCTTGGGACAAGATACTATTTCTTTTACACACTGTTGTATATCTTACCAAAGATAGTAAGTCCCTTCAGCTTCTTTGGAAGTGGTCAGAAGCAGATGAACTGATGTACACCAGAGATTTGCAGCCACTGCAGGAGTGGCTTTCCCAGCCTTAGTAATTGGAGAAGACACATAAAACACAGAAGATGATCCCACAGGCTTTTTAAGTTTTACTACACTGAAATGTGTGTTTTTGAATATTGCATGGCATCAGTATTTTAAGAAGGTATTTCATGAGAAGACAGTGAGGTGCTGTCAAGGATGTTGAGAGCTCGTACCATGGAAAGCTGAGCATGAGGGAAAAAAGCTGGCGAGTGAGTTCATCTGAGCCTAAAAATTAGGCTGAAGAGTCTGGCATTTCAAATGTGTTTCTTGTTGATTTTAGGATCTTCAGCACCCAAATGAATTTATTCGAGGTTCTACTCTCCGTTTTCTTTGTAAACTGAAGGAAGCAGAATTGTTGGAACCTTTGATGCCAGCCATCCGTGCGTGTCTGGAGCACCGACACAGCTATGTGCGCAGAAATGCAGTTCTGGCCATTTACACCATTTATAGGTAAATGCCAGAAACTGTTTAAAGTTGTGGATGCAGAAAGCCAGGGCTAGCTTTAGTAATGTGGATAGTTTTTGAGATCTCATAAACATTTCTCAGTCACTGGTGTGGTATTTGGTTTGGGATTTTTATTTGCTTTATTGTTTCTGTCTCAATGGACTTCTCCGGAAAAGCATAGGTACTGCTGCTGCTCTCTCAGGTCTGACTGAGCTCTTTATACTGCAGATTGATTTGCTTGGGCAAATACTTTACTTAATCACCTAAACATTACACTTATATAAATTTATTTGAAGCAAGACATTCTTCAGGTACTGTAGTTATTTGCAAAACGTTATTATAACTGTTACCTGAACAGTGTGGCTGAATGTTACTACTAAGCAGAAATTGTTGATGGGTAATGTCTTAGCTGTCATCATAAGTTTTTTAGAAATCTCTTTGAGTCTGTTCAGTTTCAAGTATAGAATCATAGAATGGTAAGGTTGGAAGGGACCTCAAGGATCATCTAGTTCCAACCCCCTGCCATAGGCAGGGACACCTCCCACTAGTACAGCTCACTCAAGGCCTCATCCAATCTGGCCTTGAACACCTCCAGGGAGGGAGCAGCCACAACCTCCCTGGGCAACCTGTGCCAGTGTCTCACCACCCTCACTGTAAAGAACTTCCTCCTAACATCCAGTCTAAATCTCCCCTCTGTCAGTTTAAACCCATTGTCCCTTGTCCTGTCGTTGCAGGACCTTGTAAATAATCCTTCCCCAGTAGGAAGTATATATAAATAATCCTTCCCCAGTAGCTGTATAAAAGCTATGTATCACTGATCAGTGCTTCTGGAAATTTGATAAACATTTGCCTTTAGGATATGCACCTAAACCTTACCTTCTATGCCTTATCAGTACTTCTAATTATGGTTGGGGGTTTTTTTGAAGGAATTTTGAACATCTTATACCTGATGCTCCTGAACTGATCCATGATTTCTTGGTGAATGAGAAAGATGCAAGCTGCAAAAGAAATGCATTTATGATGCTAATCCATGCAGATCAGGTAAGGATATGTCTCGAAACTTACTTGGTGTAAATACTTGAAAGTGCACTAGGTAACTAACCAGTAGTTTATTGGTAGTATAGACTACTTACATTCATGAAAAAGCCCAACTCTGATATGTTAGTGTTAACTAACTTATGGAATATTTGGTAAATGAAAAGTTGAAGTGAGGCTTTAGTGTTGCATTCATGTTGAAGGAAAATCACTCTATTCAGTGAAGACATGTGGTGGTGCTGAAAATTGTCATTACTGCTGCCAAGTGAGCTTCACAAGACTGAGCAGCTCTCCATTACCTACTAGTTTTTTAGTGTTTGTAGTCACAAATAAAAAACAGCTGGCTACTGATTACTGTGTAGCATTTTGAGTAATTTGCTCTGCAGACCATTCCCTTTGTGCCTGATTACCGTTCATTTTGCCTTTCTGCCATCTGTAGAGAGAATGGATTCCTTTGCTCTTCAGGTTTATAATAATTCAGTAAAGTGTTTTGAAATTTGAAGTTGAAGGTTTGAATATATGCTGGTGTGTATTTTGATTTTTAAAATATATTTTGATTTAAAGTACAGTTGGAAAACTCAGACTAATTGAGAATAATTTGTCTCCTATTTGTATAGGATCGAGCTTTGGATTATTTGAGTACCTGTATTGACCAAGTCCAGACTTTTGGTGACATACTACAGTTGGTTATTGTTGAACTAATTTATAAGGTAAAAAGGGAAATGTTGTAGCACATTTAAAGTGATTGTATATACTGCACATTAGTCTGCTTTTTTGAAAGCAACAGAATGTGGTTGGGGAGGCATTCAGTCTCTGTCAGGAAAATGTCATTGTTTAGTAGAGCTAAGATTTGTCTCTTGAAACAAGCTGCTCAAGTGTGCAGTCTAGAGCTATATGTCTCATCTGATTTGCTGTGCTTTATCAGACTGTTCTTCACAGACATGAGGAGGGCATCTGTTAGAAAATCTAGTAGAGGCTGTGCCCTTGTTTTTGATCTGAGATTTTAAGACCTTGTATTGTTGCATAGTATTACCAAGAATAGCTTTGTGATGGTTTTCATAATTAGATTTTTACCACTGCGAATGACACTTCCTAGCCCCAGAAAAGGATGTCATCTTTTGCTTAATTTTCTTTGTTGTAAGATAAAGGAGCAGTTAAGCTATGTGATGTGCTGTTTTCATTTTTCCTTTGTTTCAACTCTGTGTTGTTCTTCCTTATCTAGGTCTGTCATGCAAATCCATCAGAGAGAGCTCGCTTTATTCGTTGCATCTACAACTTACTGCAGTCATCCAGTCCTGCAGTGAAGTATGAAGCTGCAGGTACTCTAGTTACACTCTCCAGTGCACCAACAGCAATCAAGGTATGAAAGTGATGTTTTCAGATATTTCAGTAGCTTTCAGTGCACCATATGCTGTACATTGATACTTTGAAAGAGCAAAACCTTTAGTGGTTGGGGTGTTTTAACAGCACATGCAACGCTGTCTTAAACTTTTTTGTTAAAACTGGTCACAAAATAAGACAGTTCTTTGAAATAATTGCTTTAATAGTTTTTTGCAATGTCTGTTTTCCTGAATTTCTGTCAGAAACTTGCCAGTCCTCTCCATTACTTAAAAAGGGCTTTTATCCTTTTTAATTTTAGGCAGCTGCCCAGTGCTACATAGATTTGATTATTAAAGAAAGTGATAATAATGTGAAGCTCATTGTTTTGGATCGGTTAATTGAATTAAAGGAGCATCCCTCCCATGAACGAGTGTTACAGGTATGTGAGCTGTCTCTTTTCCTGCAAGTTAATGGAAGGATTTTCTTTCCTAAATTAAACTTTTGTGTTTGTGGTGCATACAGAAATGTGCTTCTGAAGTTTCAATCTTTTTTCAGTCTTTTTTTTTTTTTTTTTTGGTATAAACAGTCCTTTGAGAGGTTTTTTGTTGCTTTTATTGTCTGCATAAGAATTAACAATGGCAAGTGCTGTTTAATTGTAAGGCTTAATGATGTAGCTTGCATGGTAGGCTCTTAAGGAAATGTAGGCTTTATTAAATGAGCACTGTGAAATTTCANCCCCTTCAGATATTGGAAGGCTACTCTAAGGTCTCCTGGAAGCCCTCTCCTCTCTAGGCTGCAGAGCCCCAACTCTCCCAGCCTGTCCCCACAGGAGAGCTGCTGCAGCCCCCTGATCACCCTCGTGGCCCTTCTCTGGACCCACTCCAACAGTTCCATGTCCTTCCTGTGTTGGGGGCTCCAGAACTGTACACAGGACTCCAGGTGGGGTCTGAGGAGAGCAAAGGGCCAATTGCCTAGGTTATCTTGCCTGCTTGTCAGGAGATTTATATATTGTGTATCCAAAAAGTCTTTGAAAATCATTGGGGACTGAAAATTAGAATTAGGAAAATTAGAAGGAGGTAATTTAAAGCAATAATGTAGTTAAGCATTTTGTTACTCTTTCAGGATCTAGTGATGGACATCCTCAGAGTGTTGAGTACTCCAGACCTAGAAGTGCGCAAAAAAACCCTTCAGCTGGCTCTGGACCTTGTCTCTTCAAGAAATGTGGAGGAGGTAAAATAAGTAATACTTTGGCTTCATTACACTATTTATTTTAGTCTTTGGAAAAATATGTGACTTTATTTGATTTCATTTGATCTTATCTGCAGCTTGTAATTGTTCTGAAGAAGGAAGTGATTAAAACTAATAATGTGACAGAGCATGAAGATACAGACAAGTATCGACAGCTGCTTGTTCGTACCTTGCATTCCTGCAGCGTTCGGTTTCCAGACATGGCTGCTAATGTTATCCCAGTGGTATGCAAATATTTCATTAATTGTTATTAACTGTGTTCTAGTTATATCCAAAACCTGGAGAATAACTGAAGCTGAGGTGTTTCTAATAGTGACCTCACACAAAGCCATAGTGCTTTTAATCCCTAGAGAAATCTATGCCTTTCGATGCTGTCTTCTGAGACTTAATTTTTAAATAATTGTGAAGAACATGAGCTGAAGAGTACTGTTGTTTAAAACTTCAATAACTTGTATCATCACTTTGGGGATTATGATAATTGGTAATTGTTTGGAATGGCTTCAGCTTTGTTTAATGGGAGATCAAGATGGCTCAAGAACTGGCTAAACAGAGCCCGGAGGGTCATGATCAGTGCTGCAGAGTCCTATGTGAGATCTGTAACTAGTGGTGTCCTCCAGGGGTCAGTGCTAGGTCCAGTCGTTTTCCACAGCCTAGATGAAGAGATTGAGTGTACTCTCCACTCTGCCCTGGTTAGACCACATGTGGACTATCTTGTACAGTTCTGGGCTCCCCGGTTCAGGAGGGACAGCGAACTACTGGAGAGAGTTCAACAGAGGACTGCCAAGATGCTGAGGGGACTGGAGCATCTCTCTTAACAAGGAAAGACTGAGAACTCTGGGCTGTTTAGACTGGAGAAGAGAAGGCTGAGAGGGGACCTTATCAATGTCTACAAATATCTATAGGGTAGCTGTCAGGAGGATGGGACCAGTCTTATTTCAGTGATAGGACAAGGGGCAATGGACATAAACTCAGTCAAAGGAAATTCCATCTCAATATGAGAAAAAAACTCTGTGGGCAGCCTGTTCCAGTGTGCCATCACCCACACAGCATTCTGTGATTCTATGATCATAGAATCATAGAACGGGAAGGTTGGAAGGGACCTCAAGGATCATCCAGTTCCAACCCCCTGCCATAGGCAGGGACACCTCCCACTAGTACAGGTTACTCAAGGCCTCGTCCAACCTGGCCTTGAACACCTCCAGGGAGGGAGCAGCCACAGCCTCCCTGGGCAACCTCTTCCAGTGCTTCACCACCCTCACTGTAAAGAACTTTCTCTTAACATCCAGTCTAAATCTCCCCTCTGCCAGTTTAAACCCATTACCCCTTGTCCTGTCGTTGTGAGACCTTGTCAGTAATCCCTCCCCAGCCTTCCTGTAGGCCCCGTTCAGATGCTGGAAGGCTACTCTATGGTCTCCTGGAAACCTTCTGTTCTCCAGGCTGAAGAACCTGAACTCTCTCAACCTGTCCTCATAGGAGAGCTGCTGCAGCCCTCTGATCATCCTTGTGGCTCTCCTTTGGACCCGCTCCAACACTTCCATGTCCTTCCTACACTTCCATGTCCTTCCTATGCATCTATATTCAGTTTTGTTTTTCTGAATGTGGAAAGAAAATACTGTTGTACAAACTCAGCCATGCTGCTCCTTATGCTCATGTTCACTCTTTTGTGCTAGCTGATGGAGTTCCTTAGTGATAACAACGAAGCAGCAGCTGCTGATGTCCTGGAGTTTGTGCGGGAAGCAATCCAGAGATTTGATAACCTTAGACCTCTTATTGTTGAGAAGATGCTTGAAGTCTTTCATGCTATTAAATCTGTCAAGTGAGTCCAAAATATGTTATCAGACATTGGAGCAGCCTTTGGTTCACTGGGTTTGATTGTATAATGTCATTAAATTTGTACTAAAGCCCTCGCAACCCACACATGAAGAAGAATCGAAGCTGAGATGTTTTGGGGGTGGATGATTTCTAGGTACAGATTCCTTATGTACACTGGGTGCTTGCTGCATTGAATGAAGGAAATAAATTCAGGTTTAAGTTTTATGATGCACTTGCTAGAAGATAGCATTGTTGATGAAGATGAAGACCGAGTGTAAACCAGTATTTTTCTCAGAACTACTAAGGGATTACTGCAGCAGGAATTTGCACTTGTACATAACTGGAAATATTTACTCTACATTTATTAGAAAACCTAGTTGAACATAGACTGGACTTTACAATCTGCAGAGCTCCTTTTTTATCATTCAGGGCTCTAAAAACTTGGTTTTCTGATGAATCTGCAAAAGCTAAGTCACAAGAACTTATCTGTATCAAGACACTACCCTGCTGTCCTTTCAATACACAGTAAACTCTGAATGGTATCTCCATTGTCAACTCATTAAGTGGGGAAAACCCCTCTGAAATATTGTTAAATTTCCCCCTGATCTTTCTTCATGTTCTTTCTTCTTCTCCTATATGAAGGAAAAATGTCAAGATTAATACAGATGGGAATAGCAGAGCATATATCTCATTTGTTGTACTCGCTAGGATGATTCCTCTTGTTCAGACTGCCTTACTCTCAGTCATATCCTTCTGAATTTGTCAAGACTGGATTTACCACCTAACCATGAATTGTTCCCCTTGATGCTGATTTGAGTATATCACAAATGCATGACTGAAGTTACTTTTCTTGTCTTAGGATCTACCGAGGAGCTTTGTGGATCCTTGGAGAATATTGCAGCACAAAGGAAGATATACAAAGTGTAATGACGGAAGTTCGCAGGTCACTTGGAGAGGTGTGTTGACTGTTTTGAGTCTGACTCTTTGTTTACCTAGTACTATGCAGTGTGTTTTCTATTAAAAAGATTTTTTTTTTTTTAAATAAAGTAAGATGCAACAAAGTTTTTCGTAGTTGTCATATGTGATGGCACATGCACAAGAAATCTCAAGTAAAAACCAACTAGAGTTTGGTGTTTGTTACTTATTTTAAGTAGCAGACATGAAACTAGCATATACTGAGAATGAGTTATACCTGTTGAGAGAGGAAATGAGAAATTCCTTATTTCAGAATATGATGGCAGCTTTAAGATACATTTTCATCACATCCACTATCAAAGGAAGAGTGCTTTAAGTCTGGGTTGTTCTGCAGAGATCTAAGATAACCTGTGCAATGTGAGCTTTATTGCATGAGTAAGATGCTTATGTATGTATTCCAACAGCTGCCTGTCTCCTCAAATTTTCTTAAAACTATTACACTGTAACTGACTCTGTACTCACAAAAAACTTGGAGATACATTTCTTGGGGTTTGCTTTTTTGTTTTTTATTAAAACCTTCTCCAGAACAAAAATACCTTGGTTTGTATTAATTGTAATTTGTTTCCTATTCACTTCTAGATCCCAATAGTAGAATCAGAAATCAAGAAAGAAACTGGTGAGCTGAAACCTGAAGAAGAGGTGACTGTGGGTCCTGTCCAAAACTTGGTGACAGAAATGGGTACTTATGCTGTACAAAGTGCCCTTGGCAGTTCCCAACCTTCTAAAAAGGAAGATGACAGGTACTTAAAAGTTCATACCAGACCAACAGCGAGCTGGTTCTTTTTTTAAGTGTTATTCGCTCTCATGCAAAGTTTAGTGGGTGAGGTAATTCCCTTTTTGAAGGTATTAAACTATGCAGATGATACCAGGTAGGAAATTACCTAATTGCTTAGGATTTGTTTTTGTGGTTTGCTGCATATCAAAAAGGATACTCTTGATTATAGAATCATAGAATGGTAAGGTTGGAAGGGACCTCAAGGATCATCTAGTTCCAACCCCCTGCCATAGGCAGGGACACCTCCCACTAGTACAGGTTACTCAAGACCTTGTCCAGCCTGGCCTTGAACACTTCCAGGGAAGGTATCACTAGGAATGCCAGTGATCCATCATCCCAGGTGACATGGAGGGAATTAGGAGTGCTTACTTTTAGGGCAGGAAGCAAAAGGTTGGTCTATTTCTCTTCTCCGCAGTCTTTGTTTCATTCAAACCTCATTGTGCAACCATGACTGGTGCAGGGAGCAGAATGGTGTCTTAAAGTCTGTCTGATTCTTTAGAAGTTATATATAAAACCCCTTGAGAGTTTAAATTGGATACAGAAATATCACTGTCAGACTACAACCTTCCCCCCCACCCCTTAATATCACCTGGCACTATTTAATACTTAGTATGGTATATTGATAACTAGAACAGTTGCTATATTTTCTTAACTACATTAGGTGAACTGCTTCATCTTGACTAGTCATTATCATCTCAGACCTACAGTGAAATTATGCATTACACCCTTCCCTTCCCTCCCTACTTCACATGGAAATGGCTATGTGATTTCTGAGTATCTCTCTATTTGGAAATAGAAGGAAAGAAACCTGCTTCTGAGACCTTTAAAGCTTGTTTTGGTTGTAGAATGTGGATATTAAAGTATGAAGGTAAACAGGCAAAGGAGTGACATGGGGAACACTATTTCTGGTTATGCTTTCTCTTTGCAGACCTCCCTTACGAGGATTCCTGCTCGATGGTGACTTCTTTGTTGCAGCCTCTCTTGCTACAACTCTGACTAAGATTGCTTTGCGATATGTGTCCCTGGTGCAGGAAAAGAAGAAACAAAATGTGAGTCAGCTATTTTGTTTTCATTGTAGTTGCAAAGAAGAGCTGGTTAAATGGGCACAAAATGAGTTCAGTTCAAAGTGAAGTCCTGGTTATGTAGTTGGATAATAGTGATAATTTGAATCATGAACAAGAGCCTACTGCTTTCCAACCACTCCATCTAGAGAGTCTCAATCATGCTTCTTGATTCCTACATAGTAAGTACTAAAAAAAAAAACCCCAAACTCTTAATGCACACATTTTTGTAAATAAGTCAGAAATAAACTTTTCTGTGAAGCTGTCAGAAATGCAGTAATCTCCTTCCACTCTCTTTGTCCTCGTTCTCAGTCCTTTATTGCTGAAGCTATGCTGCTGATGGCCACTATTCTCCATTTGGGAAAGTCTTCTCTCCCCAAGAAGCCAATTACAGATGATGATGTGGACCGTATTTCCTTGTGTCTGAAAGTTTTGTCAGAATGTTCTCCTCTCATGAATGATATTTTCAACAAAGAATGCAGGCAGTCCCTCTCTCATATGCTGTCAGCCAAGCTAGAAGAGGAGAAACTTTCCCAGAAGGTGAGCTGTTCTAAGTGTGTAACCATAAACACTTGGACTTTTTATGGCTGGCCCCAGGAATGTCAACATTTGATTGTGTGTAGGTCAGCCTTATTCAACTGTCTTTCCAACCTAAGGAATGGAATTCATTTTGAGTTCTTGAATATTTTTCTTCCTGCAGAAAGAATCTGAGAAGAGGAATGTGACAGTTCAGCCAGATGATCCCATTTCCTTCATGCAGCTTACTGCTAAAAATGAAATGAACTCAAAAGAAGACCAGTTTCAGCTTAGCCTACTTGCAGCAATGGGCAACACACAGAGGAAAGAGGCTGCTGATCCTCTTGCATCCAAACTTAATAAGGTAATATGAAAGTCAGTTTGTGCTGCTTCTGCACAGGATCAACATCAGGAGTCACAGAGCAGAACTGATGAACCAGGCTGTGATGGTTGAATGGAAAGATCCCAATATTTTCTGGATAGGATCAGGCAAAGAAGAAAAGCCTTTGTGCTTAAAACTGTTGCTTTCTTTATGAGTAACAAGGAGCATACTTGGAGAATGCTGAGCTGGTGGGATGTGGAGAAGAGATTTAGATTGTTTGCTGGTCTGAAGAGCTCAGTAAGACTCACAGGGAAGAGAGCAGGGCTATAACAGGATGATTAAGAACCCCTTTTCCTTGGTTGACCACCCATGCTACTGCCAGGTGTGGTAAGTACATCCTTGTTTCACGAGGCCTTGAGTGAGCTGTACTAGTGGGAGGTGTCCCTGCCTATGGCAGGGGGTTGGAACTAGATAATCCTTGAGGTCCCTTCCAACCTTACCATTCTATGATTCACTCTTTCTGCCTTTTTTAATTCCCTACTGGTTATCAGCACCTGCAGAGAAGTTCCAAAGAGAAAACAAATGTAAGGTTAAAGCCCCAGACTTCTGTTCTTTATAAGTCTGAGTTAATTGTTTTTACTGCTTAAAGATACTGCTTAATGTTGAGTCAGGGTTTCTTTGCCCTGATGATCTGTTTAAGACTAGATGGCATTATAGTTCATATTTTAGGCACTTGCATGAATTCACTTCAAAATATATTACATCTGGAAAGGTTTGGTAATTGTAGTGCATACACAAAATGACAGTTAAATGTGTTTGTGTGCCTAATGTGGACAGTTACTGTGTGCTTAGCTATAACTTGATCCAGTCTTTATTTTGGAAGACTTAGCATGTCCTTTAGATTTCCCAAGCATCACAACTTTTCTGATGCTATTTTCTAGAGGCAACTTGTGGTGATCTTGTAGTGTGGTTTTCTATTTTATTTTTCTGGTTTTCCCCTTCCTTCTGTTTTTTTTTTTTTTTTTTTTTTACTGGTAAGTTAGTTCTGTGAGATTTAAAGCTTTTTGTCCATCTGCTTAATTTGGATTCCTATATTTAAGAGTAATGGATTTAATTGCACTTTATGCTTGTTTTTGTTGTTGTTTCAGTGATTCCATATTTTAAACTGGTTTGTGAGAATAAAAACACCTTAAAATGTTTTCTTCTATAGGTTACTCAACTGACAGGTTTCTCAGACCCTGTCTATGCAGAAGCCTATGTCCATGTCAATCAGTATGACATTGTGCTGGATGTGCTAGTGGTCAACCAGACCAGTGATACTCTGCAGAACTGCACGCTAGAACTAGCCACGCTAGGTAAGGATCAATACTGGAAACAAAACTGCTGCTGAGCAGCACTAAGGTGCTGGATAGGGGGTTCCAGTTGTAAGGAGTTTCAGCAGCACTTCTAAATGTGCTTACAGATCCATGCCACCTACTTGCTGTGTTGAAAGGATCTTTTCACTGCCTGTAAAATGCACTTTTATTTCAGAAGGTGGCATACTTGTATCTACTAACACTATATGAACAATAGATTTGGATTTTTTTTTCCATGCCCTTTTTTTTTTTCCCCTAGAAAAATAACATTTCCTTTCCCCTTCTCCCTTTTTTTTCTTTTTTTTTTTGAACTATGGACAGGATTTTTTTTTTTTTTATACACTTAATGCCCATAGTGCTCTTATCATATAGCAAGAGTACAAAATCCAAACTGGTGTGGAGCAAATGTGAGGCAAAAGTCATCTCCCCTGGGTGGTGGTTTAGGTTGGATGTTAGGAATGATTTCTTCCCTGAAATGGATGTCAAGCTGCTGCCCAGAGCAATGGTGGAGTGACCATCCCTGGAGGCATTTAAAAGTCATGAAGATGTGGTGCTGAGGGACATTGTTTAGTGATGACCTGACAGTGCTGGGTCAGTGGTTGGATCTTGGTGATCTTAATGGTCTTTTACAACTTCAGCTATTGTATGATTCTGTGGCTGGAGGGGCATAACCTTCCTTCTAATCTTTAGTGAATAATTTGATTGGATTAATGGAGGTACATAAAAACAAATACATGACTTAATATATTGTTGATGTCTTCAGACACATTGCAAAAACTGACTTGATGCATCACTCCTGTGTGCACAGCAGGTGCTGTTCATGCTGTCTTCTCAGATTGCACAGTCTGATAGAACTAAGGAGTCTTCTACAATTACTTACTAAAGAATTAGGAAAAATACCTATTTCATTGTTTCCTCAGAGCAGTTATGTTGAAAATCAAAATGCTACTTTGTCCTGTTTATAAATAGCTTTGTGCATGCAATAATGGACGTTGAACTTTGCTTTGGAGACACCTGACTGTAGGATTAGGTGTGATGTTGTCAGTGATAAAAACACAAGGTAGAATTAACCATTCCCTGACTCTTAAACATCAAAATGGGCCTCAGATTGAGTTAAATACTCAGTTCTGGAGCCCCCAGCACAGGAGGGACATGGAAGTATTGGAGTGGGTCCAGAGGAGGGCGCGAAGATGATCAGAGGGCTGCAGCAGCTCTGCTATGAGGACAACCTGAGAGAGTTGGGGCTCTGCAGCCTGGAGAAGAGAAGGCTTCCAGGAGACCTTATAGAAGCTTCCAGTGTCTGAAGGGGGCTACAGGAAGGCTGGGGAGGGACTGTTGACAAGGTCTTGCAATGACAGGATGAGGAACAATGGCTTTAAACTGGCAGAGGAGAGATTTAGACTGGATGTCAGGAGCAAGTTGTTTGCAGTGAGAGTGGTGAGGCACTGGCACAGGTTGCCCAGGGAGATTGTGGCTACTCCCTCCCTGGAGGTGTTCAAGGCCAGGTTGGAGGAGGCCTTGAGTGAGCTGTACTAGTGGGAGGTGTCCCTGCCTATGGCAGAGGGTTGGAACTGGATGATCCTTGAGGTCCCTTCCAACCTTACTATTCTATGATTTCTGTGAATAAACTAATATTTTAACTGAAATTTCAAGTGTAATATAAATCACTTTGTCTTGCAGGTAGCAAACTGTGACAAAAAGGTTGCAAATCATTATATCATTATGATGGTGTTTAGTGCAGCTTTGTAGACATCAGGATTGAATGACAAGAAAATAAAACTTGTTGTTCCAAAAGCTAAACTCACTGTGTGCTGTTAATGTCCCCTGTTCTCTATGTCCAAATTACTTTACACAGGTGACTTGAAACTTGTGGAGAAACCATCTCCTCTGACACTTGCTCCACATGATTTTGCAAACATTAAAGCTAATGTCAAAGTTGCTTCAACAGAAAATGGAATAATTTTTGGTAATATTGGTAAGTAAGCAATTCAGTGTGCAAAATTAACAGTAGTGTGTAGCGTTTCTCAACTGCTTAATGAACTCAAACTCAACCAAAACACTTCCTGCTGGGAGAGGAAATAGAATGGTCTACAGTGTATGAAAATTTTGTGATGATTTAAAAAAAAAAAATTAAAATCACTTAATTGTAGTAGTACATACTGCCTTTAGAATGGTTGACAGTGTGATGCTTGAACCCAGATTTGAGTCTGTAATGAACTGGGCTGCCTTGCCTGAAAGACCAATGCACTTAACTCCAAGTTCTGTAGCACTGGAAGAGGGCAGAGGTCAGCAAGGAGATTAAGTGTTGGTTGTTGGTAACTGGCAGATGGCAACTGAGCACGCTCCTGTTTAGTGCAGATTCACTTTCTCAGACATGAAGGTGGTTTGTGTTTTATGTTGCAGTGTATGATGTCTCTGGAGCAGCCAGCGACAGAAACTGTGTGGTTCTCAGTGACATTCACATTGACATCATGGATTACATCCAGCCTGCCTCTTGCACGGATGCGGAGTTCAGACAGATGTGGGCAGAATTTGAGTGGGAAAACAAAGTTAGTTTAAGTTTTGGTTTTGTTTTTTTTTCTTTATGTTATTTGGTTGTGGTTTTTTGTTGATAAGAGGTAATTCTTTTTCTTCTACGTCAGCATTGTCTCTTGCAATACAAGCCTCATTCAGTGTGCACACTGGATGTTGGTGTTAAGTAACTCGTTGTCTTGTTGCTCCCTTGTCTGTTTCACTGAATCAGTGATGGGCTTTGTTTTTTCCTTACAAAAGAGGTATAGAGCCTTACCTCCTGCATGGGAGGTATCCAGTTTGATTATTGAGTGTTTATTTTGACTCAAAGGTGAGAAAGCAACAAGTTTAAGTTTATGCCAAGACTGCAGAATTTTGCATACTGCTTAGCTTCTCCAGCTCTGAATTACCTTGTCCTCTTCTTTTTTGAATCGTAGAATGGTAAGGTTGGAAGGGACCTCAAGGATTATCACAGAATGGTTTGGGTTGAGAGGGACTTTATTTAAAGGTTTCCTCCATGGGCAGGGACAACTTTCACTGTATTACTTTGCAGTACAGCTGTAGCATATGGTTATGGATGTTACATAAGACTAACAAAATTATTTTAGAAGATGTTCAGCCTGTTAGTTACAGATTTGTCAAAAAGGCATTTAAGGGAGATCATTTCATGCAATGGAACAGTATAATTAAAGAGTGGAGTAGAAACATTAGAACAGAATGGGAGATGTTTTATACAAAGTGTAGCCTTGGGGCCTACAGGAAGGCTGGGGAGGGGCTATTGGCAAGGTCTTGTAATGACAGGACAAGGGGCAATGGGATTGAACTGACAGAGAGATTTAAACTGGATGTTAGGAGGAAACTCTTTACAGTGAGGGTAATAAGGCACTGGCACAGGTTGCCCAGGGAGGTTGTGGCTGCTCCTTCCCTGGAGGTGTTCAAGGCCAGGTTGGAGGAGGCCTTGAGTGAGCTGTGCTAGTGGGAGGTGTCCCTGCCTATGGCAGGGGGTTGGAACTAGATGATCCTTGAGGTCCCTTCCAACCTTACCGTTTTATGATACTATATTTACATGTATTCACTTCAGATTTAAGTGTCTTAAAAGGAACTTGTGAACAATATATTTTAATACCCAATATGTGAAGGCTTAGAAGTCTGTAAACTGTGCCTAGAAGGTGTAATAAAAAGTAGTTTAAACAAGACCTACAATATTCAATGTAAAGAAGCCAAGGTGGCCCTGAGAGCTTTGTGTCTAGAAGGGAAAGGCAAAAGTCATTTTTATCACTAGTTAAAATTAAGCTGTTCTTGTTCTGACAATGTGTAAACTGTGTTGTTTTGACAAGAAGTCACCATTTGCTGTAGGGAGTCAACACATTTAACAGAGCACCACATTCACCTAATTGAGGTTTAGAAACTGGTAATAATGAAATTCTCACTCAAAACAAGTGGATGACAGAAGCTGGAGACTTTGTATGGCACCACCACATAATGAGAAGTGCAACTAGCTTGCTGCATGTGGTGTTGCTCAAAGAGAAATGTAACAGTCGTCTCCTTTCTGGAGTCACAAAGAACAGATGGTTTCAGAGGTACCTGAGGTGCTAATTAAAGTAATACTCTTTTTTTTTTGCCCTTCTCGAAGGTTACAGTGAATACAAATATCATTGATCTAAATGAATACTTACAGCACATACTGAAGTCAACCAATATGAAATGCCTGACTCCAGAGAAGGTGAGCTATTTGCTTGGAAACCTTTAGATCCCCTTTTTAATTTGTCTACTTCAGTGTTTAATTTGTTTAACATGTGTTAGGAATTTTATTAGAGGGTTTTGCTTACTATATGAAATAGTACATAGTTTTTAAATGAGTTGTGTGAAATGAGTAAAAGCAAGTTCATGTTATCAGAATTCCACGTTGCTGAATCACCTTAGCTGTTTCTTGCTGAGCTGGAAGATCAGAATGTGTATTTGACTTCATAGTAGATTTGAATTTGAATTCGTAGTAGTAGTATTTATACATCGTAGTAGTTGTATTTGAATTCATAGTAGATCTTTTTTTATTATGGTTTTTTAGCAGCTCCAACATAGTTTTCAAATGAGTTGTCTGATATGAGTAAAAGCAAGTTCATATTATCAGAATTCCATGTTGCTGAATCACCTCAACTGTTTCTTGCTGAGCTGGAAGATCAGAATGTGTATTTGACTTCATAGTAGATTTGAATTTGAATTCATAGTAGTAGTATTTATACATAGTAGTAATTGTATTTGAATTCATAGTAGATCTTTTTTTATTATGTTTTTTAGCAACTCCAACATAGTTTTTAAATGAGTTGTGTGAAATGAGTAAAAGCAAGTTCATGTTATCAGAATTCCACGTTGCTGAATCACCTTAGCTGTTTCTTGCTGAGCTGGAAGATCAGAATGTGTATTTGACTTCATAGTAGATTTGAATTTGAATTCATAGTAGTAGTATTTATACATAGTAGTAATTGTATTTGAATTCATAGTAGATCTTTTTTTATTATGTTTTTTAGCAACTCCAACATAGCTTTTAAATGAGTTGTGTGAAATGAGTAAAAGCAAGTTCATGTTATCAGAATTCCACGTTGCTGAATCACCTTAGCTGTTTCTTGCTGAGCTGGAAGATCAGAATGTGTATTTGACTTCATAGTAGATTTGAATTTGAATTCGTAGTAGTAGTATTTATACATCGTAGTAGTTGTATTTGAATTCATAGTAGATCTTTTTTTATTATGGTTTTTTAGCAGCTCCAACATAGTTTTCAAATGAGTTGTCTGATATGAGTAAAAGCAAGTTCATATTATCAGAATTCCATGTTGCTGAATCACCTCAACTGTTTCTTGCTGAGCTGGAAGATCAGAATGTGTATTTGACTTCATAGTAGATTTGAATTTGAATTCATAGTAGTAGTATTTATACATAGTAGTAATTGTATTTGAATTCATAGTAAATCTTTTTTTATGATTTTTTTCTTTTTTTAGCAGCTCCAAATTCCTTTCTTCTCTGTCAAACTTAACCCTTTTGCCAATTTAGCCTGTTTGTTGTAAAGCAGAATACATCTATACAATAACTATTTGCTATTAAGGTATAACTACAAGCTAATATATGTATATGGTAGCCAAAATAAGTGTAGTAACAATCACTGCTGTTTAGCCTCTTGACTATTTTGCTGTTCGATAAATCAGACCATAAAATGCCATCCTATTTTATTTTGAGTACTGTAGGTTGCAGATCTTCCAATATGAACTTGAGAAGAAGGCCACCACTGTTTGGCACTGTGGTTCTCACAATTTACAATATGTATACAAACAAAGGACTTTAAAGGAGTCTCACATTTTACAACATGCACGTTAAGAAAGACATTTAAACATTAAATGCTGACACCTAGCTAGCCAACTTAGGATGAACTAAAATGTGTTTTAAGGCATTTTGGCTTTTCTAAGGAGTTCAAGTGTGCTTTCTGTAGGCACTTTCTGGCTATTGTGGGTTTATGGCAGCCAATCTTTATGCACGTTCCATATTTGGAGAAGATGCACTTGCAAATGTCAGCATCGAGAAGCCAATTCACCTGGGACCAGAGGCACCTGTCACCGGCCACATCCGCATCCGTGCAAAGAGTCAGGTAACCTACCTTACCCTCTGAGCACTTCTCTTTAGAGCCTTCTCAGCTTATAGAAAATCTCCTCTAAAAACATGCAAATTTGCTTGTTAGAATTAGTTTCTGGCACTAGGTAAATGGGAATAGTTTTAGGGGAGGTTAGCATTAGGTTTAAAACTCTTCTCCAGATTTTTGTGAGGAAGGAATGGATTTTTTTTTAATCAGTGTAATCATATCCTAAACCTGTATTCTAGAGCTTCTCTCCCAGGGCATTATCCTAAAACAGGCCTTTGGACCAAGAGTGCCTTCTTTATAGTTCTGTGTCCCTCATTGGGAACTATAGGGTTAAAAAAGTCCTCTAGAGATGAGAAGATTGTTATTCAATCCCATAATCAGAGGGCTGGAGCAGCTCTGCTATGAGGACAGGCTGAGAGAGTTGGGGCTCTGCAGCCTGGAGAAGAGAAGGCTTCCAGGAGACCTTAGAGTAGCCTTCCAGTGTCTGAAGGGGGCCTACAGGAAGGCTGGGGAGGGACTATTGACAAGGGCTTGCAGTGACAGGCCAAGGGGCAATGAATTTGNATGGCAGGGGGTTGGAACTAGATGATCCTTGAGGTCCCTTCCAGCCTTCCCATTGTATAATTCTGCTATCTCTTCATAAGCTCACAGCAAGGCAGCTCATTCTCCTTTCCTCCCCCTCCAGCCTTGTGTCAGGCAGGAGCTGCGTTACTGGGACAAACATGTAAGAATAGGCCTGGTTTGGGGCCTCCAGAGGCTGTGCTTAGGCCCCTTGGATGGCAGAGGCATGGGGGGAGGAGGATTGGAGCACTGGGGATTATAGATTTAGTTTTGGTTTGGGGGAAACTTCAGGGGGTTCACTTATACGGATTCTGTATCTGCTTTGTAATTTCTATCTGTAACACTCTCTCCAAATGTAACAGAATCACAGAACCTTAGAGGTTGGAAGGGATCTCCAGATAATTTTGTTTTTTCTCCAGTCCATTTGAGAGCTTCACTCTGTTTGCTCTTTAAACCCAGGACATTCTGCAAATAAGGTGTTATGTTTTATTTGCTTTTAAACAAAGAGCAGATACTCCTCACGGCTCTCTGATCTGTTTCCTATTAAATTGCACATTTCATTTTCACACAACAATGACATGTTCTGTCTTTGTGATGAATGTCTTCTTTCTTTTCCTTGCAGGGGATGGCCCTGAGTCTTGGAGATAAGATCAATCTCTCTCAGAAGAAAACAAGTTTATAAATTTTACCTAATGTCTTTTCAAGTCTTTTACAAATTAACCTTAGGTATGTGGCTTTTGGGATCCAGAACATCTTATACTCTCCAGTGTTCTGTAATTGTAGAAGCCAAGCTTTTGAGCTGAAAGCATTCCAGCAGATAATTTATAGGTTCTCCATGACTGATACAGAGCAAAACTTTAAATCTCCAGGTTTTTTACTTTTTCCTGGAAGTCATGTTTTCTTTGTCTCTAATATATACTGATGCTCACAGTACAATAAACAAATTATGCCAGTACTGTTCTTTCTGTAAATTATAATCTTTGTATTGTTTGATCAGTGTTGAAGTCTGACCAGGGATGTTTTGATGCTCTAAGAAAGCAGGGATGTGTAATAGCTGAAGTGTTTGCAATAATCATAGAATCATAGAATGGTAAGGTTGGAAGGGACCTCAAACATCATCCAGTTCCAACCCCCTGCCATAGGCAGGGACCCCTCCCACTAGCACAGCTCACTCAAGGCCTCATCCAACCTGACCTTGAACATCTTCAGGGAGGGAGCAGCCACAACCTCCCTGGGCAACCTGTGCCAGTGCCTCACCATCCTCATTGTAAAGAACTTCCTCCTAACATCCAGTCTAAATCTCCCCTCTGCCAGTTCAAACCCATTGCCCCTTGTCCTGTCATTGCAAGACCTTGTAAATAGTCTCTCCCCAGCCTTCCTGTAGCCCCCTTCAGATACTGGAAGGCTACTCTAAGGTCTCCTGGAAACCTTCTCTTCTCCAGGCTGCAGAACCCCAACTCTCTCAGCCTGTCCTCATAGCAGAGCTGCTGCAGCCCTCTGAGCATTTTTATGACCTCCTCTGGAGCTGCTCCAACACTTCCATGTCCTTCCTGTGCTGAGGGCTCCAGAACTGCACACAGTACTCCAGGTGGGGTCTGACAAGATCAGAGTAAAGGGGCAGGAATGGCTAGGCTTGAGTTGTGTCAATGTCTGCTCATGACTTAAAACACTCTGGTATGCTTGGGAGAATGTGTATTCCACAGCTGAATCAAAAGTGTATTCTAAATGGTTGGTTTAACAACATAATCACTTGGCACAGGCATGCTTGTAATATCAGTAAAGAAATGGTCAAAATTCAGCTCCTTCCAGTAAGTAGTAAAATCTTAAAATGTGCTTCTGAATGGCTTTCCTGACAGTATTGTTTTAAGTAATGTGGTGTTGCTGGTGGTGTTCTTCTTGTTCATAGAAAAAAGCAGCCAAGTGCCATATTAGGCAGTATTTTCAGTGGCTACAGCCATTAGCCACATGTGTCAGCTCAGGAGGGAAGGATTCAGGCTGGTAATGATCTTGCAGTGAATTGAACCACGCTGAAGAATTTGATAAAAGGAGGAGTTGTGAATGGAGGTCAAGTCAGGATGTGGAAGTGAGTTTACACCATGCATATTAGTAGTAGATGAAAACATATAAACATTTAAAACCTCAGTGATGAAAGCCTTTCAACTATTTTCACTCTCAACAGGCACAGGAGGGAGCACACATGTAAATTCTGAAAGGAGTGACCTTAGTTTTTGTCTGGCTAAAGGATAGCCCTAGAAATACAATGCCAAAATTGAGCTAATAAGTGACTTTCATATAAATATTTCATTACCTGTTCCTCACAGTATTGTTCTTTTGCCAGCTGGCTTTGGTCTGTTCTTAAAAGCATTAGGTTCTCTTTTCATTGCATCCTATCTTTAAGCCAGGTGCCAGATGAAAATAGTTTACCTGTGGCAAAAAGTGGGGCAAATCTGTCAACAGCTAAAACTTTGCACTGATGCAGCTACAGTTCTGAGGTTTTAGTACATAAAAATCATAAAAGCAATGGAATTAACAGGGCAATAGTGGTTTTGGGTTTGGTTTGGTTTGGGTGTTTGGTTTGGTTTGGTTTTTTTTTTTTTAATATCCATTAAACTTTAAAAACACTAAAAATACTCAAGTAACACCCACAGGGCTTGAGAGGGCTCTGGGCAACCTGGTCTATTAGAGGATGCCCCTGCTTGAGTGCAAGCTGGCTTGGACTAGATGACCTTTGGAGGTCCCTTCCAACCAAGACCATTCTGTGATTAATGGGGTGCAAAAAAATTTCCTAGAGACTGGAGAACTGTTCTGCATACAAATGAAATATCTTACATGGACTATCCTAGTTTTGGGTCCACTTACAGCTTTTTAATTGCAGTAAAACTTAGTAAAAGCTGGAGCTGTGCTGTGTCATCCAAAACTTTGTACAAGGAGTTTACTAACCCATTTTCTGCACAGCAGTAAGGTATTGTGTACACTACCTTAGGTAAGGTAGTATTATTCCACACCTTTGATTTCAGAAACTTGAGTAAGAACAGGAATAAATTCCCAGTAGGAAAAAACAGAGCAAGAAAACTTGCTCCTGTTGCTGTTGAAAGTTTTAGAAAGTCATTGGATGATGCAGAGTTGGCATAGCAGGCAGCCAGTTTCTCCTGTGCCCCTGCTCTTAACAGAGCAGCTGTGAGTCAGGGCCAGATTTCTTTATTCAGGGCCCCACGAGGGTTTAAATGTGTCCAGTGTAGATGATACCACAAGAAGCAGGAATGTTTCCCTGATGGCAGGCAGCTCTCAGTTACCTAGGAGAGGAAGGGGGCACCCGAAGAGAACATGGAGGTGGATGACACAAAACAAAAATAAGTCAGGCTGTAGAAGGGGAACACAATTTGTATTTTGACCTTTAAACACAGTTGTGAGTGGTTTCTGCAGAGGCAGCTTTATATAACTAGCAGAACTGTGAAGCCCCATGTGAGGAGGGTTTGCTCTGTAGCACTTGGGGAACAACCCAGGCAGTTATCCACGTCTTGGGTAGTCTATATAGTGATGCCAGTCAGGTAGCTGCTCCCCTTGGCATAACTGAAGAGAGTTAATAAAAGAACATGAAGTTTCCCTCTGTGGCCTACACCAGAGGGTGCTGTCTCCCAGCCAAAGAAATTGTGATTGGGATTTGGGTGGTTTTTTCAATGGAAAGGAGGAAAGTGAAGGCTGGGCTGCAGCTTTCTTTGTAAAGAAAGCTTCTCCAAAGCACTGTGTTGGTACCTTACTTGCAGCATGGCTCTGAGAACCTCCAGCAGTTAGGTCTATGTGATTGGTCCCAACTTCATTCCTAGTTAAGACTGGATATGCTGTATTGGACTGGCAACAGGTCAGACCAAACCAGAGGTGATCTCCAAATTGGTGTCTGAGCTTCACTTCAATCAACCTGTCTGTGTCGTTCCCACAGCCACTGAATGAGGTAGGGAGAGAAGTAGCCATTATCCCATGCTCTCAGATCTTTCAGACTGTTCCTCTGCAGTTCTTTGTACCAAACATGAGTTATGCTCCAGGCTTGCACCTGTTAGCTCTTAAGCTTAACTTCTCCCCTTTTTCACAATATTCGAATGCCTGAAAACTGCAGCTTGCAATGGTCCACTTAATTGTGTGTTATGCAGCCTGGTGTCAAGTGTCCCAGTTTCTTTGGTTAGCACAACTGAAGCTGTCACTGTGTAGAAAGTGAGGGTTTTCACCCTCTCCTTACAATTAGATCCATATTGGCAAGTATTGTTTTCCTAAGGAGAAAGAGTGAATTCTTATTCTACAGTAGCTGTGGTTCTTTGAAATGTCATTCTCAAGGATCCTGTGGCTTACCCTTTGTCCATACTTCAGCTGGGTGAAGAAATGACCACTTGAATATGTAAGTGGTGCACATGCAGCAAAGCACATGTGGCTGACTGAATCAGACTGTCTGCAAGTCCTACATGTATGCCAGGGAGAGTCCTGCTGACTGCATCTGCTCTCACCACCCCTGTTTCTATAAATCCAGTCTTCCTCAGCTCACTAGGTTGCACCTACCTGCAGTAAACCTCACTGTAGGAGTATTCTGCTGTTGTGGCTCATCTGACATAGGCTTGTCCTCAGGAGAGTGAGTGAAGCAAGTGTGGTAGCTGGCTCCTGAGCCATGCTGCACTGTCCCAGGGCACAGGTGCTTACATCATGGACGGTGCACTCTCAGCAAGTGTGCAGATGGCACCAAGCTGTGTGGCACAGTCAACTTGCTAGAGGGCAGGGATCCATCCAGAGGGACCTGGACAGGCTCCAGAGCTGTGCCCAGGCCAACCTCATGAAATTCAACAAGGCCAAGTGTAAGGTCCTGCACCTGGGTAGGCACAATGCCAAGCACAGCTTCAGGCTGGAATGGCTGAGAGCAGCCCTGAGGAACAGGCCCTGGGGGTCTGGGCTGATGAAAAGCTCAACCGAGGCTCCAGTGTGAGTGCAGCCCAGACAGCAACTGTGTGCTGGGCTGCAGCAAGAGCAGTGTGGGCAGCAAGGCAAGGGAGACGATTCTGTCTCTTTGCTCTGCTCTCCTCAGACCCCACCTGGAGTACTGTGTGCAGTTCTGGAGCCTTCAGCACAGGAAGGACATGGAAGTGTTGGAGTGGGTTCAAAGGCCACCAAGATGCTCAGAGGGCTGGAGCAGCTGTAAGGACAGGCTACAGGAAGTTGGGGCTCTTCAACCTGGAGAAGAGAAGGCTTTGAGGAGACCTCATAGTAACCTTCCAGTATCTGAAGGGGGCCTACAGGAAGGCTGGGGAGGGACTATTTACCTACAATGACAGGACAAGGGGCAATGGATTTAAACTGGCAGAGGGGAGATTGAAACAGGATGTCAGGAGGAAGTTCTTTGCAGTGAGGGTGGTGAGACACTGGCACAGGTTGCCCAGGGAGGTTGTGGCTGCTCCCTCCCTGGAGGTGTTCAAGGCCAGGTTGGAGGAGTTTTGTTCCTTGTAGGTTACTCTGCAACACAAATGTTGCCATCATGCAAACCAGATTCACCTTTTGCTCTGCAGGAATTGCCTTGGGTTCCTATTTGAGCTGATGGGTTTTTTTAAATGCCACATCACACTTTCTTTCATAAAGGTGCAATAAGGCAAGGTATCCAAGCCACAGGAGGTCTGACCTGTCCATACTTCAGTGCTTGTGTTTTAAAGTGTGTCAGGGCATCTTTCACAGGAGGTGTAATTGTTCCAGGGTTTGTATGCCTACACCCTAAGTAAGAGCAGGTGTTTTTTTTCCTACGCCTGTTCTCACTTACACTTCAGGCACACAAGTTCAGCAGGGATACTATATCCAGCTTTAATAAATGTGAATGTTGCCATAGAAACACTGTCACTTTGGAAGAGGTATGGCATGCCAAAGAAACCTGTTCTCTCAGCATGCAGATGCTAAAAGCAGATGAAGACATTTATCAGTTAATCAGTTAAGCTTATTATTTATGGAAAATACAGATCATGTGGGACTATGGAATGCATCTGTTAATTAAGTGAAAATATCAGGAATTGTGTGTGTTCCAGCTAGTTCCCTGTGCAGCTGAAGAGCATGAAGATACAAGCCCAAACAAATATATACTTAGGTTTCTGGAAGTTTAAAGTAGTTTCTAACTCCCTAAGTTACATATATTAAAGCCTGTAAGTAATGATGCTGCAAATCTCATTTAACCTTTGCTTTTTGGGTACCAATATATTTTTTGCATTGCCAATTTTCTTGGAAATTACTGGAGTTTGTAATTGGGGCACCCATGTTTTGTAAAGCTCCTGACTTACTTTTATAGCAGCAGTTAATGGGTGGTAGATGTGAGCAGGTCTTGAGAACGAAACAGATTGCTGCAGGTTTGTGCCCAGCCTCAGGGCCTCCATTTCATAGCTGTGGATCAGGACTTTTGAGAAATGTGCTGAGGTGTGCTGGTGAAAAGTTCTGTATGAAGGCTCAGCTCATGTCCTGCTTCTGAAAACAGGCAGCAGTCTCCATCTTCTCCCTAAGTACGAAGTGGGCAGGTGACTGAGCTGGGGCAGGTTTCAGAGAAAGCTCTGGGTGAGCTCAACAAAACAGAGCTGGGAACTTGATGGCCTTGCCCATGTTGCTGGTGAGCAGAAAGCTCTCACAACAACAGAGACTTTGCCAGCTCATCCATGGTTTACACTGTGCCTCAGTTTAGTATGAAGACAGTAAGCTCTCAACAAAGCAAGACTTGTTTGCGGTGTGCACAGAAGTTAACAAACATCTGGGCTGTTGGGCACTGACAGGAGCAATCTGCAGCAGGAACAGCCTAGTGCGTTTCAGATGACCTTTCCGATGAGCCAAGGAAAGGGAATTGACAAATGATTGAAAGCTGGGGTTGGCAGGCTTGTCCTGCTGCCTCTAGTGAAAAGAATTGTGCAACACCTTGTTTGCTGCAGTGGAAGTGCACTTTCTAGTTGTGTTTTCTAATGCCTTTTTTTAACAGACACGGGAACAAGATGCAGAGGAGACCACAAAAATGATCAGGGGCCTGGAGCATCTCTGCTGTCAGGACAGGCTGAGAATGTTTGGGTTGTTGGCTGGAGAAGAGAAGGCTCCAGTGAGACTTTATTGTGGCCTTTAGTATTTAAAGGAGACCTGTAAGAAAGCTGGAGAGACATTTTAGCAGGGCTCGTTGTAACAGAACAAGGGGCAATGGTTTTAGACTAAAAGAGGGGCAATTTGGGCCAGGTATAAGGAAGTTTTATGCTGAGAGTGGTGAAATGCCCAATCCCCAGAAACATCCAAGGTCAGGTTGGATGGGCTCTGAGCAACCTGATCCAGTTGAAGATGTCCTTACTGACTGCAGTGGACTTGGACTAGAGAAGCTTTAAAGGTCACTTCCAATCCAAGCCATTCCATGGCTCTATGCTTTAGTAGACTGCACCAGGGTTCAGTTACATCAGATTGCAAAAAAAACCCACAAAACCCAAACCCCAAAACTCAAGCTGATTTAGAGAGTTCTAGAGAACTAGATCATGCTATTTTAAGGAGAATCTGCAAATTGACATACTTCACCCAAGGAAAGACAGAAAGCCTTTGTAAGCATTGAAAAAGGGAAAAGCAGTGTGCTTCAGTCTTCCACCAAAGAACACTTAAATGCCTCTTGAAAGGTGTAGCTGGTCCTGCTTGATTAAATTATGCTGAGCTTTAGGAGGAAGTTAATTTCACCAGTGTTGTGTGATACTGTCCTATAACCATCTTTTTTAAAATAGCTTGCTATCCCTGAATTGTTCAGGAATCCTCTACTGGCACTGTCTTCCACTGCTGAAGTGCCCACATCTCACCAAAGCAAGGGAATATTCATTTGGCTAGCCTAGAACATGTCATGTCTGTCAACTGCAGTCATTTGGATTCCAGGAGTGGCTTTTCAACATCATGTTGTGCAGTGTAAAATAGGTTGTCAAGTAACCTGAAGTTGCACATAATTGATTGGGAGCTTGGAAATGCAATGACATCTAAAGAAATGATGCTGTAAACTCCTGGCAGTGCTTCTTCACAAAGGCTTCTGCACTAAACCACTCCTACCTCCTACCCCAAGGGTGAGTGACAGCCAGAACAGAGCTACCTTGTGGAGCAGGTCTGTAGTGTGTGATAAAAGTTTTCTTGGCTGATGTAAGTGATGCAGGTATTACAATCACTTGTCTCTTCATGTTTTTTGATGACAGTTTTAAATGTGAGACAGCTCTAACATTATCAATTATCATATAAGGTTCAGTCATCTGAAAAATATCTTGAAATGATGCCATTCATAATAGATGAACTCCAGGTAACCATTTCAAGCTCCAGCTGAATCTCCTGGATTGCCTACCAGCAAGCCAGTGCACTTTTGGTTGACTGCTGGAGTTCTGCTTTGTTCCTGTGGCTTCTAAAGAAAACCTTATTTACTTTGTGGGTGCTGGAGCACTGGAACAGGCTGCCCAGAGAGGTGGTGGAGTCTTCTCTGGAGACGTTTAAAACCCACTTGGATGTGTTCCTGTGCAACCTGGTCTAGGTGGTCCTGCTTTGGCAGGGGGTTTGGAATCGATGATCTCCAGAGATCCCATCCAACCCCTCCCATTCTGTGAGTTGGTCTGGAAAGCCTATTTCTAGGTAAAAGCTTTACACTTCTCATCCAACGGGATCCCTGACAAGGACTATGTTGTGTTTGGAAACAAGGTACTCTCTTTCCTTGCACAGATGTTCCCAGCTGTATATAATGTAGCAGTATACAACTGAGAGAAGGGAGCTCCTTGATCCTCCTGCTGCAATAAAACCCATAGTGAGGTGCACATAGAATCATAGAATGGGAAGGTTGGAAGGGACCTCAAGGATCATCTAGTTCCAACCCCCTGCCAAAGGCAGGGACACCTCCCACTAGTACAGCTCACTCAAGGCCTCATCCAACCTGGCATTGAACACCTCCAGGGAGGGAGCAGCCACAACCTCCCTGGGCAACCTGTACCAGTGTCTCACCACCCTCACTGCAAAGAGCTTCCTCCTAACATCCAGTCTAAATCTCCCCTCTGCCAGTTCAAACCCATTGCCCCTTGTCCTGGCATTGCAAGACCTTGTCAATAGTCCCTCCCAGCCTTCCTGTAGCCCCCTTCAGATACTGGAAGGCTACTATCAGGTTTCTTGGAAGCCTTCTCTTCTCCAGTCTGCAGAGCCCAAACTCTCTCACCCTGTCCTTAGAGCTGCTTCAGCCCTCTGAGCATCTTTATGGCCTCCTCTGGAGCTGCTCCAACACTTCCATGTCCTTCCTGTGCTGAGGGCTCCAGAACTGCACACAGGACTCCAGGTGGGGTCTGAGGAGAGCAGAGTAAAGAGGCAGAATCCCCTCCCTTGCCCTGCTTCCCACACTGCTCTTGCTGCAGCCCAGGACTCGGCTGGCTGTGCCCACACAGGTTCCTGTACTCTCAGCTTTTTAATAGCATCTATTACTCTAAATTCCTTGAAAACTTCCTGAAAATTAAAAATCAATGCATTTTGTCGATCTCTGTCGAGCCAATCATCTTATGGATCTACTTTTGGTGCCCAAAGTGAAGGACTCTGTCAGGAGGCAGAGGCAATCCTTTACACTGGCAGACTCATTCTTTGCCTGACCTTGCCCCAATGCCATTTTGAAAGTGTTGCTTCGTTATTTTGTTCAGGTGAATCACTCCAAATTACCATTTGCCTGAAAGGGTTTATCAGATACTTAATGGGATTTTGCAGAACGAATGGCTTTGCAATTCTTCATCCAGCAGATTGCTGAGAGATGAAATGAGTCCTGGAGATATTTATTAACTTCTGTTGGTAGCTCTGAATGTAAGAAAGGCTCCTGCTTTAAACTTCTCTAAAGGAAGCCTTTAGCTGTCAGTGAGAATCATAGAATCATAGAATCATAGAAAAGTAAGGTTGGAAAGGACCTCAAGGATCATCCAGTTCCAACCCCCTGCCATANCTTCCCCAGCCTTCCTGTAGGCCCCCTTCAGATACTGGAAGGCTACTATCAGGTCCCCTCAAAGCCTTCTCTTCTCCAGGCTGAAGAGCCCCAACTCTGTCAGCCTGTCCTCATAGGAGAGCTGCTCCAGCCCTCTGAGCATCTTCATGGCCTCCTCCGGACCCGCTCCAACACTTCCATGTCCTTCCTGTGCTGAGGGCTCCAGAACTGCACACAGTACTCCAGGTGGGGTCTGACGAGAGCAGAGTAAAGTGGCAGAATCACCTCCCTTGCCCTGCTGCCCACACTGCTCTTGATGCAGCCCAGCACTCGGTTGCTGTCTGGGCTGCATGTGCACACTGCAGGCTCATGTTGAGCTTTTCATCAACCCAGACTCCAAGGTCCTTTTCCTCAGGGCTGCTCTCCAGCCATTCACCAGGAGGAGTTTTTGATGCACGAGGAACATGCTGCTCACGCAGGTGTTTGCAGCTTAGACTACTGCTGACAATTCCAGAACGGCATTTTTCATGAAGAACTCAAAACTTTCCAAGAATAATTTTCTAATCAGTTTTTTTGTTTGTTTGTTCGGTTTTTTAAAATTGTTTAGACTACTATTTGTGAATAATTGACCTCTTCTAACAGCTCAGAGCACTGGTAGTTGTCTGGCTCTTGAGAGTAAGGTGATGAGCATCTCAGCAGTGGACTTTGAAGGAAGTGGCAGCTCTGAGGCTCATCTTCTCTCATGTTCTGTCAGGCAGTTGGAGGACACCATCGATGCCAGATGTAATTATTCACTAGAAGCAAGTGTATATTTAATCCTGTAAGGTAGGAGTGTTAAGTAGGCAGGGTAGGGTTCACACATATGGAATATTGCATTCTTTAATGGTGCTGGGGTGAGCTAAAGCTTATTCCCTGCTTTTGTATCCACATGTCAAAGTGGGAACACAAATGGGAGTCCTTATGAGGACATTTGCAGGTGCAAATGGGCAACTGTGGTTTAATTAATGCAAACTGTAGGCAGAGAGGAACCTGCCTTCCCCAAAAGTTACCCCTCTAATTGTGCCTTAGCCAGATCACTCTGTTAACTAGGTGAAATTTTCCCACCATAAAACTGTGTTTTGAATGTTATCTAGATGCTCAGATAAGCTTTATGGAGACAGGGATGGAATGTAACACGTGCTAGACATGTTTGGACTGTGCCATGTTGTGATATCAACTCTGACTGGGTTACCTGAGTGATACCATCATAGAAGCTTGAAATGATTTTAGTCTTCTCTCGACCTACTATTACACATGTCCTCATTCTGGGAAGGTTGTATGTAGGAAGGGAGATTCCTTCTAACTTTCTGTAACTCTGTAATGTTCCATTGTCACCTGTCTTCATGCTTTGCTTGTTCTTTTTTTTTTTTTTTTAATGAACACTTAACAGACCCAGAATAATGGCAGGTGAAAAAAAAGGAGAGCACAGTATCCCTGAGAGATTATTTTCATCCTGATGGTCAACAGACAGCCCAGCCAGCCAGTCGAGTCCTGGGCTGCAGCAAGAGCAGTGTGGGCAGCAGGGCAAGGGAGGGGATTCTGCCCCTTTGCTCTAGTCAGACCCCACCTGGAGTTCTGTGTGCAGTTCTGGAGCCCTCAGCACAGGAAGGACATGGAACTATTGGAGTGGGTCCAGAGGAGGCCACAAAGATGATCAGAGGGCTGAAGCAGCTCTGCTATGAGAACAGGCTGAGAGAGTTGGGTGTCTGCAGCCTGGAACTCCCTTCCAGTATCTGAAGGGAGCCTGCAGGAAGGCTGGGGAGGGACTATTGACAAGGTCTTGCAATGACAGGACAAGGGGCAATGGGTTTAAACTGGCAGAGGGAAGATTTAGAGTGGATGTTAGGAGGAAGTTCTTTGCAGTGAGGGTGGTGAGACACTGGCACAGGTTGCCCAGGGAGGTTGTGGCTGCTCCCTCCCTGGAGGTGTTCAAGGCCAGGTTGGAGGAGGCCTTGAGTGAGCTGTACTAGTGGGAGGTGTCCCTGCCTATGGCAGGGGGTTGGAACTAGATGATCCTTGAGGTCCCTTCCAACCTTCCCATTCTACAATTCTATGAACAAAAAGGCAAATTCAGCTGTGCAATGGAGAAACAGATGGAAGCAGCAACTCTAAAATCAGATAATGCTAAGGTTAATTTTTAGCAGAACATTTCGTGTGTAGTAGCTAATAACATCTTTTTTACATCATACTTTAAGGAGAAAGTATTTGTTAAATAGTGAGTTGTTTGGGGTTTTTTTTTTGTCCAGCATTCTGCAGATGGGGAGAGTTTGGGGATTTTTCAGAGGATGGTTGTGTCTAATAGAGTGTTCTATGGTTAAAAACATTGCTGGTGTAAAACTGCTGGCTACTCCTGCCTGTGGCTTCTGTGTCTGAACCCTCTATACGTTCCTTAACTCCAGCTTCCTCCTTCCTTACTGGTCTTATTCATTAATGAATACTGTGGTTTCTTTATTGCATCTTCTTCATCCTGGATCATTATAGGGTCACTAAATGTAATTCTTCCCTGTGGGCATATCCTAGCTGTTCCTGCTCATTACACAACATCGTAATTATGGAGAAACCAGAGGCTGCAAATTATGGAAACAATTTAGTTTAATTTACATTCAATGTCAGCTGTAGGGGGAAATGCATTTATGCACCCACATTGCTGGCTTTATTTTTTTTTGCCTTGTTTTTAACAGAAAGGGACCTGGTTATTACTGATCCAATGCCTCATGCAATTAGGAGTCCTAAGGCAGCGTTCCTTGTTCGTAGCCAGTTGGATTTGAGACAGTACATTTTAACTGAAGTCATTCTTGTTTGGCTGGCAAAGGCACCTAAGTCCTGAGCAGCAGCAGTTCTGCTCAGTGGACCTGCTGGTGAGTTCCCTTGAGGACTCTGCTGTGCTGGGTGGCACTGTCTGTGCCTGTGACAGATACAGAGAGCATTGCTGCTGCAGCCTCCAGCTCTCTTTGGGTTTTTTCCTCTGCTGTGCTTTGAGCTGAGCCAGGTCATGGCACACGGCTGACTGCTGCCAGCAGGACTTTGGTTCTGGTTTTTGCTGCAGGCACTGCAGCAGCTTCAAAAAGATGACAACAGACTTCTCTGGTTTTGGGGAGCAGCAGCTTTTGTAATCACATTGGGATGTAATCAGTTTCCCATCAATGACAGCTAAGAGTGGGCTGCCCATGTTTTCCCTTCCTGGGAGAAGCCAGAGGCAGCACACCTTGCTGTACACACATGTGCACTGACCACCACAGCACGTGTGCTCCTGCTGTTCCTCCAGGTATCCCTAGGAATATCCACTGTGCTCCTGAGAGGGATGGTTACCAGCAGGTGCTGGTCCATTTCTAAAGGGTTGCTACCTCTTCTCCTTGGTTTGTAATGATCCATAGAATGGTAAGGTTGGAAGGGACCTCAAGGATCATCCAGTTCCAACTCCCTGCCATAGGCAGTGACACCTCCCACTAGCACAGCTCACTCAAGGCCTCCTCCAACCTGGCCTTGAACACCTCCAGGGAGGGAGCAGCCACAACCTCCCTGGGCAACCTGTGCCAGTGTCTCACCACCCTCACTGCAAAGAACTTCCTCCTAACATCCAGTCTAAATCTCCCCTCTGCCAGTTCAAACCCATTGCCCCTTGTCCTGTCGTTGCAAGACCTTGTCAATAGTCCCTCCCCAGCCTTCCTGTAGCCCCCTTCAGATACTGGAAGGCTACTCTAAGGTCTCCTCAAAGCCTTCTCTTCTCCAGACTGCAGATCCCCAAATCTCATAGCCTGTCCTCATAGGAGAGCTGCTGCAGCCCTCTGAGCATCTTCATGGCCTCCTCTGCACTGGTCCTTTCTGTGCTGGAGGCTCCAGAACTGTACACAGTGCTCCAGATAGGGTCTGAGGAGAGCAGAGCAAAGGGGCAGAATCCCCTCCCTTGCCCTGCTACCCACACTGCTCTTGCTGCAGCCCAGCACAGAGTTGCTGTCTGGGCTGCACTCACACTGCAGCCTCATGTGGAGCTTTTCATCACCTCAGACCCCCAGGGCTACTCTCAGCCATTCCCCACCCAGCCTGGATTTGTGCTTGGGATTGTACCTACCCAGGTGCAGGACCTTACACTTGGCCTTGTTGAATTTCAAGAGGTTGGCTTGAGCACACCTCTCCAGGTCCCTCTGGCACTTAAAGCCAAAGATGACAGGTACCTGATGGTACTTTGGACAACAGACAAAGCAGGTACTGTTGCTGAACCTAGTCTCTGCCTGCAGCATGTCCCTTATCCCAGCCCTGAGACTCTGATCACCAGGAGTGGCTGCTGCATGCATAACAACAGCCAGGACAAATCCCCGAAGTGTCTGAGGGCCACAAGCCCATTTCACCTCTACCCATGCATCAAATATGAACTCATGTCTCCAGCAACTCACCTTTCTGCACTGCCAGCCTCCAGGCCTCTCTGTAATGCTCATATTTCTGTGTGGGTCACAGGGGAGCCTCTCAGGCTTTTAATCTGTAGCTTATTGTTTAAAGATTAATTTGTTTGTGAGACAACTGGCGACAGTAATCACAGGCTGGCATCCATGGGAGGGAGCTGGGCGACTGGACCAGTGTCTGCTACTTCTCCAGTTAGGTGCCTTATCTGTTGCAAGGCTGCTTTGAAGGATTTGGGTCATTTGCAAATGTCATTTTAAAACTGTAGATGCTTCATTTTTCTTGTTTACAGTGAAAGCATGTGAGAGAAAATGAGGTGTAACCAGCAAGTCCCTTGATGTTGCAGGAAAGCTTTTTTTTGGTGTTGTTTGTTTGGTAGAAGTGCTTTGTTTCCATGACTACTCTTTGTTAAGACTCCTGCTTTTGGGATCAACTTTAATTCTGCCAGTACCAGAGGATCCCCAGTGGTGGGACAGTTTGGTCTCAGGCAGGGGGTGAGAGCAGGATATTCCTCTGCACGAACCAGCAGCTCTGCTTTCTGGGCTCTGGGTTAGGAACTGGCTGGAGGGCCGAGCCCAGAGAGTGGTGGTGAATGGTGCCACATGCAGCTGGAGGCCGGGCACTAGCAGTGTGCCCCAGGGATCAGTGCTGGGCCCCATCCTCTTTAGCATCTTCATCCTCTTTAGCATCTTCATCCTCTTTAGCATCTTCAGTGATGATCTGGACGAGGGCATCGAGTCAGTCACCAGCAAATTTGCAGCTGACACCAAGCTGGAGGCAGATGTTGATGAGTTGGAGGGCAGAAGGGCTCTGCAGCAGGACCTCAACTGCCTGCACAGATGGGCAGAGTCCAAGGGGATGGAGCTCAACAAATCCAAGTTCCAGGTGCTGCACTTTGGCCACAACAACCCCATGCAGAGCTACAGGCTGGGGTGGGAGTGGCTGGAGAGCAGCCAAACAGAAAGGGATCTGGGGGTGCTGATTGACACCCGCCTGAACATGAGCCAGCAGTGTGCCCAGGTGGCCAAGAAGGCCAATGGCATCCTGGCCTGCATCAGCAATAGTGTGGCCAGCAGGAGCAGGGAGCTCATTCTCCCCCTGGACTCTGCACTGCTTAGGCCACACCTTGAGTCCTGTGTCCAGTTCTGGGCCCCTCAATTGAAGAAGGACATTGAGGTGCTTGAGCGTGTCCAGAGAAGGGCAACGAGGCTGGGGAGAGGCCTCGAGCACAGCCCTATGGAGAGAGGCTGAGGGAGCTGGGATTGTTTAGCCTGGAGAAGAGGAGGCTCAGGGGAGACCCTCTTGCTGTCTACAACTACCTGAAGGGTTTTTGTAGCCAGGGGGAGGTTGCTTTCTTCTCTCAGGCAAGCAGCACCAGAACAAGAGGACACAGTCTCAAGCTGTGCCAGGGGAAGTTTAGGCTGGAGGTGAGGAGAAAGTTGTTGCCTGAGAGAGTCATTGACTGCTGGAATGGGCTGCCCAGGGAGGTGGTGGAGTCACCGTCCCTGGAGGTGTTCAAGGCGGGTTTGGACGTGGCACTTGGTGCCGTGGTCTGGTCTTGAGGTCTGTGGTGATGGGTTGGACTTGATGATTTTTGAGGTCTCTTCCAACCTTGGTGATACTGTGAACTTCACATTCTCCTCCTTCTCCCCTTTCATTTCAAAGCAGTCTCACCTTTCTTTCTCTGCCTTCTCCCTCCAGCAGACTTCTCCTACCTCAGGGGCCCATTGTCATAACAGGCAAATAAATTAAACCTGGAAAGTGTATAGGGAATGCTGATCTTTCTCCCTGCTGCCAAATCAAGTCAGTATAGCCAAGGGAACACTGGAGCTCTTGCTGGAGCTCACTCAGTGATCAACCTGTGTCCTGCTTCAACGAGTAAAGCAGCTCTGCTGTTAATTTCAGATTGAGGTATTAATGGTAAATATTTCTGCCTTGTAATTTTTTTCCTTTTCCAGGTTGTCCTTCCCCACTGCAGAGGGCAAGTTGATGGAAGGAAATGTTAATTTGTGGTCATTAGTGTAGCTATATTTGGGTGCCACCATCTCAGGACTCTAGGGTTGTAGGCGAAGAAGTAGTTTTCTATTTATTCACAGATCAATCTGTACTAATAGGAGAAAGTTTCTGAAGACCTGCTGTTGGTTTAATAACCCTGGCAACTTCTAAAAGTTTTCTTGGGTGCTTTTGTGAGTTTTCCAATGTGTCATGCATGGATCATTTGAGTCCCTCTCTCTCTCTCAGCTGTGCTGAAATTTCATGTGCTTGTCAATGATGTGTTTCCAGAAGCAGCAGACTTCAAACCTATTCACGGGTATTTCTAATTTCCCATTATCTTTCTCCCTTTGGAATTGATTGAGTGTATCTGGGGCTTTCTTTCCTCACAAAAAGGAGCAATGCTGCTTGCAGCTTTTTTCTCCTGCTTATCTGTTTCTGTAGCCATGAGGTACAAGAGAAATCTCAGCTTCTATTTTCTTCAATTTTCCGCTAAATTTCCTTTGAAGGTTATCTTTCCTGGAGGCTTCAAATGATCCATTTTCTTTTCATTTCCCCCCCTTTTTTTTTTTTTTGGCAATGCATAATATGTTTGGGTAAAGAAGAAGAAAGGAGAGGAGAAGAAAGTCTACCTTTGTATTGACATAAACCCTTCTTGGTTCTTACTCTGCTTCTGGGCTTTCAGCTTGGGAATCCTAAATGGAACCATGCATCTGTTCTGTTCTATAAAAGGGAATTGCTGCTGTGAAGGATGCTGTTGGAAATAGTTCTCCTTCTAGACTTTAAATCAGGCCCTTTTGTAGCAGATCTGCTGTCCATATATATTCATGTAAAGCAAAGCTCTTTGCTTCACTGATTTTTAAGTCACTTCTAATTATTTTTTATTTTTCTAATTCATCTGGAGCTAAAACACACAGTTTTGGATTGAGTATGAGGTTTGAAAGGCTGTTTCTGCTTCATAAAGAGAATCATAGAATCATAGAATCAAGCAGGTTGGAAGAGGCCTCCAAGCTCATCCAGCCCAACCTATCACCCAGCCCTAGCCAATCAACCAGACCATGGCACTAAGTGCCCCATCCAGACTTTTCTTCAACACCTCCAGGGATGACAACTCCACCACCTCCCTGGGCAGCCCATTCCAATGCCAATCACTCTCTCTGGCAACAACTTCCTCCTAACATCCAGCCTAGACCTGCCCTGGCACAACTTGAGACTGTGTCCCCTCCTTCTGTTGCTGGGTGCCTGGGAAAAGAGCCCAACCCCACCTGGCTACAATCTCCCTTCAGGTAGCTGCAGAGAGCAATGAGGTCTGCCCTGAGCCTCCTCTTCTGCAGGCTGCACACCCCCAGCTCCCTCAGCCTCTCCTCACAGGGCTGTGCTCCAGGCCCCTCCCCAGCCTTGCTGCCCTTCTCTGGGCACCTTCCAGCACCTCAACAT
>VWZE01005082.1:166908-181722 GCA_013396675.1 Eubucco bourcierii | reverse complement strand
CCTGTTCCATAGCCTTGCCTGGCACCGAGGTCAGGCTGACAAGTCTGAAATTTCCTGGTTCCTCCTTCCAGCCCTCCTTGTGGATGGGCACCACATTGGCAGCTGTCAGTCTTCAGGGATAAATGTTGATAAGTGATGGAATAGTGGCTTGGGCAGCTCATCTGCCAGCTCTCTCAGCCCTCTAGGATGGATCCCATCTGGTCTCAAGAGGCCTCTGACTTCTCCTCTACTATAAGATGAGGGCTCTCAACTCTCCTGCGAAGGGCTCATGGTAGAACAAAATGATGAGGTGTGAAGAGCAGAGCTGTGCTGCTGGTGGGTCAGACAAGTGTGCAGGTAGGTGCATCGTGTGCCCACACCTCTGCTGCCTGGCACAGTACTGGAGTGTGCTCATCATGTCCCAGACCCAAGAGCTCATGGTGGGACAAAGTGATGAGGTGTGAAGAGCAGAGCTGTGCTGCTGGTGGGTCACAAGTGTGCAGGTAGGTGCATCGTGTGCCCACACCTCTGCTGCCTGGCACAGAAACAGGGTGTGTTCATTGTGTCCCAAACCCAGGAGATGAGACTGGCTCTGTCTCTCTATATTCCTGCAAGGCAGTAAAGGTTGGTTGTGTTTGCTTGGTTCTCTCTCTTGCTGAGGCTCATCTAGAAAAGTTTAGAGCCTTCCTCCTTTAGAGAACTAATTGGTGGCATCTCTTTGTAAGTGTGCTGTGGCCTCATTTTTTACCTGTGTCTTCAAGACTTTGTGCAGAGCTGCTTTGTTTTCGAGGAAATGAATCTTTTGGTAATTCAATCCCATTTTTATCAGCAGCTCTTCTCGACTTTTAAAGTATTTTCTGCCTGTTTCTGGGTGTGCCTGCGAGCTGACTGGAAATTTGGTTAGGATTTTAATAAGTATGTGTTTGCACTTTTCACTTTCACAGCATGTAAATAGAGTCAGTTAAATCCCTGTCCATGCCTCAGAACCAATGAAAGGAGATTGTTTCATCTCTCCAGTCCAGAATCTCTTCTGTTCAGAAAATTTGCCTCAGACATGCTTTCAGCTATCAGTGTTAAGGGAAGACTGGATGTGATGCATTTCAGATCCTGTCACGTTTTATTGTCCTTCTCAGAGGGAGCTAGAGGGTGGCTGGCACCAAAAACTCCCCTTGCATGCTGGATGCTCTGTGCTAGAACCTCTGTCTCATTTAGAACTCTGCATTGCCAATAGATGCAATAGGAAGGACATGGAAGTGTTGGAGCGGGTCCAGAGGAGGGCCATGAAGATGACCAGAGGGCTGGAGCAGCTCTGCTATGAGGACAGGCTGAGAGAGTTGGGGCTCTTCAGCCTGGAGAAGAGAAGGCTTCCAGGAGACCTTATAGTAGCCTTCCAGTATCTGAAGGGGGCTACAGGAAGGCTGGGGAGAGACTATTTACAAGGTCTTGCAATGACAGGACAAGGGGCAATGGGTTTGAACTGGCAGAGGGGAGATTTAGACTGGATGTTAGGAGGAAGTTCTTTACAGTGAGGGTGGTGAGACACTGGCACAGGTTGCCCAGGGAGGTTGTGGCTGCTCCCTCCCTGGAGGTGTTCAGTGCCAGGTTGGAGGAGGCCTTGAGTGAGCTGTGCTAGTGGGAGGTGTCCCTGCCCATGGCAGGGGATTGGAACTAGATCCTTGAGGTCCCTTCCAACCTTACCATTCTATGATTCTATGCTCTTAGCAGGATGAAGCATCTGGCCTGTTGGTTTCTCAGCTGAAAAGCATAGCCATAAGATCCTTGAGAAAAGCAACTTCTCTGTTGCCAGCAGAGCTAATACAGCTGTCCTACATGTTTGTATTCTAGATCTCTACCACCTGCTCATATCCACTCTGCACTTCCTTCTGATTTTGTAACACTTTCTACTTCCTTTTATGTATTTCTCTGGGCAAGCAGCAGCATTGTGCCTGATTTAGAGTTACGAATGGGCTGACTGGCAGGTTGGTATTGATGGTCTTGTTACTCAGATGAGTGCTCCTTCATGATATCCTATTTTCTTCTCTCTGTAGCTACTTGCTTGGGATTCTATCCTACATCCAAATGATTTGCATGAAGAAGAAAAAATAATCTCAAGTGGTATGTCAAATTTGGATGAAATTGGTATTAACAGGAGCTTGCTTCTTATGCTGAAAAAATTCAGTGTGCTCATAGTTGGCCTCAAGTAATTTTGTATTTTATTGAAATATTTGCCCATTGGCCTTAAAAGATACCAATAATTGAGCTTTCATTCTCTCTCTTTTTTTTTTTTTTCCCTGTGGAATTTTATTTATTCATGGGAGAGCAATCTGATAGCTTATATAGCATGTAGACCATTGGTTATATGAGCTTAGTAGCAGGTCATTGTGCAGAAGATTAATAAAGTTATTTGACTGTGTTGCATTTCCTCTATCCATTGTATGAGCAGTGTTGACGTGTGCAGTACACTGATACAGATTGTACTGTTTCATCCAAGTACACACAGTCCTATTCTCCCTCTTTTTTGCCTTTAAAGTGAAGCACTTGCAGTTGTGAATGATGTGATTTATTTTATTAATGGTATCTTTGCTGCAGGCCGTGGCACTGAGTCTCTTTGTCCTAGTGAAGTCTTTTTTTTTTTTATGACAATGATAATATATGACTTAGGGTTTGTTTCACTAACAAGGAGACAACTGTATTTTACTTGTACTTATTTTTGCAGTCCTGAATTCTTTGGTTATTCCCAAAGTAGAGAAAATAGGCTGAAGCATATGCAGAGATCCACAATTCAGACTTGGCATTATCTATTGGCACATTATTTTTACCTGGAAACAACAGCTCAAGAAAATTCATTCCTTAAGCATATCCTCAGGTTTTATTGAAATCAGTCTGAAGTTTCAGACCAAGTTTGCCAGCCTTAGCCTGTTAAATGAGAAAAGTTAATTAGAAGTGGATTGCTATGATTCTGGACTGCATGGCATCAGCACATGAAGAGAGCCCAGGGATCTGCATGGGGTTTGGTAGCAGTGAGAGTTTGCATTGTCTGCAGATGCAGCTGCAGCAAGCAGTGAGGATGCAATCGCGTGGACTAGATGCAATTTGAGTGGGGTGTCAGAAAACCCTGTTCAGAAAGAAAGAACTCTGGAGCTTCTACTGACCACGCGTTGGCAGGGCTGCCCCTGACAGCCCAGTGTAAGGAGTGGCAAAGCTGCCAGAGTAACTCCTCCTGAAGGCGGCTGCGGTTCTGGCTCAACACAGGGTCGAGCCCAGCTCCCATCAGCGCTGCTTCCTGCCCGTGCTGGTGCCACTTGGAGACCTTCCACTGCAAATATTGATCCACCTAACCCTGCTTAGCTTATGAGAGCTGATGAGATGAAAGTGGCCTTACGGCTGCAGGCTATTACAAATGATTAGAACGTGAATCAGCTCCTCCGCCTACCGTTTGGGATTCTTTTCCATCCCCTGCCCACACGGTCTTTACCCTAATGACTGCTACCTGTGTAGGGGAGCCTGCTGCTGGAGGGTTCAGGCTGGCACAACACCTTCTAATTTGAGTTTCTGTCTCAAATACATCATCTTTTTCTGTTCATTATATGCTTATGACAAGGCATTGGGTAGAGTGGAAATGTTTCGAGATCTTCCGACTCCAACCATGTCATTGCTTGTTCAGCTCAGTGTTGTGATTCACAAGTCTGCATTCCTTGCACTGAATCAGACATGAGAGATGCAATAGGTCTGCTAGGTCACCTAGCACACCCTTTAGTGACTCTTCCTGTCAGTGTGTATGTCTCATTTTTGTTCTGCTAGGAAGCAGAAGGGAGCGGAAAGACACAGCATCTCTGCAGGTCTGCATTGCTGAATGAACCTGCAGCTCTTTGGTCCTTTGTGCTTGTAGAGAGCTTTTGGTGTTTATAGAGTCAGAAGATCAGTATTGTTTCTTTCTGACTGATCATGTGTGAGTTGATGCAGCAGAGGCAGAATGAAAGTCACAGCACAGCTGATAACCAAGGGAGAAAATCTTCCTAAATAGTGGGGCCTGGGGATTTGTGCCACCTGCTTTTTGCCATCACTCCAGGACAAGCACAGCACGTGTGTCTCTCCTGGCTCATCTGTCCTGACATTTCTTTTTCTGCTACACAAAAAAGCACTGTTAATATTGATACTACTTTGATGTGTGTATCCAGCCAAAAAAAAATCATCAGGATCCTGTTGATTGTCTCAAGAGAAACTAGTGAAAGAGAAAGATACTGATAGGAACAGGTCTTCTTTATTTAAGAAGCCCATTTTCACAGAATCACAGAATTAACCAGGTTGGAAAAGTCCAACATACCTCCTAACCCTTCTAATTAACTAAACCATGGCACTAAGTGCCTCGTCCAGCCTCCTTTCAAACATCTCCAGGGACGGTGACTCCACCACCTCCCTGGGCAGCCCATTCCAATGCCAATCACTCTCATTGGCAACAACTTCCTCCTAACATCCAGCCTAGACCTGCGCTGGCACAACTTGAGGCTGTGTCCCCTTGTTCCATTGCTGGGTGCCTGGGAAAAGAGCCCAACCCCACCTGGCTACAACCTCCCTTCAGGTAGCTCTAGAGAGCAATGAGGTCTGCCCTGAGCCTCCTCTCCTGCAGGCTGCACACCCCCAGCTCCCTCAGCCTCTCCTCACAGGGCTGTGCTCCAGACCCCTCACCAGCCTTGGTGCCCTTCTCTGGACACCTTCTTCTCCTTGGGGGGTTTGTGAGAGTCATTAAATGCTCCTTACTTCTTGCAGGTTAACAGGTTCCATCCAGGCACATGTTCTACCTGGCTCATTTAAGTGTATCCTTTACAGAAGGCACAGGGTACTTAGCAGCTCCAACCCCCAACCCTTTAAGAGATTGCATCTGAAATAAGTAAAATAACATGAACCTGAAAATTAAAAAAAAACCAAACAACCAAAAAACAAACCTAATTTTTTTTTTTTTCTGGAAAATGTCTGGCTTGGAGTGCTTAGTCTGTTCATTGATGTCTGTCTCAGAAAGGGCAGATGAATCTTGCATTTCCAAGAAGACCTATAAATACAGAGCAGTGCAATCTCATTTACTAATATTATGGAACTAATTTAGCTGTAAATTCAATCTTGCATCTATCTAAAGCACTAAGGAAAAAAAAAAAATTAAAAAAAAGTCAGTGTGCTGGGAGACTGAGTTCCCAGCAAACATGCAAACAAGAGCACAAGGCTCCACTCTTCTTGCCAATTCATGGAAATGGTGTGCCCTGGAAGCTTTGAAATTACAAAAACTCTGTAGATTCAGGTTGTTGTCTGAAAGCAGCTTTATATGCTTCCTTTTAATTGCTCTATAGCTTGTGAGATATATATATATATATATATAAATGTATGTATGTATTTAATGATTACTGAAATTGCCTGCAGTTAAAAGTGGTGTCTCCACAGTAATTTAAAATATATATATTTGAAAAGAGAAAATAGATTGATAATCTGCCTGGTACTTTCCCAGTGAGTGAGTGATAATATCCTACCCTAGATATCTCAAGAAATTCATTAAGCCTTTCAGCAACAAGCAGACCAGAAACAGATGCAGAATATCCCTGAAGTTCCTACAAAATACAATAGTCTTTACTGGAAATGTGCCTGTAACAGTGCCCTGTAGTGTAGGGTGGCAAGGACCTACCTGAGGTGGAATTTGGTGGGATGCACAATTTATTGTCATTCACTTACAAAACGTTCCAGGAATTTATTCTGGCTTTCTGAGCTTTCCCTCATGTCACCTGGCTTTGACTCAGAGCCCAGACTGCAAAATGTAGTTTGGTTTATGAGATAAGGTTTTCAATTTCAGCCCTAACAGAATTAAGTATTGACTTGACATTTATACAGATTCTGACTCATGGGATGAGTTGAATGATTAGAAATGAGGACAAGCAATCTACCAGAGTAGGAAAAAAATGATGAATGGTGAAGAAGTAAGGGTTGGTAGTAGTTAGGGAAGATTATATAATGTCTGTGGAGCTAGAGGACCTCATCCCAAATGAACTGCAGAAGTGAGTTCGAAAGCCCTTCCACAGAAAAGCTGAACATTCCAGCAAACTTCTTAAATATGGTTGGCTTGAATTTGCTTCAGTCCTTGTTAAGTCAAGGTGAGCTTTTAGCAGCAGTATACAATAAGAGTTTCCACCTTTCTCCTCTGGTGAAGAGTTAAGGGCAAGCCTCACTTCATAGAACCATAGACTCATAGAATCAACCAGATTGACAGAGACCTCCAAGATCATCCAGTCCACCTGCAAGTCTGCTTAAAATTAGGACTTGATCACACTTTCCTCATAACCTTTAATGTCACTTTCTGTTCTCTAACTCTTGGGTGACTTCCCATGAATAAAACCAAATGGAAATTATGGCAACCTGTACTGCAGCAACCATTACCATGGCTTTTATAAGGTAGAAGGGGAGCAAATGAGGACCTGTCCTCCAAGTTCTGGTTTCCTCATAAATTTCATTCACTTTTGGTTGCCTGTTTTCTTGTGTAGCCCTGTTGATCTTTTTCTTCTGGGTGTCTCCCCTGTGCCAGAACCAACTTCTGGACTGTGAGCTTCTGCAATGAAAATAGCTGAGCTGGGCACTGGCTTTGGCCAGATTTATTCTTCAATCCCCCCTCCTTCTTCCCCCAAATACAAGTGGTGATATTTGTTTTATTTTTCTATATTTTGTGTTCAGAAACAGGCTCCTAACTTCTGTCTGATGTTCCTAGACAGCACCTTAATTAAAAGAGTAACCTGGCAAACATAGAATCATAGAATGGGAAGGTTGGAAGGGACCTCAAGATCATCCAGTTCCAACCCCCTGCCATAGGCAGGGACACCTCCCACTAGTACAGGTCACTCAAGGCCTCCTCCAACCTGGCCTTGAACACCTCCAGGGAGGGAGCAGCCACAACCTCCCTGGGCAACCTGTTCCAGCGCCTCACCACCCTCACTGCAAAGAACTTCCTCCTAACATCCAGTCTAAGTCTCCCCTCTGCCAGTTCAAACCCATTGCCCCTTGTCCTGTCATTGCAAGACCTTGTCAATAGTCCCTCCCCAGCCTTGCTGTAGCCCCCTTCAGATACTGGAAGGCTACTCTAAGGTCTCCTGGAAGCCTTCTCTTCTCCAGGCTCCAGAGCCCCAACTCTCTCAGCCTGTCCTCATAGGAGAGCTGCTGTAGCCCTCTGAGCATCTTTGTGGCCTCCTCTGGACCCACTCCAAGGCTTCCATGTCCTTCCTGCGCTGAGGAACATATGGAACCTGGCAGCAGATGATCTGAAAGTTAACTTTCCAGAACCAAATTTGTCATAGTTCCCCCCCTCTAAAATTTAGCACAATCTATCCATGGCCTCAAACTGCATCAAGTTCTTCACTGGAATGGTGGAGAGGCATCATGAGGAAATGCTGTAAAATCTCTCCAAGAGCAGCAGATGGGGGGAGAAAACCTGCCTTGCTCCCAAAGGCAAAATATCTGGGCATAGAGACAAGTATCGCTTATAGCAAGAGCTGATAATATTTATTAAAAGAAAAAAAAATAGTCAGCTTCCCTCTGGAAAATGCTGCTTGCTTGTAATGATCTATTTTAGTGAAACTGAGAAAACTGTTAGATGGATCAGCATTGAATAGACCACTTCCTTTAGACTTTCTTCTCTCCTTTGCACTCCATTTCTTTTCCTGTGATACTTCCAGAATCTGAAGGGGGCCTACAGGAAGGCTGGGGAGGGACTATTGACAAGGTCTTGCAATGACAGGACAAGGGACAATGGGTTTGAACTGGCAGAGGCAAGATTTAGACTGGATGTTAGGAGGAAGTTCTTTCCAGTGAGGGTGGTGAAACACTGGCAGAGGTTGCCCAGGGAGGTTGTGGCTGCTCCCTCCCCGGAGGTATTCATGGCCAGGTTGGATGAGGCCTTGAGTGACCTGTACTAGTGGGAGGTGTCCCTGCCTATGTCAGGGGGTTGGAACTGGATGATGTTTGAGGTCCCTTCCAACCTTACCCTTCTATAATTCTATCATTCTATGTCTTTGCTTTATTCCCACTATATATATCTGCTGGTTTGAGGCTAATTGGAATACTTTAAAGAAAGAAATTAAGATTATAGGCTGTGAGAAGGAAATAATGGTGGCGTGGTTTGGGAGTTACCCACCCACCCCAATCTATGAAAATCCCCCAGACTAGACTCAGCCAGCTGGAAGTTAAGGACTGAAGCTCTGTTAACAGCTCAGCACAATGTACAAGCAGAGATATACACAATAGACAGGAATAGTTACAGAAATATGCGAGGTAACACAGAAACACAACTCCCCTCCCAGAAATCAGAGTCCCCAGGAGGGGCTTCCAACCACCCTTCCACCTTCTTTCCACCCCTCTACCTTACCCCAGAGCCTGCCTTATGTGCAAGGTGAGTTTGGAGGATGGGCAAGGAGGGTTAGAAGCAGGATGATGAGTTGGGTTACAGAGCAGCAAAAGCTCAGGGAGAGAACACACGGACTCAGACAGACGCAGACTCCCTGTCTTACCTGTGTTTGCGTCCTTGCTTTTATACATCTCAGCAAGCCTATGAGTGAAGCAGACATCACCAGTGTCTGCTTTTCACAACCTATAACCTTTTTTTTTTTTTTTTCATCAAAATATTCCAATTAGCCTCAAACCAGCACAAATGGTCACTGCCTCCACTGGGACATGGACTCATTGACAGCCATTCTTTGGGTGTGACCATCAAACCAGCTCTTTATCTTTATCCATCCAGTGCTCCACCCATCAAACCCATGTCTCACCAGCTTGGAGACCAGGCTGTGGTGTGGGACAGTGTCAGAGGCTTTGCTCAGGTCCAGGTAAATGACATCAGTTGCTCGCCCCACAGCTATTAATGTTGTGACCTGGTCACATCACTTCTAAAAGCTGGGACTCGACCTGTGGCAATGTCACAGGAAGGACCTGAGGGCTGACTAAGAGTGCAGGTTCATTTCTGATGACTGAGATAAGGTGAGTGACACTGTGTTGCCTTGAAGAACTCTTCTTTTGCATGTGACCTGTGGCTTGCCCTGCTGAAGTGCAGTGTAAAGGTGAAAGGGAATTGCCTCTGTTCATCAGTTATGGAGAGCTAATGCACTTTGTGTGAACCTGCAGATTATGTGCAGATAACCCCAGGACACTTAAAAAGCAAATTTATTTCCTGTTTCTTCACATGCCCACCACAATGACTGCAGAAGCCCATAATATATAGCTCATGATTCTTACTAACTCTGCAGTAAAATCTTCACCAATTCCAATCAGTGTTGCATTAATCCCTTAACAAGAGATAAAGCAGTGCTCTCAGGGTGAATTGCTGAGTACTTGACTTACATTGCTGTGGTTTCCAACTTCCTCATGCATTCTGCTTGCCATGGTTCCCCTGAGCTCAGAAACTCCAGATCAAATCAAATTCCTCTTCATCTCCATGTAGTATATCAGTAAGAGATCAAATACATGTTTATCTGGGAATCTGTAGCCTGTTACTCTGATTTGTTCCTACAACTGACTTGGTAGTGTCATGTACTTTTCTTTTAATGTGGTAATTGCATGGTTAGAAAATCCAGCAGCTTATCAGGAGCCACATGTGTGCACCTGTGTATTTCTCTAAAACAGCATTCCAGTGCTTTGGATGTGTACCTGGTGTTTTAAGTAGGTAATTGTCTAACCAGGAGATCATATAATCATAGAATGGTAAGGTTGGAAAGGACCTCACAGATCATCTAGTTCCAACCCCCTGCCATAGGCAGGGACACCTCCCACTAGTACAGCTCACTCAAGGCCTCCTCCAACCTGGCCTTGAACACCTCCAGAGAGGGAGCAGCCACAGCCTCCCTGGGCAACCTGTGCCAGTGTCTCACCAACCTCACTGTAAAGAACTTCCTCCTAACATCCAGTCTAACTCTCCCCTCTGCCAGTTCAAACCCATTGCCCCTCATCCTGTCATTGCAAGTCCTTGTCAGTAGTCCCTCCCCAGCCTTCCTATAGTCTTCGTTGTTTCTGTTGAGAAAGCCAAACTGATGTATAAAATTCGAGGTCATGCTGAATGCATTGAGATTTTGCAAAGGCTTTACCAAGTTAATATGCACCTCTTTGGAAATACTGTGTCCCTAACATGTAAGTGCTGAGTTGTAACTACTAACACAAGAAGCTACTTCTGGCATGTCTTCAGGAAAAACCAGCCCTGAGTGAAGAAATGAATAAATGTGAGTAAGGTGTGTGGCAGGCATGCAAGGGTTTCTTCTGAATGCTGAGTGTAGATGTTCTCAAGAGACACCTGAGGCTCAAGAACATGCTTATGGCTGTTCTTCTGGCTCATGATTCAGAGAGAGAGAAGGTGAAAGTCTGTCTGATTCAAACTCCTAGTGGTGGAGTCACCCTATTTCCCCTGGGCTTTCTGCCTCAAAATCCAGACTTTTCAAGGGTCTTGCTAGCAGTCTTCTTACCACCTGCCACAGACCATTGCTGTCCTGTGCTGAACACACACCAAAGGACACAGGAGTGCGTGTCTGTGACTGGCAGTGTTGGCTTAGCTGCCTGGAGAACTTGCAGTCTATTTCCCACAGCACCAACTTCTCGTTAGTCACTCAGTGAAGGTAAACTGTGTTTAATCAAGTCTGCCCTGGTATTTCAAGGATGAGAGCTCAAACCTAACTCATTCTTACAGGGGAAAAAAAAAAAAAATCTGTTGAGACAATTAGGCTAAGAAATGCCACGTCGTGCTGGTTTGGCAGCAGATTGAATCATGGCACACCTTCCTCCATTTGTGTGGGAGAGATCTCAAGTGGAATGCAAGATTAATTATTTGGTGACGGCTGAGGGTTTTTTTCCACCGGAGATTACATCTTTGCCTAGCTATGAGCTGCTGTTGGGAGTTCCTGTCCATACCCCTAAGAAAACCATGACCCTTTATCATAGAATAGAGTCAGAGACAATTATCAACTACAGCTTTGTCTGCTAGCAGGGCTTCTTTTTCTATAAGCTGCAGTTTAAGCTGCAGGTATAAATCACTCTTATTTAGTAGTTTCCACATGAACTGTGCTTGCCCAGAGACCAATTTGATTTCAGGAAGGCTCTGTGTAGTCACTGCAGCCTGTCTTGATGTTATCAGCTGAAAGAGGAGAGCCACGGATCTTAATTCTCACCATTAAGGAGTGTCAAAAATAGGCAGCAGGAGCCCGTATGTTATGTGTACATTGCTTAGACCTGAGTGTTATTCCTAGGGCAGCTTTGTGTATCGAAACACCAAAATAATACAATCGTGCTGCTTGTGGATGTAATGACTACAACCCTGACAAATCCATTCCCAAATGGTGAGAAAAGAAAGTCTTTGCACTTTGTTACTAAATCCAGACTGGCATGAAAGGAAGAAGTGGTGAGGATGAATCCCTGCTCAGATGTACACCGCAATGAAGGGCCAACAAAGTACACACCTGAAAGTTTGTCTGTTAGTTAGACACTGTTCTGCTTCTTCCTGTAAAAAAGCCTATCCCTGACTCCCCACCCCGGAAAACACTAACACTTCATTGCCCCATTATCCAAAAAGATTCTCCAGTTGTAAGAGGAGTGCCAAAAGAGGAGTCTAAAAAGCCTTAGGGCACGGGTGAATGACAGGCTTGGTTTTATGACTTCCTACAGTGAAATGAGAAACTCCTTTTCTGAGAGTGGGAATTATAAAGAAGTTTGGTCAAGCATGTAGCCTGAAAGCTTGCTTTCAACAGAGATGCATTTTCAGGTATGGCTTGATGGAAGTATTTGGAAGACAAAGTTTCTTTCTGTCACTTTGGGCTTAAGCGTAAAAAGCTTAGTGCCAGTACTAACATCACTCTCTGTTATTTCACTACCATCAGGTAAATCCAAACCAAATTAACCAGACACTCCTTTTGCCTAATGGCTGCTGGTGATGTGATTCCTCATGTTTCTCTTGATGAACAATCTGGGCTTGCTTCCCCCTGCCTCAGACACAGCACTGCAGTGGAGTAGCCTCCTTGGCCACAGCTGGACAGCGACCCTCATTGCTGCGAACTGCAGCTGAAGCCACAGACTGCCTGCTCCTGGTCCCTCTGCGATGCCTAATGGGCCTGGTGAGACTTGATTTGACCCTGCCTGTGATCCAATTCGGTTCTAGACTGTAGCCAGGAGTCTTCTGCTTCTGTTTAAGCTTGGGACCACATCACTGCCTTGTCCTTGGTTTGTAATTTCCCTACATCAGCAGCTGTATTTGTGCTTGCAATGCTGGCCAGCAGCTGCAGGTACCCATGCAGTTGGGTTTGGAGTGATGCTGTGGCTCTGGAGTGAATGCCCTCAGGTGTCCCTGTGTGCTGCCTTTTGGTTCAGAACACAGAACAGTTTTGGTGCCTACAGACTATGTCTTTTATAGAGGAAACCAAACCACTTTCAGACGGATACTTATCATGTGCCTATTCCTAAAGTGCTCAGAGCAGCAAGTGGGCCACACCATGACAAAGTCCTCCAATCATTGGTAGGTATGACTTGTAGCTTCTGACAGGAGTTTCTGGCTCCCTTTAGAGCCACAGAGTTCTGCTCCCAGGAAGTGCCAGGTAGGTTGATTAATTGAGGAAGAGTAACTTCTGATGTGTCCTCACTCTCTGCAGAGAGTAAGCTGAAAGGACACAGAAATGGCAGAAGGCTCCATACCAGAGAGACCAAGAGGCATCTTCTTTCTGTAAAGGTCTAGGGCGCAGATGGCCTTTCATGAGATTCAGAAGGCTCAACCACTCCATGAAGAGGGCAGTTGGCAAAAAGCCTAGGTAAGTGAAAGAGAAATGGCCAATCTCTCTAGAGATAAAAGAAAGGACAGGACAGAAGGTCTTGTGTCACTGTGGAGAGCAGGAAAGGTTGCCTTGGTGAAACGGTGATTTTTTATATCCTGCAGGATCCAGCAGCTGATTCTGCCTCTTACCTTTCTAGCCTTTCTCAAGCCTTACTTTCCCATCCCTGCTGCTTACACAGCCTTATTCCCTCTGCTACTCTCTCCACCACCTCCCAAGAAGCAGACAGCAAGCAAATCTCTCCTCCTGCTGCCCCCTCTCCTGCACCGCATGGTGCAGGCACTTGTCAGCCACACTTTTCTTCAGCACCACATGCAGCCCTCAGTCTGTGATGTTTCCTGAGGGCTGTGGAGGCAGCAGTCACAGCCACATGCCGGAATGCTCTGAAGGTCAAAAAAGACACAGAGGGCCAGGACAGACACAGTCACGGTCACCATGTTTGCCTGGAAGAAGCGTGGATTGAGGTTGCCCTGAGGAGTGAGTGGACAAAACAGGCAAATCTGACCTCTCCTCTAGGAAATGGAGTCTGTTTTCTCCAGCTACTTACATGCTGCAAAGCACGGACATAAAGCTGCTGCAGAAATGAATCCTGGTCCTCCCGGTCCAGATGGAAAAGCTCAGCCACTTTCTTGCAGAAACCATGCAGGACACAGCAGTCATCAAGGCTGCACCAATTTGTGCAGCTTGTGCAGTTTGCACATTTGTGTCTAGTCTGTCAATCAGGACCTGCCACATTGTAGTCAAAGGGGGAAAAAAGCACATTCCACTTATTTACAGCATTTCCTAGCATGGTTAAACTGGCCCTGTTCTCCACTGGTACGTAGCTATGGGTTCATCACCCAAGCACACAGAGGGGCTTCAGTCTCATCCACTTTATATTGTGAGTGATCCTGCTTGGAAAGAAGGTTCAGCACCCCCTTTGAACAGGGACTGGGGAAGGTGATAGCAGAGGTACCATGAGGTCTTCTAGTGAAACCTGCCAGGATGTCCAAGGAGCCAAATGCATCTTGTCCAGAGCCATACAGCAGTACACATGGCAGTTGTAGAGACCTCAGGATGGTTGAATGTAATCTCCTGATCCACTCCTAGTTCACAGTGTTCCTTGACAGCAGGCAGTGCTCAAGCAGGAACTTAAATATTTTCATTTATGGGGAACTGAGTGTGCAAATATTTGCTTACCTCTTGTAAGCCGTTTTGCAGAAGTGCAGATCTAATGCATTAGGCTTGATGCCAGAAGCCAGGAAAAATGGGGGTCAGTTTCTGCACTTCCTTACACAGCTCCCCACCGATGTGAGAACATGAGAAAAAGTTGCTGAATTCCTGCAGAAGCTGTGCCACAGCTAGGGAAGGTGTGCTGACCTTACAGACTCCCTCATCACCACTGAAATGTTATTTGGTGTTGTTTCTGGTGGTTTCCAGCTCCACTGCCTTCCTAATTTGTCCCCTCCTTTTTAAACCACTGCTGCTTAAAATCAGACCCTAGCCTTGCTAACACTTCAGGAAAATGATCACATACAAGTTCTACCTGGGGAACCAAGAAATGATTTAGGTGTGTAAGAGTTAGGTGGAATATTGCTGTTTAACATTCGTTTTCTACAAGGGAGTGGAGGGAAGCACAGGACTGAATTCAGAGAGTGGTAAATGCCCACATTTCAGTGGGGTCACTGTGTAAGCTCCTCAGTGTCACTGTTCATTCAATGTAACCAACAGAAAGATAAATTCAGATTTAATCATAGGTTTAACAATTATCATAGTTTGCTCCATTATTGGTTTGTGTGCTTATGCTTTTCTTTTTTAGGTTGGTTTTTTTTTTTTTTTTTTTTTTTTTAATATCTTTTCCTTCAGCAGGAAGGCTCATACCAAAGCATCCTAAAAAATGTGCCTTATTGTATTATAGAATCATAGAATGGTAAGGTCGGAAGGGACCTCAAGGATCAGCTAGTTCCAGCCCTCTGCCATAGGCAGGGACACCTCCCACTAGTACAGCTCACTCAAGGCCTTGTCCAACCTGGCCTTGAAC
>VWZE01005082.1:108778-154318 GCA_013396675.1 Eubucco bourcierii | reverse complement strand
TTGGGGTGCGACGCCCCGGGGCGGTACGAGGCCCCGGGAAGGTTCTGGAGGGCGGGAAGGGCGGACGCCGGCCCCAGCCCGAAGCGGGCCTCCGCCGTGGTGCGCAGCTCCTGGGGCTGGCGCCGCCCGGTCGGGCACTCACGGCGCCGGGGTCGCGGGGTGGCTGAGGCGCTAGGACCGGCGGCTTTCCCCAGTGGCGCGGGCGGGGTCCGGCTCCGCTCTCCGCCCGGGAAGTAGCAGTCGCGGTAATCGGCCGAGGGAGCAGTGACACTTGGCGTCCAGCTCCGAAATAGCTGCCCCAGGGCTGAACCGCGCTTGTCGTGCCGGGCGGCGAGGGCTGTTGGCAGCCTCCCGCACGGGAGAAGGCTTCGCGACGGAGCGGGTCCGTTGAGCGACCAGCGCCCACCGCCCCCTGCGCTCTTGCTGCTGCAACTTCTAGATAATGGAACTTTTAAAATCCCTCTTCCAGTAAAAATCGTGATAGAATAGGTGATGTAAACTGCAGTATTAGTCAGACGAGGAGGGTCCTTTTCACTGTTCTGCCGCTAATTCGGCCATACCCCTCTTACCTGTTTTCTGCCCTGTTGCTCTCAGCTTTTGTACCGCTGTTCCTCAGCCAATTCTGCTTGTGGTGGAAGGAGGAGGCAACTGGTTACGTTCTGCTTGCTGGCATTGCCGGCGGCAGATGTGGAGAGAATGACTTTAATTCCACTGAGGAGAGACTGTAATACTGTACCTGCCCCTGAGACAGGCTGTTTGACAGCAAGGCAAACCTGTTGTTTAATGCTTAGGGCAATGTTACTCTCAAATAATAGTTACGACGGGTGATCTGATGGCAAATAGAGTATATTTTTCTTGAGGTTTCTTCAGCAGTGTGTGCCTTTCTGTGTTCCTTGACTGTGATGTTCTGTTGAGAACTTAAGCCTTGCATCATAGCTTTCTACATTCTGAGCATCTAGAAGACAACACTTTCAGAATCTGGGTAAGAACTGTAACTAAATGTCTGTTAGATCCAGTACTGTACAAGATGTTGCAGTAACTGATGTTTCAGGAGAATGAGTTCTTTGGAAATCAGTTTGAATGGTGCATGTGAGATGGTACAGAACTACTGTTGAAGAGGTGTTGCGTTTGTCAGATGTGTGGATAGCTGGTCAGGTACTGGTGAGATACTGACTTGTTGCTGTTTGAAGGTGATGGGACTAGAATAACTGCAGTCCCCTGGGCCTGAGGATTACATTTATCATTGCTTGTATATGGAGATAATTAATTACTGTGGTTGACTGAAGCTGGTTTAGGGTGGCTTTCACTCAAACACGCTACTGCTGCTTTGGATGATATTGCCTGCATCTTCATCTGGACATCTAAACTGGTTGTGACAGTAATGTGTGCAGCTGGATGTAGCTTCAGGTCTGGGATGCTGCCGTCTTGGAAAATGTTGCTGAAAGGGCCCTGGAGGACCTGGCCATGTTAAAGGCTTTTGGATAATTTAAATGTGTAATTTCTGTTAAAAACGAAAGAAGGAGGGGAAAAAAGCACAGAGCACACCTGATGCAGTGATGTTTACTTAAGTTATCCAGCACTTGGCAGAACCTTACTGCTGTTAAAACATTTGAGCACTGGTAGAAATTAATTCTTTAAACCAAAAGCTTGAGTTATGCCCCTGTAGAAAGGAAAGGTTTGGCTCAATTGCTGTGACTAACACTTGTCTTTCACCTGATACCTGCAAAAGAGGAACCTGTGTTTGCTTTGTCACACGTAAGGATCTTTTCAAATTAATAGCAGAAAAAAATAGTTCACTTTGGAAATAATCTTGAGGGAACAACAACGTAGTGTTAAGCTGACAAGGGTGAATTTTTCTAAACAACTTACTGTCAGTTTGTATTAAGTTTTATCTGCATCTTTTTGCCCTCCTGGCTGCTTTATCTTGAAATAAAATCTTGCCACCACAAAGTGGCGTTTAGCAGAACGTTCAGCCTTCTGGCAAAAAGAGAAATAGCTGGGAGATAAAGACCTTCTGAGCAGAACCGCAGGTACTGTGGAGAAGAGTTGACAGTGTTTCCTTGCTGTGTAGTTACAGACAATGACAGATCAGGCTTGGTGTATTATTTGTATACCACAGTACCTTCCTGAGTTCTTCAAGCTATGATGTTATCAAGTGTGTGCAATGCCATGCAACCACTCATGTAGTTTCTGTATGGCAAGTGTATTGCCAGATAGGTAGTTTGTTTTTTGAGACTGCCTAGAAACGGCCCCTAATTGTTTTAAAACTGATTACAAACAAATTACATGCTTAATTTTTGGAATTTCTTTGGGCTAAATGACAAACTTGTCGTTGGCTTCACCACAACATGTATCAGCCTTAGCTCTCCACGTGACAAATCTTCATGTCAGTGAAGGATTTAAATTCTTTGCTGCTTGTGTTTAAAATATGGCTGTCACCAACTTAGTTCTGAAGCTTAATAAGGAAAGGTTCTTCTTACAGATACTAGTAAATATTTCCACATTTGGTCTTGCTTTCTTATAGTCTTCTATTTAATTTTTCAATTAGTCAGTACTGAAATACAGATATCCTTGCTTTTGCTTCAGTGCTGCTCATTATTTTCCAGTAAACAAGAATATTGTGGTGCTAGGGCATGGGAAAGTATGTGCCATGACTTGCATTGTGTTTTGAATGGTGAAGAGGGATTCACGTTTGAAAATGGGAAAACTCTTCCTTCATTTCAGATGAAATAAATGAGAGCAAGAGGAATGAGGATGTGAGAGGAACCGGTTCATCTTCTTTCTTCTGCCAGCTTTCTGGGATTCATGCACAGCACATCCTTCCCAGCCTTGTTGAGGTGTTAGCAGGGAAACAGAGCATTCATTCTTACAAGAGTAGTGACTGCTGAGATTGGGCTCTTATTGTGGTAGTGATCAGCATGGCTCCTGTGTGCCAAAGTATCAGTTCCTAAAGATTGTTGTGCCTTAATCTGAGCTGAAACAGCAATGTTTTTGTAAAGCAAGCCCATGTCATACAATGAAAGCTCTTTCACATACTAGATTCAGTATTGTGCCGATTAGTTCAGTGCAGTAGGGATGATACATGAGGTGTAACTGGCTACTTGTATATAATTGCTTGGGCTCTTTGGGTCAGAAGTTGTCAGAAGTTTCCTTAACAACTTGGAGAAACTTTACAGTACAAGTTACGAGATGAAAGCTTTCAGTGGTCAGATAACTGGTGTGTTCCTCAAAATTCTTCCTCTGGGGAGATAAACACAGCTCAGTATTGCTGTTGGTGGGCCAGGATTTCATCCTGGAAATACCAAATCATTTCCTTTGAATCAGGATATGATATATGAACTTACTGCTGTTGAGTCTGTGCACAGTTGAGTCGGGAAGTGAAGAGGTTTTAATTGTAGAGGAGAGATGATGGGTTTTGTCACAGCTATAAAGTCTAGGAAAGCAGCAGTGAGTGCCAGTTCCACATTATGACACAGTGTTTTGCAGAACTGTAAGTGATAGAACTGAGCATTCCTTCTTTTATTTAAAACATACACAAACCATCATGCTCACATCCCGAGAGGCGGAAAACTTTTAAAATGCTTTGCAGCCAGTTAACTGGCCCCTTAGCAGCAGGCTGAGGTATTTGGGAGTAGAGCTGTGCAGAGCACACAGCTGTTGCCACAATAGCTTTTCTCCAGCTGTCATGCAGAGGTCTGTCACAAAATACCCCACATTCCCTTCTAACTCAGCCCTTTGTAATATTCAGGTTTCCTTGCTTAAAGGGAGTACAGCCTAGCAAATACCTAATCACCCTCTGTGGGTTTTTTTGGCATTCTGCAGTTGCCATTTACTTTATTTTTTTTTTCTTGTTAAACTGAACAATGCATAACTAGTTTTAGTGGAATACAGCAAGAAAACCACTAGTGTTTTAATTTTTAAAATCTGTACCACGAAATAGTGGATGCTTTTGACCAGAATTGTTAAAATTGTTTTTCCTCTTTGTAGAACTGTAGCTGTTCTTTTATGATAGTGACATGTATAAATTTGTATGCAGGGAAGGCTTTGGTGACTTACAAGACTGTATTAGTTGATAAATGCCATTAGAACCTTGAGAGGGTATTGACTGGATGCAATTCAGTGTGGGTGAGTTGGGCTTAGTTTGTCATGTTTACTGTGGTAATGTGTGGACATGTTCAAACCTGCTAAAAGACTTAGTGTATATAAATTGTAATTGTGCACAGGGGTTCAGTGTTCTTTTGGTTTGTTTGGGGGTTCTGCTGTTTACTCATTTCATGCTGTATTTTCAAGTGTAACTTTTACTGTGCAATTTGTGAAATAAACTCTTTTTCCTAAAAAACTGATAACAAATTCTGATGGGAGCTGAACTTACTCTTCTAGTAAGTAGTGAATAAAATGATTTGGATGTTGATTTGTTGACTCTTCAAATGTTAATACCAGACACTTGTCTGAAAGCAAGCATATATGACTTGCAGATGGGTGGTGAGCAGCTGTTTCAGACTTGTTTTCCCTTCTTTTTCTCTTTATTTTCCAAGCTGGTATTTTCCACAAGGCTGTTAGTTCCCATTAACTAGCAGTAAAGCTGAAGGTGAGTTCTCTCAAAGTATCTTTTATCTTTGGTATGTCTTTTGGGCAAGAAGATAGCTCGTTCTGAATTTTCTGGTAAGGGTCTGAAATAGAGTAGTAAAGCAGATTGAAAAGCAACAACTGAAAACGCAGCTGGTGTTCCACATGCCCTGATGTCTTCATGTACCACTTTTGTTTGCTAGACTTGGGGGATGTGCTCATAAATCCCTGTGCAGTTCCTAGGTACTCTGACTAACCATTTCTGACCATCAACAAAAATGTTCTTCAAGTAAGCACATAAGAAATCAAAGGCCTAAAATGCCATGAATTCCAGGGAGCAGATTCATGCAGGGCTACGCTAGCACTGATGTGCTTACATTTTGATAAAGCGTGGGGCCTCCTTACCCTGACTGCTGCACTGTAATGCAAGGTGGCAAAACACAGTTTAGGAGAGTGAGACACTGATTGTTGGCATCTGTTGAGGTTAAAGGTGGGGAATAAAAATCCTAATGAAAACAAAGCACTTGTGATGCAGTCACCTGGAATAATAAGGGCTGCTTGTTACACTTCTTGTGAAACTTGAACTGCTTGGCTCCCTGCTTCCTGGAGCACTGCTACCAAACAACAGATTTGTCTCGCTCTGCTTAGTTGTAGATCTACAGCCTGGAAAATTTAGTAGATGACTTCAGGCTTAACTTGCAGGCAAGAAGGAAGCAATGGTTTGCATGTTAGTGCTGTGGTAGAGCTAGCAGTGGTATAATGCACCGTAACTTAGCCAGCAGGGATGCGGCGGATTCGTGTCTGTGTAGGGTAGAACTGAGCTGCCTTCAAAAACTGGCATAAGTTTGGAGTAGTACTTAAATTGAGATACAGATCATTCCGGTTTTGAGGAATTTACAAGCCTTTCCCAAAGAGAGATTACAACCACAGTGCAGTCAGAAGGCACCTTCCCATGTGTTAACCCATAGCAGCAGTTGCTTATATAGCAAGTAAATATTGATGTACCTTTTGGTTATCAGGTTGTCTTCTACTGCCACTTGCACAAGGGGTGCTGGCATAGCTTCCCAGATTGTTGGTCGACATGCCCTTTGCACCCTTGGGGATGAATAGGCAGCCGCTGGCCCGTAGCCCTGTTTCTCCTTCCCATGCTAGAGGGAGAGGCTCCCACTTCTGGCTGAAGCACTGAATTCCGGTATTCAGTAGTGGTGGTAGCAGGAAGGCTCTTGTAAGTAGAGCCCTTTTATTCAGAGCATTTTGAAGGACCTGAATGCTGCTTGTTTGTATACCTTATGCAACCTGTCTGCGTTTACCAAAAGTGTTACCAGCACCAAAAACGTTGCAACTGACCTCCTTTATGTACGTGAAAATAAATACCAGCTGCCATGAAGTGAAATGTAACAGTCTTCTGGCTAACCAGCAGGAAGATTGGCTATTTGCAGACCTTCCTAAATTAGTCACTTTCCAGGTCTAGACTGAGACAGGTGGGTCACTTCTTCATTGATCCTGGTGGTTCAGGTGGCTTAACTCCCCTGATTTGGTATTCTTATCTTCAGATATGACCGTAAGCACTATCAAAGGAAAATGTAATGTCCAAATAGACCCAACATTTACTAGAGATGTGTCCCATTTCAAGAAGTACATAAAACCAGCATTAAAACTGAGGTCATGCCTATAACTACTCCTTCAAAAAAAGAAAAACAACCCAAAAAATGCAAACAGACATTTACTGTTTTTTAAAATGTTGACTTTTTTTTTTTTTTTCCCTTCAATTTTCCCTGTTACTTTGTATATAACATACCCAAAGGTTTCTGGATGCAACTTTGACAAAGCAGGAGAAACTTGAACTGAAAGGATTGACTGGGATCCAAATTGAAAAGTGTAATTATAAATAATACCAACAGGCAACGGTAGATGGTAGTTGGTAGTCTGGTGCTGTAAATCCAGTTGAGCTGGATCCCAGAGCCTTCTGGTTTCTGCTATTTTTGACATTCTATCCTTCAGCTGTAGTGTGGTGTGGGATAGCCTGCAAAGCACTCTGTTAGAACAGGTAACACACAAGAAAATATTTCTTACCTCTCTTTATAACTTTATTACTTGAAATAGCTAACAGACAGGAAGGATGTTTACTTGATCTCTTTGCTTTGTCTTTTCTTGTTCTCTGACAGTGACACACTGCACATATACTTTTATTAGTCACATCCCAATGTGTGAACTGCCTAATCCACAGCTTCTAGATGGAGCTTCCATAAAGTTAATATGATTATTTTATTAATTTGTTGTGATAGATGGCTGGTTCTAAGAGGGCTGGCTGGAATGCACTGCACAGGCTGTTCATGGTTAAGTTAAAGAGGGTCACGTATTCGCGTTTGAAGTGCTTGATCTTACGACTAATCAAACATTGTGCGCACAGGCTGCCCTTCATTGAAGTGAGGTCAGGGGTTCTTATCTGCTCCTGGAAAGGGAAAGGCTGCAGAACTTGCACTTTAGCTGTCCTTAAGTGTATGCAGAACCTCAAACCTGAGCTGGGTGGGGGTTACTCGGGAGGGCTGTAGTGCAGTTCTTCAGTTAGGTGCTCTCCTTACAGATGGAGAACCCTTTGAAAGATTAAGTTCAGTGGTGAACTTTAACGTAGAAATATGTTTGCATAGAAGCTCATAAAGGACTGAAAAGGAGAAGGTGCCTCTGGAAGAGGCTTGTGTGCAGCTCCCTAAAACCATGATGGAAAGCAAGGGCTCTGCTTGAAGCTGCTACTGGTCGAACTGGCGTGCTGGTGTGGCTGGAGAAACTGAGGGCTTGGCAGTGAGGGCAAGTTGGTAATTTGATTTTTAGAGGGGACAACCATTGGAGAGGCATAAGGCTAGGGAAGTGCTTTTGACTTTCCAAGCCTGAAGAAACGGAGCTTTGCTGTAATTGAAGGTTTAATCTGATATGCCACAGTACTACCAATAAGGAAAAACACATTGAAGGTCCCCACATTGCCACAGCAATTCACCACTCCAGCTCTTTACTCCGTCTAGTTCACTGGAACTCCACAAGCCATCCGAGTTAAAAATAACCAGGGAATGTTTTCACCCGGCATCAGTTACCCTGTCTGAATCACTGTGTGGCCTTGCAAACAGCTTCATCTGGCAGTTATGCTCCTCCTCCAGACCTGTGCCTGTCCAGAAAATAAACTAGTTTCTGGTGAATCTAGATAAGGGTGAGTGCAGGTAGTAGGAATGTATGCAGAGGGGCGCTATTAAAGAGAGCATAAAGTACTAGCTGCTAGGACTAGTGTGCATTAATAATTTACTAGGTGCTAGCACTGACACACAGAACTGCTGCAGTTCAAGAAAAAAAGTGTGTAACACTAATAACTGGAGTACTCTACAAGGATCCTGATGCAGAAGACTTCTGTGAAGCATTATTTGTCAGCAGACCAACCTTAGCTATACCCATATTCATAGCTATCATGTGTGTCACTTTCCTCAAGTCTTCTAAGCTAGAAAATAAACTTGGGTTTCCACACAGTTTACAAGGAAATTGTTTTTCCAGCCCTAGTCTCCAGTGTTCTGTAACTGTAATGATACATTATGTTGAGTCACTAGTTATATTTGCTAGCAAAGGAGAAATTTTAAACTACAGTTACCAGTGTGAGGTGTGCTTAGCTTGTATTGCAGAGCATTTTCAGTGTTCATTATTTTTGCAGGTCTAAATCTATAAACCTGCAAGCAAACCTCAGTGTTTTGCTTCTTACATGGTAGGGATCTCATGAAATGGGAGAATGCTGGTGGTGTGTGAAAAATCCAGCACCTTTGGGTAAAAAAGTGCTAAATTTCTTCTGTTACTAGACTTTTGCAAGGAAAGTAAGTGGGATTACAGTAATGTGTACTGCCTGAGGTAGGAGGTTTCTGAATTGCGTGCTCTTGATAGTGTTCCTGTGTTCTCCTTTTATGAAAGTTCTTTAAAGTCATATGCAAAAAGTAGTTATTGATAATAAACTTGTACATGCTGCCAACTCTACCACTTAGGAAGAAGATCCTGTTAAAAAATACATATGATGATTTCCCCTGCTAGCTCACTAAGAAGTCTTCATTAGCAAAGCCAAATATAGTAACAGTGATGTATTTAGAAGGATTCTGGCTTTGTGTGACGCAGCATTACTAAGAATGCAGTTATGAGTGTATCTGAACTTTGTCCTGCAATTTCAGTTGCAGTTTGTCTTTGAAGTCCTCCACAAATATACTATCCTTGCCCTTGCAAATTCTTCTCCTGCCTCTTCCCAGATGCCTAACAGTGTTACCTGAATCTTGACCACATGTCCTGATGGAGCTTTCCAAGATGCAGATATACACATTGTATTGTTTTGATTTCCCGTATGCTGATTTCCTTTTAACTGATGTTCTCCCTCCTTGTGAATTGAATTCTTACCCTGCTGAGAGTTCTCACTCAACTTGAAATCCTTCTTGGGGCCTTGAAATCACAGGTGGAGGCAGTATCTTCTTGTACTCAGTGGCATGCCTGTGTTGCTGCAGTGAATTCAGAAAACGTTGGTGTATTCTAAACCATTTCCAGACCCTTAAGTTTGAAAGTCAACCTGTGAGGCTAAAGTACAGCTTGGTGTACAAACAAAGTGAAACAACTGTATAGGTTAAGCCAAATGTGTTTTGCCTTATGTCTGAGAGTATTGAAATGAGACCTTTCAGACCACAGAGAGAGATCTTCCATCTCTCTAAGGCTGAGGGAGGAGGAGTGTGTGCTGGGGTGGGTTTTTTTATTTGTTTCTAGCAATGAAGTATTTCACCTGTGACATCCAGTAGATGGACCACATTGAATATCCTACCTTGCTGCTTTTAATGCTGGCTCTTACCAGGTGGTCACAAGCTGACATTGCCATTGAGTGGTTAGCCTTTGATTCACATGCTTAGGTTTCAAGCTCTTTCAAGTCTTTAAGTCTCTTCCTTTAAGGGGAAAGGCATAGTAAACCACTATACATCTTGTGTATGGTTTAAGTACTTCTCTAGATTTTGGGTCAGTATTATTTTATATTGTACAGGTGATACTACCAGCTGCTGAAGTGCAGATTTTTAAATCTCTCATCTTGTTAGGTTGCTGCAGTAAGTGAACATGCAAGTTGCATGCCATACCTGGCTTATGGGAGAACTGATAATCTGGAGGTACTCTAGAAGGGAAGGGAACTGGGCTGCTCACTGTAACTCTTTGTGATTTTAACACTAAACATCACATGAAAATGAGTCTTCATTGATGAGGATGGTTTAAGATGCTTCTGTGTCAAGCAGTTGTGCAGTTTGCAACTGGTCCTGTCACATCATTGCAACCATCAAGGGTGATGCTGTGAAAAGAATCACAAAAACCCAGGTAAAATTCTCTGAAGCTGATACAGAGCCAAGACCTGTGTGCAGGCAGCACAAGTCATGAAGGGAGGGCACAAGCAGCAGCTTCTGCAGCAGGTTAACTACTGCAGATGTGTGTACAATTGCACGAAGCCTTGTGCAATGAGGAGGAAATTCCAGCTGCACTCAAGAGAGAGTGAGACTTAAGAGTGGTCATTCTTACTATGCAGAGCAAACACAGGACATGCAGAATGCCTCCTGTGTATTCATACTGATGAGTGAATCCTGTTACCCAGTCAGAGCATGTTCAGTTGATGTCGCTGACTTTAGACTGTGTGAGATCTGTTGATGGAGCAGGAGGTTTGATTTGCTTCAAGTTTAGCTGGAAATGTTAAGGCCCCTCTGAGACTGAGTTGTTGTGGTCTTCTCACTAGTCTAGCTGCAATAGGTGTCTGTGCATCTCTCAGACCGCAAAGACTGAGAGCTAGTTCACTACCTATCATTAGTAGGTTACCTCTTTGATCTCCTCGAGTATTAGTTCTGAGATCATCACTTTGTGCAAGGAGGCAGATTGTGTCTTACTTGGAAGAGAGATGTTTAGAAATGTGAAAAACTTCTGAATTCTGCTCTCTGTGGCTGAAGTGTACTAACAGAAAAATGTTTTGTTTCCTGTGGGGATTCTGCTGTGTTTCTGGAAAGCTATACCTGTGATGCACACATCTCAGATTCTTTGAATGTAAAAAAAAGACACATCAAAGCTCAGCTTTTGAAGTAGTCAAAAACTTTTCTTTTGCTGTCTGATTTGCACCCATTAGAATGGATATACTGTGTTTCAGATAACCAAAGGAGTTCTTAAATATTTTTTGGCTCTGAAACTCATTTCTAGTCACGTGTATTCTACAAAGATTGCTGAAATTCACTAATTTTTGTAAGTTTGAAACTGCTCAATAGGGACTGGAGGGAAAAAGAGCCTCGGATCTGAAGTAGTCAACTTCCTTGTCCCAGTATTATCTGCCTTCTTCCAAGTAAGTTACATTCCACACATTTTTAATAGTGGCTTCCCCTCCTCCATAGCTGCTTTGACTTGTTTTGTGGGAGGACTTGAATATTTCAACTGACACACCAGAAGTTCTTCTCCCCAAAAAGAAAGATGATGATAGAATTGTTTGCTTTGAGCAGGGTTTGAAAATGATCTCACCTGTGCTGACTGGATGGCTGGGATTTTAAAATCTGGTTTCGGCTCAGGGTTTAAGAATTTGGGATCTTTCTAGCTTGTGATTTAACAATTGCACCTTGAAATTCTGTGTTCTCTTACAAAGACTCTGAAGGAAGTAAACAAAAGCTTTGCATTTCGTGAGGTGATGTGGAAAAGTCGCTGGCTGGCTGCCTGCCTCCCCGGGTGAGGGAAAGTGGTCAGCTGGAAGAATTTGTTCAGGGTGATTGCAGAAGATGAATAATTTAAGGTGCAGCCCTTTTGCTTCAGACTAGATAATTGAGGCTGAGTTTTCTAACAGCTGAACAGCTTATCTTAAAAGTTTAAAATTTCCTGCGGGGCATGTACTTCAGTTAGCTGGTTTGGATGTGAGGACTTCCTTGTCAGTTGAGTAGCCTGAGAAATGTAAAAGTGTATCAGCTTTTCCCAGTGTTAGTAGTTAGGAGATGCTGCTGTGACTGCCTAGCACTATTTGGCTAGGTGGTTAGCATCTTGCTGTGACTTTTTCACTGAATGGACTTTGCCACTCCCACCCTCTCCTAAATGTAGAAAATAGGTGGATTGTAGTTAGTGAAGGAAACTTGTGCTGCTTGGTTTTCCAGGGCACACCCCCACCATGTGTATGCTAGTTCTGTTATTTCTGACTGAACACCTTTTGGTTGTAGCACTTTGCAGGTTGCACACTAGCACTTTGAAGTGTGTGCTGTCACAAATCAGTGGCTGCCTGCTCTCCTTGCAGTGGGCTAGCATAGTGATTCACAGGAAGATAACCTCAGGTTTGTTTGCATGTCTTACCTGCAAGATCTGACAGTCATTTCCTAAACCTGAAGCATGTAGGCAGTCCATGCCAAAACATATTTGAAGAGGACTTTGTTGTCACTCAGCTTGCTTTCTGGGAGGGGAGGGGAAAGTCAAACCAAACAATGTGTGGATGTGATCTTGGTTCTGGTCACATCTGTGATGCGTACAGCCCATCTCAGCAGTTTTGGGTTTTGGTCATTACTAAAGGTGTTTTAACACATGCATAGGAAACAAGTCTACAAGATTTAGGATTTCAATTAAAATACTTTATAATCACAGAATCTCACACAATATATTTGGTTGGAAGATCATCCAGTCCAACTTTCGACCCAGTACAAGAGGGTCAACACAAAACCGTGTCCATAAGTGCCAGGTCCACATGCTGTTTGAACAGCTTCAGGGATGGTGATTCCACTGCCCTGGGCAGATCATTCCAATGTTTGATAACCCTTTCAGTGAAGAAGTATTTCCTAATATGCACCCTGGTGCAACTTGTATCCATTTCCTCTAGTCCTGTTGCTTGCCACCAAGGAGAAGAGGCCGACCCCCTTCTATCTCCAGCCTGATTTCACATGCTTGTGGAGAACCAGGTCTCTCTTCAGCCTCCTTTTATCCAGAATGAGCAACCCCAGCTCCCTCAGATGTTCCTTGCAGGTTGTGTGCTCTAGGCCCTTCATGAGTCTAATTGCCCTTCTCTGGACACACTCCAGCAACTCAATGTCCTTCTTCTATAAAGAGGGCCAGAGCTGAACACAATATTCAAGGTGTGGCCTCAACAGTGCAGAGTACAGGGGACAATGACCTCTCTGTTCCTGCTGGCCGCAGTGTTTCTAAGGCTGAGAGAAAGCTCCAAAGAGAAAGTGCTTGCCTTTATTTGTTAGCATCCACCCTGCCCTTGTAAATAACCCGAGTTTTGCTGCGTGTTAAAAGCTGGCAGATCTCTTGAGTGTTTGGAGGTGCATTGACACTTGGCTGTGCACCAGTTAACCAGTGAGAGGATAAGGTGTTGTGAGAGGCTTCTACTTGTACTCATGTGCTGCCTGTCTGGAGACTTCACCTGTGGTTACTGGAAATGTGAATAGTCCATTATTCTGAGTATGATGAAGCTGAAGAACCTGTTTCTAATCTATAAAAGTGAGAGAAGCTAATGTGCTTTCCTGTGGTTTCAGTGCAAAAGGTTGGCTGCCTGTGCATTCCACACTCTGTTTTCTCTTCACTGAATGCCTTTACCACAAGATGTGTACTTGGTAGAGTAAGGGAGCGGAAACAGCAGAAGTTTGTTTAAAAAAATAGAAAAACAAAACAGCAAAAAAACACAGTAACCACTCTGATCAAACCCTGTGCCTTCTAAAAGCTTCTTTGTAAAGTAATCAAGTTGAAGGTCTTTACATGCCACTCACATTTTAAGATGACATTCACAGTACTACTGCCTCTTTATACCTTTAAACAAAAGGTTTGTCTTAAGTTCTTTGCTGGAGAAAGCAATCAGATAATGATGTCCTCATTCATTTAAAGCTGTGCTTTGAGTGGCCAAGGAAGAATATTGCACTTTACAATTTGCATTGAGAAGCTGCCATATCTGATAATTTTCTTAATGAAAGGAGTTTTTTTAGGTGCTGTATGTTCTTTCCTTCAGGACAAGATGATTGAAGCTATCTTCCCTACTAGATGGATGTTAAAGCCATTTTTTCAAGTACTGTTTACAGTACTAGAAGGCTGCAGCATGCAGTCAGTTTGGTTAGTTCATCATTAGTTCCTCTCTTCTGTACAAGTTATGAATGAGCTCATGCAATTTTTTATTAGCTGCTCTATTTTATCAATGTGATCTTGTTTGGAGAGAGGAGAACTTGTTTTTGTTTGGGGATTTTAGCATCAGCCTTCACTTGGATTATGGCCTGCAGAAATGAGGCGGGAAGTGGATGGATGGCTTTAGGGGGCTCTAAAATGTATCCAAAAGCAGCAAAGTTACATTTCAGGAGTAATGGTTTCCCTCCTGGAAAACATTGTGGGACCTGTCAAGTTGACAGGCTGTAACCCAGAGTAGTGTAGGTGTCTATGGCATTTGCCAGTCTAAGTTTTATTTGTCACATTAAGACCGTAATCAAAAAGGATCTTCCTTGTAAGTCACTACTAGCCTGTGTAGAAATCTAGTGCTCTCTGTGCTGCTGCTTGGGTTCGTGCTAATATCCTCTCTTCTGAGCTTGCTGTCTGCTCTAAGAATATTGGCATAAGTGACTTGCTGGGTTTTCTAAGCAAAGTATCTCAGTTGTGAACAAATTACTGAGTAGCTGTTGTGGCAGTGACTGTTTGCAGAGTCTGTCCTGAAGAAGACAGCTTACTTCATTAAATATTTGTTACAAATTAATAATCATAAAATTGGAGAGAAGCAGCAGCAGGTGGTGGAACCAGCTTGTCTTAAGTGGAAAATAAGACTAGCATGGTGAAGGGTTGTTTTTTTTTCCCTAGCTTCTGTTCACCCTCACTTTGATCATATTTTTATATGATTTAGGCAGTTTACTGATACTTTTTGTGACGTTGCTGTGCTTTTTTTTTCATGCATCTGAGGTACACCTGTGTTCTCCACCTAGTGATGCTTTTCTCCTCACTTGATGGCTGTGAAAGGAATGCTACATAGAGAAACTGGCATGTGTCCCCTAATGCAAATGAGGTAACTCATGTGATTTGGTGGCTCTCGGCAGGCTGTGGGCAGCTCGTAAGTTTAGAAAACAAGTTTATTTGAGAAACTATGTAAATTCTTTGTAAGAATGAGAACACACAGGGGACAGGAGGGAAATCACCTTGCTGGAAACCCCCCGCAGTACGTCTTGACTATATGGTGCCACTTAAGTGAAATATTTGAATTTGAAGCCTTAGTTTTTAACAAGCCTGAAAGCCCAAAAGCCTGTCAGCCTTGAGGATGGGCTGGTGAACAGATCAACGTGAGCACAGTGCAGGAAAGTAACCAACAAACTAAGAGTGAGGGTGGTGAGGCACTGGCACAGGTTGCCCAGGGAGCTTGTGGCTGCTCCCTCTCTGGAGGTGTTCAAGGCCAGGTTGGAGGAGGCCTAGAATGAGCTGTACTAGTGGGAGGTGTCCCTGCCTATGGCAGGAGCTTGGGACTAGATGATCCTTGAGGTCCCTTCCAACCTTACTCTTCTATGATTCTAAAGGCTTTATGTTTTTAGTGATGTGCATTCTTGATTTCCCTGTAGAACCTGAAGGCCTGCTAAAATACAAGATAGTGTTTTGGTCAACACAGGAGTACCAGGAAAGGGAGATAATAATCAAATCTATTCAGCTGAAATTTGGTCATGGGCTGTCCTTTAAGGCTTGTGTGGATGGCTCTGAAGATTTAGCTGTGCTGCTCTTAGTAAAAGTGCAAACAGAAATCTGGGCTCAAATGCGTTTAAGTCAGTGAAGAAAGTGACAATGTTGGAAAAGGCTGAGAAAAATATTTAACTGAACTGGAATCTGTTGTTTGTAAACTGGTATTGCTTCTACCCTCTTCTAGGCAGGGGCCTAGGTGGGGCATTTCCCTGAAGCAAAGTGGGTGAAAGAAAAAGATACTGTTAGCAGAAATGAAAGACCTTTGGAGGGGGGCATCTTACTAAGCCTTGGGACAGCACTAGAAATACCTCTTGGAAGGGTTTGGGCCTGTGACACAGCTGATTCTCCTGAGGTCTTTCATGGTGAGTTGAATGAAGAGCAAGAAACAATGCAGAAAGAGGATGGGCATGTATAGGTCCAATGGGAGTTTGCATTCATTTGGTGGTTTTAAGGTCTGTAGATTTGTTTAATAGTCTCCAGAGAGTTTGCTGCTATGCTGCAGGATGAGCATTTTGGTGTTAAAACCTGTTTTGCAGCATTAATTTGCTAACCAATCGCTTAAGCAAAGCTGTGTGGACCAGCTTTAGGTGGCAGGACCAAGAGTGGAGAATGGCTCTCAGCACCCTGCTACCATAGCACGTGTGTCTGGCTTACTACGAAGAGCACTTGTTTTTCAGGCACCAATCTGCAACACCCAGAGTTCCATGGGAAAAGCTCTTCATTGGAGAACTCAGGGTTTGCCTGAACATCCAGCTCTTCAAAGAAATAAAACCCTGTTTCCTTTTAGCAGTTTATGCATACTTCAGAATGAGTCTATAGTGGTCAGCCTCAGTTTGATCTGTAAACTCCCCTTCCTCTTGGGGGAACCTCACTCTCAAACTGTGGGCAGAGAGCCGTTGTAGAACCTGCTCTCATGTACTGCTAAGCAGGACGTTGGAGAAGAAAATATCAGACCTTGTTTTCCACTAATCCTAAGGTCTACAAACCATAGAATCATAGGATGGTCTGAGTTGGAAGGGATCCCCAAAGGTCCAACCTCCAGTTCTTCTGTCTGCAGATGTGAATTCCCTAAAGAACAAAGGATTGTCTGTGGAGGTAGTGTTTAATGCAGATATGTTATTTTTATCTGTAACTTAGAATCAGCTCCACCATGGGAAGTGATGCTGCTCGGCATCAAAACTGCTCCACTCTTTTCATTTGTCGTCTTTACTGCTACCATACATGGCCTTACTGTAAAAACATTTGTTGACTCTGTGTGGTGTTTGCTAATGTTGAATGTTTGCTGGCAGTTTCTTGATGTGGTTTGTAGCATGCGGCTTTTTGTACTGTGAAAATAGGTATTTGCACATAAAACCGGAGCTTGTGGTGCTGTGTAGTGTGAAGCAGATCTTAACTGAGAAGAAGTTTGCTGGTCCTCCCCTTCATCATACTGTGTGACTGGGTTTTGTTAGCTGAGCAAGGATGGAGGAGATGTTTAATTTGCCTTAGGTATAACAGCCTTTGGTTTGGGCGAAGCTATATTGTTGCTGAAGTAAAACAGCCTTGGCTATTAAGATAATAAATTTTCTAACAGTGTGAAAGGCAGGATTAACACCTGACTGCTTAGGTCCTTTATCTCAAATGTCATGTGAAATGTTCATCTTAACACTGTTAATGCCATAGATGTTAAGTAGTGTTGGTTGCCTCTCTTTCTATTCTATGTGTCAAAGCAAAAAAGGGAGCTTCCCCTGAGTTTCCTATGTGCTTCCCTGCCCTGTGATTTGGGGCGATGCTGACTAAGAGTGGTCCTACACCTGCAGGTGCAGAGACAAAGAGGAAGAAAACATTGTGGTTGTTTTTAGTATAAGCAAATGTTTTGCTGGTAAATATGCTTTTTTAAAGGTAGACATTTATGCTTCCTTCAATACATAGCCTGAACACTGAAAGCCAAAGCTTTTTAAATAAAAATTGGAAACATAAGCATATTTCTGTTTGACAGTCTTCTGGCTTTAAAAGCTAAAGTTGCTGAGGCTGAAAATTCTGCCACTTCTAAAGAACATTTGAATTGTGCTTACTTGGACCTTTAGGATCTTTTCCTTTTCCCTGTGGACCAGCTACCAAGCTAATTTTAGCAAGACAGTGCTTGTAACCAAATCTGCACTGTGAAATCTTGCTCACATGTCAGGATTAGCAACCAGATAGTTTCTGGTTCCTGGAATCTGAGTCTGTGCATATTTCCTCATGTGTAAGTTGTGGCAATATCAATCACACTGTGCTGTTAAAGTCTTTCTCAATTGGGAGGATAATGCCTCTCAAGAACTTGCTCTTGTCAACCTTCCTAGTAAATGTTCTGAATGATTTGGGGTGTGCCTGTGGGCAGCTTGCTGCTTGGTGGAATGAAAGGGAGGACCATCCATGCATCCTCTGCCAGGAAAGGATCTCCCCATCTCTTGTGTGATTCTGATGTAACTTTGTGCATACTGTAAAAGTAATTCACGTAAAATAGGTACTTTCCTGTTTGATACTTTTGGGCTAAGCATAAGCAAGTATAGATTGGAGGTGAGGTGCACAGAAAATGTTAGGTTGTACGTAAACTTTAGGTGTTAGCCTGCGAATTCGCTGGTTTAGCAGTGAATTCAGCTTTGTGCCACTGAGGTGTGGATATAAGTGTAGCACAGGCATGAGCACAGACCTCAAAGAGAAATAAAGCACAGGGATGGAGCTACTGCAAGGACAATCTGTTTGGGTTGACTTTTGGGACAGATGCAAAACACGGAACAGTAACTTCTAAGCCTTCCCAACCATGAGTCTGGTGGCTTGGGTTCTTTTTATTGGTTTGTTGGTGTTTTGTTTTGGTTTTTTTTTTTTTTTTTTGGTAATTTCTGTTTAGGATCAGATTTTCTCTGTTCCCCTTGTATTTCTCCCAGAAACTCCAGCAAACTCTCTGTAATATACAAGTTTCAGTACACATGCTTCTGTGCCTCTGAAAGGTCAGAAATTAAATGCTGCATTTTCTACAGCAAACAGTCATGCACTGCACTGCACTGCAGCTTACCACTTGATTAAAAAACCACTCTGAATTACACTGTTGTCAGATGTGAAGGAGTAAGAACCTCTGGTCTTGAAATCTGCTCCTGGTGGTGTGGTAGTCAGAGACTATGTGCAAGCACTGATTAGGCTGGAAAGAAAAAGCATTGTACTCTGCTGGGATCTGTGCTGGAAAATAGTATTATGTTGTTCAAAGTGGTTTGTCCAGCTGAAGCTTGACTTCAATTACTTAAGTCCACACTGCAGGTTTCTTAAAGTCTGTAGGTTGGCTTTCTAACCTTTTGTGTCCTTACAGAAACCTGGAGGTTTTTAAATAGAGGTATAATTTGAAACACCAACCTAGGAAGCAGCAATGTCCACACCTGTAAGACTAACCTCTGTTTATTTCGATTCATTCTGATTTGGGGTTAGTCTGCATCACTGAAATCTGTGTCAAGTGTCTGCTGAGATGGAGTAGAATGTCTTGCTTCAGGGATAGAGTAACTTCTCAAGTTGCTTTGCTAAGTTTGGTTGACAATGACCAAATCTAGTCTGTCTTTCTTCCCCTCTGTCAGAATCTGATCTGTTGAACCCTGTACCCAAGCAGCTGAACAAAGCAAAGGTGCTGCTTGTCTGACAGGGAGATCTGAACACACTGTCCTAGCACAACAATGCTTGTACAGCCTGCTTTACCTTGGAAAAGATCTCCTTCCCTCCTTTTCACTCTCACAATTAAATGGGTTAACCTGACACCTGAGTAATTTTTGTCTTGTTTCTAACCCCTAGGCTTTTCTTGTTTGCCTCAAAATCTCAAGCTAAGGTTATGAGTAATACTTGACGGGTCTTGGTTAAAAAAAATACGATGCCGAAATGTCCGTCTCTTGTAAAACTCTTCTTCTCAGAGGGGACATTTAAAATTAGGGAGCTTGTTGCTGGACTCAGGAGTGACTGACATGTAGGTGCTTTCTCCTTCTGCCTCTGGTCCCTGTGGGAGCCTATGTGCTGGCCCTGCCTGAGGCTGCCAGATCTGAAAGTACAGATGGCTTGTTGGGGGGAAAAAAACACTTGTTGACCAGTAGAAGTTCTCCCCCTATCTGAGGTTTTACTGCTTAGCCACAAACTTCTGAGAAATGGTTTCAGGAGGTGGGAAACACATTTTTATCTTAGAATAAAGTGTGATGACTGATACAGAAAGACCTGGCGTTGGCATGGTGGGTGCTCCTGACCGAGCTGCTAGCTGGAACTGCAGCTTGGGGTTGGCAGGTGCCGAGTCAATCAGCCTCGTTTGGCATGGCTTTCATGCCATGTCTTGTGGGGCAAGGAAAACTTAAATAGTTTTATCAGAAGTGTGTTTAGCAGGTGATCACTAGTGTTGGTTTTCAGCATGATGGTAACTTGCTACCTGCAAGTTGTTCAGATACCCTTTTCTAAGGAGAAAGGTGCCTGGCGTCTCCGTTTTGGTTGATTTGGGTGTGCGTCGTGCAGCTTCGGATATTGGCACTCCAGAATGATTAACACACTTTGAAGAAGTTCATTATTTCCTAGATAGGCAACAGATTCTTTCATTCTCATTTAAAATTTCCATGTCTTAAAGGTAGTTGCTTTGCCTAGTTTACTTAATTGGGCAAGGATCTGGGGGAAAGGCTGGTGATAATTGTGCTTGCTAATGAAAATAGATGGCTAAATAACACTTAGAGCTGTCATTTCAGCATTCTTGGCACTTCTGATTATGGCACTTTGGAAACTTACAGATTATAGTAATTGCCTGTAGTCTGTGAAATGAGTCTAGACAGCCTAGTCTCAGGCCAGAAGGTTGGAGTTGAATAAATACATAATTTGGGCAAATAAAACTATCAGAACTATGCTTATCTTCTGACACAATAGTTCTTATTAGATATAAGTGCTATTTTATAGCTTTTCCCTAAATAATTAGCTTCTAATGATCAGTTAATAAATCTTTGGAAAATAAAGTACTTCAGACTTTGCTAATGAAGCTGAATGTTTTCGTGCTGGATAGTGGCCAAGTTGTGGTAACAGAAAGAAACCTATGGACAGGAACTAGTGTATTGCTGTCTGTGGCTGCAATGATCTCACACCATAGATGAGATGTGTTACCAGCTCTGAAAGGGTCAGCTGAACTTTTAATTACCTTTAATTGCCTGTGTTTTGTGTCTTAGAGAACGAGTAGGATGAAAACTGTGGAAAGCTTTGGCTTTTTGTGGTTCAATCCATTTGCCACTTTCTGCAAATCATACATTTAAAAATATTTATAAGAATAGATCTGTTAGAGTTGGAAACTTTTACTTGGGAAAACTTTTAGTGACACACCATTAGCTTTCCTGAAGTGCCTGGACATTTAAAGGTGGTTTGCAGTTTGCTAGTGTTTGGATAGGGGCTAATTTTAAACTGGCAGTTTGAGTTGTCTAGACTCTATGTGATATAGGCGGCAGGAAGCCCTAGTGGAAGGTCAGGGGTGGGGATGACAAAACCTTCCCCTTCCACCGGCAGGATGTTGCCAATGTAGTTCAGTTGTGTTGTGAAATACTATCCTACATCTGTATATATTTATGTATTTATTTAGATATTTAATCCTAATAAATCATTCTGGAAGACTGAGGCTCTGGGTGGAATACTGAAGTTAATCTGGCTGTTATCTCCATGGTAAACAAATGTTTTAGGAGGAAGAATGTGGACAGCTTTCCTTCCTTAGGCTTTCTGCTTGGCTCTTTGTGATTTACTGTAGTTGAAGCCCACATCTGCTTCTAAGCTCTTACAAATATACACAACTGACAATAGCACCTGGCTTTGTAGAGAACAGAAATGTAGCACAAGTCTCTCAAGTCACTGCTGGAATGGGCTGCTCAGGGAGGTGGTGCAGTCACCGTCCCTGGAGGTGTTCAAGGCAGGTTTGGAAGAGGCACTTGGTGCCATGGTCTAGTCTTGAGGGCTGTGATATCGGGTTGGACTTGATGATCTTTGAGGTCTCCTCCAACCTTGGTGCTACTGTGATACTGTTGTAATACTTAAGGCAGATCTTTACTTCCTACTTTCAGAATAAGAAAGGTATTAACTTCAGAAATGTTTGATCTCACCTTCCTCTAGAGTCACAGGGCTCCAATGTTTTCAGGTGCTTAAAATGTGGAGTAAGAGTTAACGTTGGTAAAGTACACTGGCTGCTGAAGTGAGGCTTTGTTTTACTGGCTTGCTTGGGGTGGAAAAGCTTCTTACTGCATTAATTGTATTGATCAAAATGTCCATAACCTAGGCTAGACAATCTGAAACCTTGAGTACTGTGTCCAGTTCTGGGCCCCTCAATTTAAGAAGGACATTGAGCTGCCTGAGTATGTCCAGAGAAGGGCAGCGAGGCTGGTGAGAGGCCTCGAGCACAGCTCTATGAAGTGAGGCTGAGGGAGCTGGGATTGTTTAGCCTGGAGGAGAGGAGGCTCAGGGGAGACCTTCTTGCTGTCTACAACTACCTGAAGGGTGCTTGTAGCCAGAAGGAGGATACTTTCTTCTCTCAGGCAAGTAGCACCAGAACAAGAGGACACAGTCTCAAGCTGTGCCAGGGGAAGTTTAGGCCAGAGGTGAGGAGAAAGTTCTTGACTGAGAGAGTCATTGACTGCTGGAATGGGCTGCCCAGGGAGGTGGTGGAGTCAGCGTCCCTGGAGGTGTTCAAGGCGGGTTTGGACGTGCCATGGTCTGGTCTTGAGGTCTGTGGTAACGGATTGGACTTGATGATCTTTGAGGTCTCTGCCAACCTTGGTGATGCTGTGTGTGAAAAGTCCAATTGGCAAGCAATTTCCCAATGTGCGTTTTAGTTCCTCCAGGAGTTGAGAAGTGGCTTGTTTATTAATACACTGTAAATGCCCTGAACGTGGGTCTCTTCACAGCCTCTAACCTGAGGTGTGTTGCTGGCTGGTTTAAGATCCTGGAGCAAAGAGCTATAGTCTGTTTGGTTGTCTTATGCTGTTGCTGTTTTTAGATACATAAATCAAAAGCTTTGACATTGCACCACATATCTTGAGGTGTTCTAATGATTTGATGTGTGTGAGAGAAGATACTTTTTTTTTTTCTCACAACTATATTCCCTGTTATCTGGTTACATGCAGATCCTAAAATCAGATATGTACCTTTAAAAAGATATCATGACCTTCTTCAGATTAAAACCCGAGTACATCCTGAAAGTCTTGAGTGAGCTGCTGTGTTGAAAACTATCTGAACCTGATAAAATTATGTGGCTGAAAAGACAGTATGTAGGGAGTGTTTTAGACATTCCTTGCATGGCAAGTGGCCAAGATCAGGGTGATTGAATAGTTGGTGAGTTCGTATACCTTTCATAGATGAAGAAAAAAATGAAATTGAAAGAAATCAAGGCACATCTGTGCATGCAGTATAGAGCACATTTTACAGTCAGACATGTTTTGACTTGAGAAATTGTGTAGCCACTTTGGAAGAGTTTGGTAGGTGCTTACTGGTATTTGAAAGGCAATAATCCAGGGCATTACAGAGTCTTAACAGGCAGTGAAAGCATACATACTCTGATCATGAGTAATGAAAACTGCATCACCAGGCAGTATTCAGCAAGCCAAAGTTTCAATGAGTATGTTGCTTAAAACAGGTCTCTGTGTCAGTCTACTTGGGTTTTGGGGTGGTTTGATTTTGCCTCTGATTTATGATTTCTCAAATGTTCAGGGGCTGTTGAGCTGCTAATGCTGAGCTGATGTCCAGTGTGGAGAGCTGTAAGCTAGCAGCTTGAAAGGAGACACAAGCACAGTGCAGATTCAGTTTGGGTTTAAAAGGTGAAAGCTGTTTTAAATGAAGTATCTACTGTTTCTTAAGGAAGATTGTATTTAAAAATATCTTCACATAGGTTTCAAAATAGATATTAAAAGCCCCCACTCCTCATCTGTGTTGACGGTACATGCCTGTAACCAGTACCCACTCTGTCCATAACCCAGGTGTGGGAACTACATGAACAAAATTTACAAGAGTTACCCTAGCAGTGTGATTAAGCTTGGCAGGATGTGAACAAAAAGGGCATGAGGGCAAAAAGAAAGGAGATTCTTTCCTTGCTGCTGCAGCCCAGGTGGGGTTGGAGAAGGTAAAGCTGCATCATTACAAGTATCAATTAGGGCAAGGCCAAAAACTACCAGGCAGTGTTTTGGGAGTGTTGAAAGGTGTAAAGAGCTGATGATGTATGTTCCTTTCAGAGCACTAAGGTCGGTTTGATTTCAGTCTGTCTTCTGCCCTAATTTTAGTCCACTGCATGACCTACATGGTTAAAATGATGCTCCAGAACGGTTGTGGCTCTTAAATCCCTAACATGAACAGTTTCTACTGAACCCTGAGGGAAATCTGTGGAATTGCCCAGTGTATGGCTATCCAGAAGAACATCATTGCATAAAGATACAAAATTCAAGTGTTCATTTAAGAAATAAGAAAATTAAAGATGTATCAACAGAATTCAGATATGTGTATTAGCTTTCAAATAGCTCTCACTGTCCTCTATCAAATTTCTCCCCTTGCTTCTCCCATCCTAGCTCATATTTCCCAACACCTGCCAGGGAAGAAGTTAGCTTTGGTTTTAGGTGCATTAGGTAGTGACCACAACAAAGCCTATAAAGAAAAGAATTGGGTTATGTTTGACTATGTGCAATAAATGACAGCTGAGGACTGAACACAGGTAGCAGGTTTCTTGTTTTGATGTGCTTGTTCAGTGATGTCTGCATATGAAGGGGCAGGGAGTAGAGAGGAGAATGCGGCTGTTTAATAAGACTAACTGGCACTTCGTTTAGCATTTCCAGACTAAGAACAAGCTCTTGACAACCCTTGCATTGCATAATATAAAGTTAAAAGAAAGATCTAACCAAGTCAAATGTTTGGTTTTGTACCCTGTCATATCTCACTCAGAGTTTAAGATTTGTATCTCTTCTGTCTTGGAATTAATGTGTTGGGGATAATATAGTGGATGCACTCTGAAGCTGCCATGAGTTATTAAGAATTTTGCATTCTCCATTATTATTTTCTTCTTTAACAGAACCATTAAACTTTGATTAAGCATATACTTAAATACCTATATTAAATGTAATGCTAATTCTTTAGGAATGAACAAAAGAAATTTTTGACTTGTGTCTAAGTTTCCAAACTGTGTAGCTTGCAGCATCTTTCTTTCGCTATAACTTTCTTCAGCTTAATCCTTTTCTCTCTTTGTGGCTCAGTTTTCACTGTTCATGAAATTATCAAGTGTTTCACATCACTGGGTAATTGCAGCAATTGTAGTTCTGAGTGCCATCTGGTTCCCTGGATAGCCATAACAACCCTGGCAGGATACATTAGATCAGTGGGAAGTAGAGTAAATTGGGGGAAGCATCATCTATTGCTTACAAGCCCTGCGACTGTCATTTTAACTTTTGCTTTTTGAAAGAAAGGAAGAGCTGCTTTTGCTGTTTGTGTAGCAAAAAGAAAGTAACTCTTGGAGATTTATATGAATATGGGAACAACTGGAGGAGTGTGATGGTTTGGGAGTTCCCTGCCCCCTACTTTGTAAAATCACCCAGACTAGACTCAGCCCGGCTGGAAGTTAAGGACTGAAGCTCTATTTACAGCTTAGCACAATATACAAGCAGATATATAGACACAATGTACATTAATATTTACAGAAATATACAATTTAAAGGTAATACAGAAACACACTACCCCTCCCAGAAATCACAGTCCCCAGGAGGGGCTCCCAACCATCCTTCCAACTTCTCCCCACCCCTATACCTTACCCCAAAGTTTGCCTTATGTGCAAGGTGAATTTGGAGGATTAGTCAGGGGTTTTAGAAGAAAAGTGGTTAGTGAGGTTACTCAGCAGAGAGAAGGCAAGAAGCTGCTAGACAGCCTGAGATGCTGTGCCCCAGTGACTGTGTTATCTATGTTTTGTGTTCTTATTTGTGCCCATCTCAGCAAGCCTATGAGTGGACATCACCATTGTTTCCTTTTCGCAACCTATAGTATAATTTTCTCCATTAAAATATTCCAATTAGCCTCAAACCAGCACGATGAGAATACACCTGGCCTCTGTAGCCAGGGCCAGTGTTTTACTTGTTACCTCTGCACTCTAGATTTATCAGCATAGTCCTAGACCTTTGGTACTCCACTCTCCCCAGTGTTTGACACTGCAATACTTCCCCTCATTCTGCAAAGTGTCTGTTTTATACCAGCAAAGCATGGTCAATGTTGTCTCAAGCACTGCTCCATAATATGCTGCTGGGTTGCTGTAGGTAGCTCTTTCAGTCCTCTTGGTATTGCTTTGTTCAGTGTCCAACCCACTGCAGGGGTGGCAGTCCCTGTTGTCAACCCCAGCAGCATCAGTCTCCTGCTCCCCCAACACTGCCTAGTGAACACCTGCTCTCAAAGTGGTGTACAGAATCACAGTGTACCTGCGTTTGGAAAAGACCTCTAAAATCATCAAAGTCAACCATCAACTCAACACTACCATTGCCACTATGTCCTGAAGTGCCACCTATACATATTTTTTGAGCACCTCCAGAGGTGACTCCACTGCTTCCCTGGACAGCCTGTTCCAGTGCCTGTCCACCCTTTCAGTAAAGAAATGTCTCCAAATATTCAATGTAAACCTCCCTTGGTGCAACTTGAGGCCATTTTGTCTTGTCCTATTGTTAGTTACTTGAGAGAAGAGACCAACACCCACTGAGCTCCAGCCTCCTACCAGGTAGTTGTAGAGAACAGTGAGGTCTCCCCTCAGTCTCCTCTTCACCAGTCTGAACAATTCCAGCTCCCTCAGCTGCTCCTCACAAGACACATTCTCCAGACCCCTCATCTGGACACAGTCCACCACCTCAGTGTCTCTCTTATGTTAAGTAATTAACAAGCTTGTCCAAGGCTATCTAATCAGTGCTATGAGGTGGGCTGGTCTGTTTTTTTTTTCTGTGTTCCAAGTGCATGGGGCTCTGCAAAATTGCTAAATTTGTGTGTTTTGCTGTATCTGTCTCTTTATTCTGGAATGCAGTCTGGGTTTGAGCTTGCTTCCAGAAGTCAGTTCAAGTTTTTCCCCTGCATGTTTTCCTTGTTCCCTCATCAGCCAAATGAAATATTTCTAAGTAAATGACTTGAGAAGCCTCCTGTGTGGTGTGAAAGAAGGTTCTTCAGTGAGTCTTTATAGATGTGGAGATACTAGTGACTGCTCTGCTTGATTACCAATGCTGTGGGGTGGGTTAGTTCTGGACTGATGCCAGAGCAGTGCTAGAGTGAGGTGGCAGGTTACAGGTGCCCATCCTCTAGGAACATGTCTGTGATGACTTTGAACCTGTTTGTGCCCCGCTAGGGACAGAGATGGAAAGGTAGATTAAAACTCCTTCAGTCTTTAACCTCTGCAGCCTGAAGGAAGGCACAGTGTGATGCTCTGATCACTTTAGGGTCGTCTTGGCTGCTGTCACTCTTCTTAGCTGAAGGCAGAAGCTGTAAGTTTTCCATGAGTAGCAAAGCAGTGGAAGTTACAAACTGACTTACACAGTCAGTAATTTAGTTCTTAATTCACGGCCTGAGAAAGCATTTGCAGTGTAGCTCAAATGGAAAGCTGTCCACTTAGGTTCCTACTAAGTGGCCATGGCACTAGAGTTCTGGTCTTAAACTATGGCACTGATTTTCTTTATGAAGAACAAATGCCAGAAATACTTAAAAGAACACAAACTATGTAACAGAGAGTTTGGTCAGGCTTCTGTCTTTTTCTGGGTTAATTTGTTTGTGATTTGAGGATGATCAGAGGGCTGCAGCAGCTCTCCTATGAGGACAGACTGAGGGAGTTGGGACTCTTCAGCCTGGAGAAGAGAAGGCTTCCAGGAGACCTGTTGATAGCCTTGCAGTATCTGAAGGGGGCCTAGAGGAAGGCTGGGGAGGGACTATTGACAAGGTCTTGCAATGCCAGGACAAGGGGCAATGGGTTTGAACTGGCAGAGGGGAGATTTAGACTGGATGTTAGGAGGAAGTTCTTTACAGTGAAGGTGGTGAGGCACTGGCACAGGTTGCCCAGGGAGGTTGTGGCTGCTCCTTCCCTGGAGGTGTTCAAGGCCAGGTTGGACGAGGCCTTGAGTGAGCTGTACTAGTGGGAGGTGTCCCTGCCTATGGCAGGGGGTTGGAACTAGATGATCCTTGGGGTCCCTTCCAACCTTACCATTATATGATTCTATGATTTGATGACTGTGGCACATGGTAGGACTGTAGGTGATACTGTTGCTTTATGCCTACGGTGAAGACTTGCCACTCTAGATCACAAAGTGGACTTCATGTCTGAGTGGGACTGGAACAGAGAGATGTTCTTGAAGTGCAGAGGAAAGAAGGGAAGCCTAGGGAAAAGATGATAGTGTTAGAAGTAGTCAAAGGAGAAATTGTCAAATAATTACTCTTGTCAAGTAGCACTTACAGCCTAGGAGATGACATCTTGAGATGAGTACATTCTCAGATACCTGAAATACATCAAGTTGAAAGCTGAAGCTTTGGTGTGTAACATTCACCAATGTGTTTGGTTCAAGTTCTAACTTAATTATAGCTAGGAATGGTTTTGGGGCTATTTGCAATGCTGAAATTGTAGATTCTATTTAAATCCAGAGCTGGTCTGTAACTTCAGCTGGAGGGTGGAAACCTTTTTATTTCATTGCCTTCACAGGGTTGAAACCAAAAATGTAAACATGTGGAAAAAATTTAAATAAGCAACTAGTGGCTCTTTGAAACCTTGAGTATATATTTAGTAGATGCAAATGGAGATTATAGGCACAGCAGGGATCAATAAATATTTTGGCATGTACTGTTCCCTTAAATTACTCATAGTGGTGTGCTTTAACTGTGCCAGGCTGCATTTTATTGCCTGTCCTTCAGGTGTTGTGGAAAAGTTATGTAGCTGGTCTCTGGACTGCAGGTCATAGCAGCTCCCTCTTGATAGTGTCTAACTTCTCTCTTGTCTTAAAACTTGCATGTTGGTGCAAAAGAAAGTAATCCAGAGGTTTTCCAGCTTGTGAACTGTTGGTGACCTTACTAAGAGTAACTAAGAAAAACTGCCTACAAACTGTGAAACTGCACTGGAGTTCTCCACCTTTCCATGTAAGAGGTCTTTACTTAGTTGTGTTTATTAATTTATGGAGTGGGACTCCTGAGCTTGTAAATGAGTCCAGCTAATGGAGGAATTCCCTTATGTATGTTAAGGGCAGCATAACAATGGGGGAAGGTGATAAACTGAAAGCAGGTTTTCACATGTTCTTGCCAAAAGGCTCAACTGATTGAAACAATCATTTGGGGATTGCAATTGCCTTAAATGGAGAAAGACAGCTAAGAGCAGCACTTGGTGTAGTAGTGTTCCCAAGCACTACAAGTAGTAGCTCCAGTGAGGGTCAGGAGATGCCTTTGGAGTACATTTTAGGATGACAAGTGTATGCATGGGAAGGGATTTTTGGGTGTGGGTTGCCCAGCTGCAGGTGCTGTGAGGATGAGGTGTTTTTGTCGTGCTTGGTTTGGGTTGGGTTTTTTTTTGCCTCTGCAAAAAAAGCTTGTGTCCTTGGCAGGCTTTCCCATCTCTGGTCTTGATTGCCTCAGCAGCCTTAGAAAGAGAAAACCTAGAAAACTTGTTGCGTAATATTTTGGGTAAATTGAATGGTTGATGAGACTGCTGGGCTCGGCTTCCCATCTGCCTTCTAGGAGGTGAGTGGAAAGAGCCTTGATTTTGGTAGTGATTAAGGGAGTGGTGTAACTGAAGAGCATGTTCAAGTTACTATCTTCACAGAAGAAATGTACTTTCTTCTAATTATTTCCTGCAGGCAATGGCCAACTGTGCTGAAGCCAGCTGAGTGAGACTTAGCTCCTCTGATCGTCACAGAAACTCAGCTGCTCCTGGAAGGGCAGATCTGGCAGCCTGGTCTGTTACAGGTCACCCTCCAGAGTGGCCCAGTGTGTTTTTCACCAGCTGGCATCTCAGGCACCCGCTGCAGCTTTTGATGGGTTTTGTAGTTGAGCAGGTCAGCTGCTTTGAGGCATAAGGACTTGCAGAGACAGCTTTCATAAGGGCAGCCTGCGGTGTTCAAGCACTGTGGTGTGTGCCTGCTCCTGTAGTTCGTCTGGACTTGGTGTCAGTTTAAAACCGGTAGGCTGGCAGTGGTTTGCATCTACTGGAATTGCATTCTTGGTAGTCTTTAGGCAGTTCTGCCACAAACTCCTCGACCTCTACGAAGCTCCTAAGCTGGTGTTTGGTCTTGGGCTTGCCAGGCGTGCAGATACCTTCCCACTGTTGCAGGATGGCATTTCAAAGTCAGGGTACAGCTTTCTGGTGTGTTCTGGAGTGTGCTCTTCCATCCTTTAGTTCTTTAAACAGTCTGTATGGCAACAGTAAGGTCTATTTCTGTTCAGGAGAAACGCTGTGTCTGCCATGTTTACATTGTTGTAAATAACCCCTAACTGAGTAAGGCTTGCAAACTAGTTGACATACTCCCTGTGGCAAAGAGTCCTAGTGCAGTTTGGGAATACTCCCTCAAAACCAGCAGCTATTTCAGGGACATCAGCTTTGTCCGGTGCACGATGTTAACTGCCTTGCAAACCTTGCCTGCAGAGGCTGTGGCAGCAGATCTGGTAACACAGCTCCGTGGGAGGCAAGGAGTTGTTCTGAAGAGGCCTGTTAAATGGGGGAGTTCTGGCATCTAGTTGTCCTGAATTGGAGATGTGGCTGATTTTCGGTCAGGGCACCTTAGATTTTGTTCCCTTTTTAAGAGAGGAGCTGTGCCACGTCTCTGTACCTAGTCTGGTGTTCAACAGAACAGCAAAACAAACCAGAAAGGGTGGAGGGAATCACAGAAATGCCCTGGAGACTATAGAGCATGCTGCAGTTCTTGGCCCTTGGACAGCTAATAGGGAAAACATGAAGAATCCCTCTGAGATTATTATGATTTTCTGACCTTTTTCAGTAAAAAAATACTGCTTTTGGTTGTGAACTTGCTGGTTTAAGAGGTCTATAGATGAATTAATTTTAAATTCTCCCTTTTATTTAAAGCTTGGTGTATTTTGCCCATTGGTTTGAGGTTTTTTTGGAGGGGAGTGGTGGTTGGGGTTTTTAATCTGGGAGGATTTGGAGAGGAGAGATTGCTTAGCCTGGGTGGATGTTCTAAACAAGAGCGAAACCGTTTGTTTTCCAGAAGTGAGCAACTTCACTTAGATGAAACACTATGAGGAACGAGTGAATTATAGCATCTCATGTGTCACAGCCATCTCTGGTGGGACAGGTTGCTGGGATTTGATCCTCCTCAGGGGAGTGTGGTTGCTTTAATGGCATTTCTGCCTGAAGGTAGCTGGATGGTTACACAGTGGTGCTGTTGGTGCAGGGCGACTGAGACTACTGCGTAGGTGTATCCTGGGAGGAGTTGTTGTTGATGTCTACTTAAAATGCAAAAAGGATGGGCAGAGCTGTTCATGGCTCTGCTTTAGGGGTCAGCAGTTTTTCAGTATGGTGCCAGATCTAAATGAATAGCTCAATAGCAACCTGTACCTGCTCTTCCTGTAGCCAACCACACGAAGGGCAGGTTGCGGTATATGAGCATGGGTTATATGTAGCGTACACAGCTGGTAAAGTGTTACAACTGGCAGCATATTCCTCCCAGTGAGATGGCTGTGGGCCAGTTGATGAGCTTGCCAGGGGAATCCACGTCCATGCTGTTAAAGCAGAAACCTGGTATGGCCATGCCCACATCATGGGAGTTAGCTGACAGCAGTCAGGATAAAGCACTGCCAGCAGCCAGCTCTCGGGGGCATCTCGGCAGTGAAACTGGACAAGAACAGATGCAGGGACTAAATGACCTTTTAAAGACCCCTTCCAAACTAAAGCATTTTATGATTCTGTGACAACCACGTTAATAAAATTGTATCTGCAAGAACAGGGTTAACTCTGTTCTGCACTGACAGTGATGTGTCTGGAGGAGATTAGTGGGCTAGTGCTGTAATCTCAGTTCTTTTATTTTTTTTTTGTTTGCTTTCACTGCCATGACATCTGTTAACTTGACTTCAGTAAGTTCAGAGGAACATAGTAGTGTCTTGTTGCTGTCTTTGAATTTGTGTGATGGCAGAGATGCTTCAGTAAGAACTACTGATTGTGACATGAGTAAGGAGATGCACCCTGCTTTTGGTGGTATCTTCTTAGTACAAGAAAAACACTTTTCTTTTTTTCTTTTTTTTTTAATTCTTCCTAGGAGCCATAATGTGATTAAAAGCATTCCTGTTTCCTTGCTGGCTTGCAAAACTGACTTATGCATAAGTGGCACTCCTTCAGTGACTCTGGCACTCACCTGAGTGCCTGATGTGCCTGATTTCTGAGCAGCCAGAGTAAACACATCCCGGGTGCCTGTTGCACTGAACATAGGAAAGGAGAAGTTTGATCAGAGCTCAGATTTCTTCTACCACTGTGCTTTAGTTTGGACTGAAGGTATCTTTGCATGCTGACTGCATGCAAGCTGAAAATTCATCCTTTGAAATCTAATGTTGTCATTTTCAGGTAGTGTTTTTACTCAGTGTTCAATACCAGCTCACTCAGTCTCTAGAAAGATGTACCAGAATGTACTTTGTTCTGCACTTTGGATAAGAGGTACCAACCTGGCAATGCCTGGTGGAGCACTTGTGCTTAGGCAGTGGGCAACAAAACCATTTTATGGCTTATTATGCTTTCAGGAGTTCTGTTTTCTGAGGGTCTGTGTGCCTAAAGTCATTAAAAAACAGGAGAGAAGTCTTGGGAATGAGGATGATCTGCTAAACTTTATTCAGCTTACAAAACAAGCATCACTAGTGCTACATGGAGCTGTAGCTAGAAATTGTTACAAAACTGTTAGAGAATTCTAGAAACAGCTGGGAAATTCCTGACACTTCCTAGAAATTACTGGCTCTGAGGGTGGGAGAGGAAATCTTGGAAACTTAGGTTTTAGAAGTTTCTTGGAATTCTTATCAGAAGTTCAGGGAAATGCAGCAGTTGCTAGAGACATTAAAAGCTGCTAGAAATGAAAAGCTTCAAGGACTCCTTGCTGGGAAATCCTCAGTTATCAGAAAATGTTGGGAATTCTGTAGGAAGCAGGAAATCCAGTGGCTCTGCTGGCAATTTCTACAGTTTATGAGCATTTACTAGAATAGGTGAACAGTTACCCACTGTCTTTTGGGGTAAAGTGGCAAATGGCTGTACACAGGTAAAACAGGTGAATGGCTGGAGAGCAGCCCTGAGGAAAGGGACCTTGGAGTCTGGGTTGATGAAAAGCTCAACATGAGCCTGCAGTGTGCACATGCAGCCCAGACAGCAACCGAGTCCTAGGCTGCATCAAGAGAAGCGTGGCCAGCAGAGCAAGGGAGGGGATTCTGCCCCTTTACTCTGCTCTCGTCAGACCCCACCTGGAGTACTGTGTGCAGTTCTGGAACCCTCAGCACAGGAAGGACATGGAAGTGTTGGAGCGGGTCCAGAGGAGGGCCACAAAGATGATCAGAGGGCTGGAGCAGCTCTCCTATGAGGACAGGCTGAGAGAGTTGGGGCTCTGCAGCCTGGAGAAGAGAAGGCTTTGAGGGGACCTGATAGTAGCCTTCCAGTATCTGAAGGGGGCTACAGGAAGGCTGGGGAGGGACTATTGACAAGGTCTTGCAATGACAGGACAAGGGGCAATGGGTTTGAACTGGCAGAGGGGAGATTTAGACTGGATGTTAGGAGGAAGTTCTTTCCAGTAAGGGTGGTGAGGCACTGGAACAGGTTACCCAGGGAGGTTGTGGATGCTCCCTCTCTGGATGTGTTCAAGGCTAGATTGGATCAGGCCTTGAGTGAGCTGTACTAGTGGGAGGTGTCCCTGCCTATGGCAGGGGGTTGGAACTAGATGATCCTTGAGGTCCCTTCCAACCTTACCATTCTATGATTCTATGAAAACCTGCTCATCCTCCCTAAGCTGCCAAGTGTTTGGTGTTTAGCACCTTACTCAGTGAGCGTGCTGCATGTGCTTGTCTTACACACAGCCTTGTCTTTGTTCTCTGCAGTCCTATTTCGTTACGGATTATGACCCAACGATTGAAGACTCCTACACCAAGCAGTGTGTGATCGATGAACGAGCGGCGCGCTTGGACAGTAAGTGGCCTGGCTCTAGCGTGGTGCCTGTGATGGTTTGGCAGTTCCTTGCTCCCCCCCACACTTTATGAAAATCACCCAGACTAGACTCAGCCAGCTGGAAGTTAAGGACTGAAGCTCTATTTACAGCTCAGCACAATGTACTGAGATATACACAACAGACAGGAATAGTTACAGAAATACACAAGTTAAAGGTAATACAGAAACACAACTCCCCTCCTAGAAATCAGAGTCCCTAGGAGGGGCTCCCAACCACCCTTCCACATTCTCCCCACCCCTCTCCCTTACTCCAGGGTTTGGCTTGCATACAAGGTGAGTTTGGAGGATCAGCCAGGGGGCTTAGAAGGAAAGTGATTAGTGAGGTTACTCGGCAGAGAGAAGGCAAAAAGCAAGAGAGACCAAGAGACACTGTCTTATCTATGTTTTCTGTTCTTATTCTTATACATCTTAACAGGTCTATGAGTGAAGTAGACATTCCTTTTCACAGCCTATGATATAATTTTCTCCATTAAAATATTCCAACTAGCCTCAAACCAGCACAGTGCCAACAGCCTATAGTTTGTGGTGCCCCCTGTTACATCCACACGCGTAAAATACCCAAGCTTTGAAGTGCTTACTCCTTGTATTAGTTTGTCTCTCTTTAAATTGGACACCTTGGGGAGGAATTACCCCCTTAATGCCTATGAAATTAGGAGTTTTTATATAACTCCTGACAGTTACCTAGGTGACATGGTGGAATGAAAAACACATCGCTTGGCTGTTGTGCGCTGCCTCTCCCATGTGCAATATAAATGCTTTCCTTTAAAAGTTTCACTTCTCCCTTGTCAGTGTTTTTTTAAAAGGACAAACCAGTAACCCTCCCATCCCCAGGCCTCTCTAAGCATTTTCCAGCTGTTTCAGCTGGTTGTGAAATAACAGAAGTCCATCAAACTTTGTTGTTCAGGTTGTTTGGTAAGTCTTGAATTGTTCAGTCAGCCCAAGAACTTGTTGGTAATCTTTAGCTGAAATCCAATAACATCTCTTAACAGTGATTTCTGCTTCATTATGGTGTGTAGAAGAAGTTCTCACAATATCCTGTTATGAAGTATAAGAATATAAATTGTAGTAATCTCTGTTTTGCTTGTGTTCAGTTCTGGATACAGCAGGACAAGAAGAATTCGGAGCCATGCGTGAGCAGTACATGAGGACAGGGGAGGGTTTTCTGCTTGTCTTCTCAGTCACTGATAGAGGAAGGTAAGCCTGATGTCAAGTGATTAAAACAAATGAATTGCAATTAATCTTAAATTACTCCTTATCCTTTATTGAAATAATCTCAGACTCTCTATTGAGTTTATCTGATCTTTTATTACTGAAGAGAAGTACTCAGGGATGTGCCCTTCCAGGTGCCGGAGGGATGTGCCCTTCCATGTGCTTCAAGTTGCAACAGAAAAGCAATAAAATGACCTCAAAAAAAGAAAGTCTTTTAAAAATTGTCTTCTCCCTGCCCTTTACAGATTCAGTCTGCCCTCTAATAAATGGCATCAGGTCTATCCATTGTGAGAATGGCAGTAACTCTTGCTCCACAAAACACTTACAGCTTACACTTAAGGAAGCTCTTAAATGTATGGAATTGTCTTGATGTACTGTCCAGAAAAGACTTGCACACTTCTGTCAGGGATCAGGGTCTGTGAATTTGAGATTTTGCTTGTGTTTTAACAAATGTTTTTTTGCTAGAGACCTGTAGATTTAAAAAAAAAAAATTATTTCTTGTCTTCAATTTGTTTGAACTCCCTGTTTGGTTTTAAAAAAATCTGAAGTTTTTGTTTGCTCAAGGGACTGCCTGGTTTTTAAGCAGGCCTTGACATATTTAACATGCATTTAACGTTTCCCCTTTGAAGTCCTTCAGAGCAGAGTTTTTATATTTCTTCTGATACCCATTTAATTCAGTGCTGTCTGTCCTGCTTGTGTGGTTGCAAGTAACTCTGAAGCAAAAAGAAAGGTTGGACGAGGCCTTGAGTGAGCTGTACTAGTGGGAGGTGTCCCTGCCTATGGCAGGGGCTTGGAACTAGATGATCCTTGAGGTCCCTTCCAACCATAACCATTCTATGATTCTATGAAATTTAGATGACTTGGGAACTTTCAACTCTCTTCATTCAGCTACTACAGACTTCTAAGCACAGTATTAAAACAAGATACCTACATGGAGGTTTATGCTTCCTAGCATAGCTTCCTTCCAATTCATAGAATCATAGAATGGTCTGGATTGGGAGAAACCTCAAGATCATTTGGTTCCAAAACCCCTGCCATGGACAAAGACACCCTTCACCTTTCTTCTCACTGTTGCTTTGTATGGATGAGGTGGATTGGCACTGTCATGTCTGACTGTGGCATTTATTTTTTTTTAAAGTAGTTCTCCTGCTGCTGATGTTAGGTTGTGGATCTAAGTGTAAATGGCTTTAGACTATATGTCTGGAATTAAATGTAGTGTTTGGGAAGTCTGTGCTCCAAAGGAAGTGTGATTTATCAGCATCTGCTGAAACTCTTTATGTTGTGATGCAGCTTAAACAGTGTCTATTTGAAAGCAGTTAGTCCTTTTAGTAACCTGTACTAGTGGGAGGTGCCCTGCCTATGGCAGTGGGTTGGAACTCGATGATCCTTGAGGTCCTTTCCAACCTTACCATTCTATGATTTTATCCAAAACTCCTTTGGGGCAGAATTAACTTTGTTTAATATATTGTCCTTGGAGAACCTTTCTGCTTTGCTTACCTTCCCTTTAAGCTCTGCTGGAGTATTCCTTACTGCTTGAACAGCCTCAGAAGCTGGTGTAGCTCAGCTTTCTGATCATGCACAACTGCCTTTTTTTTTTTTTTTGTGTTTTTCAAGAAGTAAAATTTTCCAGTTTTAATAGCTTCCCCCCAGATTCCTAGAAGTAGCTGAGGAGATTGCCAGCTGAAATTCTGATCCCAAGGGTCTCTAGAATGTAGTTTGAACGTTCTAGTCAGGGTTGTCAGTACTTACAGAATGGACTGTGGTTGCTTGTTGCTCTGCAGCAGCACACTGACATCCAGGTCCCTTTAGGTTGAGGCACAGTGTCTTCCTTACCTTGCACCCCATCTGAGCCCAGTGAGTAGGTGCACTGCTAACTTGAGAATGTTTTTAGCTTGAGTGTTGGATGGTTCTCTGACTGGTCATGCTGCGGCAGGGGGCTCTGGTGGAGTGCTGGCAGCTGTCTGTGCATTTGTGGCGTGGCCAGGCAAGTTCAAATAGGTGACTCATCATCTCTGAACTTGTGCAGAACCTGAGAATCCATGAATTAATACACTGATGCTCTCCTTTTGTTCTGTTACAGTTTTGAAGAAATCTATAAGTTTCAGCGACAGATTCTTAGAGTGAAAGATCGTGATGAGTTTCCTATGATTCTAGTTGGTAATAAAGCAGATCTGGACCACCAAAGACAGGTAATCAATTTGCTATTAGTTACTGCTCCTTTTTTTCTAGAAACTTCAGGTTTTTATCCCCAAGACAGTGGGAATAAATGAGGGAAAAAAATCCTAGCATACTAATTCCAGTGCAAGAAACACGACTACACTCAGGTTTTGTACATGAAGAATGTTAGAAGCATGATGGTATTCCATATACAGCACATCTTCTGCCTGACTCAGTGGGGTTATGTTGAGACCAAATCCATTCATGTACAAAGTTGAGAGCTTTCTGTCATGATTTGATTACTCAGGCATGAACGTGCCTAATTCCTCCCTTCTGTTACTCACCATAGCACTGTGCCAAGCAGAGTGCATTCCAGCACAAACTCTAATGGTCCTGAGGCTTCAGGGCTGTTACTTTTACCCTTCATTGCAATTATACATAACTGAGCAGCCACTCACTGGGTTCTATTTGGCCACTCATCTTCTGTGTAACTGACTCCAGAGATTTAAAAGTTGGGAATACAGCACCACAATTAGCATCGTATTCATGTGCCATATGGTTTGAAACTAGGTTTCAACCTCACCTCTAGTTGAAAAAAAACAGCTTCACCAGTTTGGTTTGGAATGATTTAAAGAAGGAGCTTTCAATTAATTTTCCTGTTTTACTCTTGATATATTTTGTGAATCAGTCTGGTTTGTGCTGAAATGAAAGTAGTCTTACTACAAGACTATTTCTGGAGCCCTCAGCACAGGAAGGACATGGAAGTGTTAGAGTGAGTCCAGAGGAGGCCATGAGGATGCTCAGAGGGCTGCAGCAGCTCTCCTATGAGGACAGGCTGAGAGAGTGGGGACTCTTCAGCCTGGAGAAGAGAATGCTTCCAGGAGACCTTAGAGTAGCCTTCCAGTATCTGAAGGGGGCCTACAGGAAGGCTGGGGAGGGACTATTGACAAGGTCTTGCAATGCCAGGACAAGGGGCAATGGGTTTGAACTGGCAGAGGGGAGATTTAGACTGGATGTTAGGAGGAAGCTCTTTGCAGTGAGGATGGTGAGGCACTGGCACAGGTTGCCCAGGGAGGTTGTGGCTGCTCCCTCCCTGGAGGGAGTTCAAGGCCAGGTTGGAGGAGGCCTTGAGTGAGCTGTGCTAGTGGGAGGTGTCCCTGCCTATGGCAGAGGGTTGGAACTAGATGATCCTTGAGGTCCAGATGCTGGATTGTAAACCATACAGGTGAAACTAAGCTATTCCACAAACTGGGATAGCTGAAAAAAGATCCAGCTGCTTTGGGAGGGAAATCAACCACAGTTCTCAGAGGATTCCTGCCAGTGTGGTTGATAATCCTGTAGATCCTTTTCCAGAAACAGGATCTTTTTCTCTTCTCTGCCCTCCTAATGTTATTGCACTGCAGCTGTTTCTTCTTTAAAGGCAGAATGAGGTGCTGTCCCCTGTTCTTCTGCCAGTCCCTTTGTACCTGATTCCTGCCTGCTTTTTCAGCTGGTGATGGGCTGGTGCAGGCTCCAGGCAGCTGTGTCCAAGTTGCTGAACTTTGCAGTTTTGCTGCTTGCATCTGAACACAGAAACATATGTTCCCAAAGCTCTTTTTGCTTTTTATGGCAATTTTAATTGCCTTAATTGATTGGATGACGATGAGCATCACTCTAAGTGCTATTGCTCACTAAATGTACATGTAGTCTGGTGAATTATTGGCTTCCACCCTAAGCTGGGGTTTAGGCAGCTGTAGATGAAAAAGCACTTCTGGGTTTACTGAAACAGTCACTTTGTGTTCTTAACTCATCCCTACTCCTTCCCCAGCACGTGGTGTGTCTCAGTTTGCCTTAAGTCAGTCTGAAGGAATGGTTTGGGGATGCTGAGCTGACATATTTGTTCCCCAGAAGGGAGAGGCTCCCCTCCCTCTTGACTTCACCTTCCTGCTCTTTCCTTTGCTGGCCGTAGCTCTTATTTGAACCACTTGGTGAGTTGAATCATCTCTCTGGACAGGGAGAAAAACAGATGAGCTAGAATAGCTTTCTGGGACCTACGTGAGTTACATCAGCTTGCAGAAAGATTTGAGTGCCAGCGCTGAAGGCATGGGAAGGGGTGGGACTGTGGCTCAGAGCAGGGAGGAGTTGGGGTGGGGGGCAGAAAGTGAGACCTCGCCTTGCCTTCTGGCAGCAGCAAGCGCTTAGATGTTATCAGATGGATGTTAAACGGCAGGCAAAGCCTCTGCTCCTTCGGTGGGGTTGTTTCTGCTCCATCGTGAGAACTCTCGATGCAGATACCGAGTCAGGGAGCTGGATCAGCTTGCCAGTCTGGCTGAAAACTAGTCTTGCCACCGTATGTCTCACCTGTGGAAAAACTCCAGCCTGACAAGCAAGGTCATCCTGCTCTGGCTACAGGTTTGCCGCATAGGCAGCTGCAATGGGAGGTCTGGGGGCAAGGTGAGAACACTCCCTCATCACGTTAGAAGTGCTGGTGTGAGTGGAAAGTGTGAGGTGTCCCTAAGGCTATGAAAATGTTGGTGTGTGAGGCCTCACTTGGTCACACCAATAATGTGGTCAGAGGCTGGAGAGTCATGCTGGAGTCCTTTGGTGGTCGGACAACTCCACAAGAAGTTGCCTTACTCTCTTGTTTAATCACAAATTCAGCTTCAGAATTGAAACAGCATTTTTAGAAATTCAGGAAGCTGGGTGTGAGTCTTCAGAGCAAAACTACTTGTGATAGGCGTCTGCCATCTCTTTCTGAAAGACAGGAGGCAAAACAGTGCTGTAATAGAGAACACCTCTGCTACTACCTCTGAGGGTGCAAAGTTAAGTGCAAAAGAGTGATTTACTTCATTTTTATCAGCAAGTGATAACCTAATAGAGATAGCACAGAAACCTTCCTGGAGCCCAGAAGAGCTAAACAGGTACAGAAGTTTTGGGTATCTCAAGGGTCTGACCACATCTTTATGCAAGTAACTCTGTTTCAGTTGAGCACACTACAGAACACTCTCATTGTGATACCCTAAATTTGGAAGCAGATGTTGCCCAGCTGGTAATCTTTATGTGGTGGCAGGTTGTTTCTGGTGAGGTACATGAACTGAGTTGTAGAGCAGAAGGGCACAGATGATAGCATGATCTTGGTGAAGCATTGGGGCATACCAGTGGTGTCGTCTAAAGCAGCTGTAATAGACTGTAGATGAACTCACAGGTGTCTCTGGAAGAAGAGAGGCGAAAGAAAAACTTGGAAATGGTGATTTGCTGTGGCAGTAACTGTAAAGATAAATGGAATTGAGCAGACTTCTTGTAATTTTATATCCTTTGTGGTATGGGAGAAAAAGTCCTTGGTGTGTACAGATTAGGTTGACAAAGGAAAATGAGTTATTAGTTAGAATATCCTTGGATGATACTAAATGAAGTTACCAGCCTTTCTGGATTCCCCAGTCAGCCACCTGTTGGTCACTGTGAAGTCAGAGCTGAAGCATCACCTCTGGTTGTTCTTTCCCTCAGGCAGATGCTGTGTAGCAGTCTTGCTCTTAACTGGATTAATTTCCTACAGCTCAAACAACCTGGGGTTGTTTCTGCAGTAAATGTTCTATGGCAGTTCAGTAGGGCACCAGATGTTTTAGTAATAACCACTACTGATGGAGGAGCAGACTTGTCTGAGCAGGCTGTGCAAGACTTTCTGTAGATAACTGCAAGCTTAAACCAGGTCAAGTCTGATCACTCCCCAGATGGCAGAGTTTCAAGGGAAATCCAAGTTGCAACAGGAAGGTGCTTGGGTTTGATGAAGTGCTAGTTCTTGCTTTTGCATCATGACTGAAGTAATAGAGTGACCTAGTGCTAAGATCATCTGTGCTGCTGGAAACCTCGAAGGCAAGCTTTAAAGAGAGCCCCATGTGACTTCAGTTTGTGTAGGCAGTTGATGAGCAGAGCTGATGATCCTAGGCATGTGGCCTCGTGCTTTTCCCTTGATCAGCACCAGCCTGGATGCTACCAAACCAGCAGTTACACTTTGAGTTTGCAGACTCACTGCTTCGCTGATAGCTTGGCCTGAGATTCTAAGGTGTGAATGGGTACAGGGGCCTGGGGAGAGGCCTACCCAAATTCATCAGCATTTAATTTTGCCCTTTCTCTTAACTGTTGTGAACTTGTGTGATGGTGTGACAGTAACTTCTTGAGGTGTTAGAATTAATGGGCATGCACAGTGATGCCTCTGTTCTGGCAGATGGATTTTCCCTTCAGGTCTTCCCATGGCTCACCTGATTCCACACTCTAGAGGTGGCTGCCAATCAGGGATCTGGTGCAGCTTTTGAACACAGTGAGTCAGGCTGTTTGACTGTGACTGTGTGTCAGTGCTTCAGAACCACAGTTTGTGTGTACCACAGTGACCTTTCATGAGAACTTTCATGAGTTACTGGATAGTGAAGTAGCCTTACAGGAAAGCACTGTTATAGCCCTCTGTGAGCACTGAACAGGCAGCACTGTGTGAGGCAGAAAATCAGGCTGAGGGATGCACTCTTCAGCAGTGATGGAGGTTTCAGCAGTAAGGGCTAACATTTCTGTGGGGTGGGTGACCACAAAGAATTCCTCTCAAACTTGAGCAAACACTTCACTGTTACACCACTGACAGGAATACAACGTGAGCCTTAGCCTTGCCTAAGTGTCCAGGCAAAAACACCAATGCAACCTTGGGTTAGGCAGCCTCATAGAGTTGCTGTAGGTGGAGAAAAGAATAAAAACTTGAGAAATTAGTAAATTTCTGACAGTTCTCAGATACAACATCGAAGAGGGAGGGCTGTGTGAGAGATGTTCGCGGAATTCTTGCACAGATGCTCAAAGGAACTTTCACTAAAAGACTACTAACTTGGGGAGTTGGGGAATGAGCTTTTCCATGTTTGACTTGCTCAGTTCTCCTATAATGGTGTTTTTAATTTGAGAAACTTCTACCAAATGTCTGAACAGTGTGAAGGAATGATAGACAAAACAAACAGTAAGATGCCCTACCACAAAGGACAAACATCCAAAGCGATTCCCATTTGTATTCAGGCTCAAACTTACCAAACCCCAGAGTTTTTTCACTGCAGAACCAACACATGCACATATATACACACAGTTACTACCAGGAAAATCTGTGGCTCTCTATTTCTGTCAAAATGCAGTGTTCTTGGAAGAAAAAGGATTTAGTTGTCATATTGCTGGTAATTTTTAATGAGCTCTCTCATGACACTTACTGAAAAGCCTGTCATAACACAGGGTGGTTATACTAGAGAAGGGAGAATAACATAAATTCATGTTTTTGTTTTCAAGTATTTCTGTGTTCATACTTACTACATTCCCTCCACCTTCAAAAATTAAACTAATAATGATGCTCCCTCCCTGGAGGTGTTCAAGGCCAGGTTGGAGGAGGCCTTGAGTGAACTGTACTAGAGGGAAGTGTCCCTGCCTATGGCAGGGGGTTGGAACTAGATGATCCTTGAGGTCCCTTCCAGCCTTACCATTCTATGATTCTATGATGTGGCTTCTGATTTACAGTTTGGGCATTGCAAGTGCTTCTGTAGTGTGCTCCACTAGTATGAGAGGAAAGTGAAAGTGGATTTCTTCTAGCTAGTGGAGCAAAAATTATAGAATCATAGAATGGTGAGGTTGGAAGGATCATCTAGTTCCANTCTAAATCTCCCCTCTGCCAGTTCAAACCCATTGCCCCTTGTCCTGTCGTTGCAAGACCTTGTCAATAGTCCCTCCCCAGCCTTTCTGTAGGCCCCCTTCAGACACTGGAAGGCTACTATCAGGTCCCCTCGAAGCCTTCTCTTCTCCAGGCTGAAGAGCCCCAACTCTCTCAGCCTGTCCTCATAGCAGAGCTGCTGCAGCCCTCTGAGCATCCTCGTGGCCTCCTCTGGACCTGCTCCAACACTTCCATATCCTTCCTGTGCTGGGGGCTCCAGAACTGCACACAGGACTCCAGGTGGGGTCTGACAAGAGCAGAGCAAAGGGGCAGAATCCCCTCCCATGCCCTGCTGACCATGCTGCTCTTTATGCAGCCTAGGACTCTGTTGGCTGTCTGAACTGCATGGGCACACTTCAGGCTCATGTTGAGCTTTTCATCAACCCAAGAATGTCATAGATATTTTTTTTTTAAATGACTTTTATAAAGGTTCAGAAGCAGAGCTTCTAGATTTACCTGAAAAAGGGAGGTGACTTTAGCAATAGTAGTCACAGTTGTGGTAGTAATCCAGCACTGAAGCCCTTGCTTTGAAGAGAAGGGACTCTTGTGTGCCTCTAAAGGAAAGCTTGGTCTTGTCATGCAGAAGTGAGGATGAGACAGGTGCAGTGAGGGCAGGAGGGTCAGTCTTGGCTACAGAAACTTTTCAAATGCAGGTGAAGGTTTGTATTAGATGACATTATATTTGTTTTCAGTTGCATTATGGGGACAGTATGGAAACTGCTCTGTGGCCAAGTGATCATTAGTGTTTGAGGCATACAGACCCTTGACATGCAACTACTGTCAGGGGCATGCCTGCAGGAGCCTGGTACTCACTGACTGATGTCTGTTACAGGTGACACAAGAGGAAGGTCAGCAGCTAGCACGGCAACTTAAAGTCACATACATGGAAGCCTCAGCCAAAATCAGATTGAATGTAGACCAAGCTTTTCATGAACTTGTCAGAGTTATAAGGTATGATAACTTGAGACCTGATAATTAACATCCCTGCCTTCATGGGTAGCTACAGCAAATGCATTGAAACATAGTGGGAAATGCCTGAGGAAGTTCTGCCTGCTGTTACCTGTAAGTTTTGACCAGTGGTCTCCTTTACAAGCCATTCCTATCAGGAGAGAGGTTTACATGAATGTAATATGTATTTGAAAGAGAATTTCTTCACTTTCATCTCTCAGATTTTGATTGATGGCCCAGTAAATAAACCTGATAATCTGAGACTGGTAAAAAATGGTATTCTTTTAATTAAAGAAAAAAAACAAAACCACCAAACACCACAACTCTCCCCCAAATGATCGCTCCTCCAGTCAGTAGCTTGAATGTCAAAAGTGTGAAACCGGTTTTTACAATATTTTGGACGATATTTATTACAATTTTATTGTAATAATAATAAATAACAATATTATTACAACAGTTTGTACAATATTTATTTTTACTTGGCTGCAAATGATGCTGTGGATTTAACTTGAAATATTTCTTTCCAGGAAATTTCAAGAACAAGAGTGCCCTCCTTCACCAGAGCCAACACGGAAAGAAAAAGACAAGAAAGGCTGCCATTGTGTCATTTTCTGAGAATCCCAAGAACCAAGCTATCAACTGCCAGATTTTGTTTTTTTTTTTTTCTTTTTTTTTTTTTTTTTCTTTCCATCATTTTCCATCACTTCCAGTATCGGTCTAGCCTTATACGTGCATGTCCTAAAAGTGGTCACCAGAATAGCCTTAGTCCAAGAAGCTGGCAGAATAGTCCTTGAAGAAGACTCAGTCATCCTGGGGCAGACTTCAAAACAAAACACTAAGGCTGCTTCTTTAATACCACAGTTCCTTCCTTCCTCTCCCTTAAGAGCTTGCACCTTGTGGAGTTACATTCGCAATGGAGATGAAACAAACCCGTGTAGGACAAGGTGCTGAAGTCATACATAAGTTCTGTCTCATGAATTAATTTATTTTTACTTCTGACATTTCATTAGCTATTGCAAAGACCTATATTGAAGTACAGAGAATACTTTTTAAAAAAAAAAAAAAAAAAAAGAAAGAAGGGGTGGATTGGCTTTTTTTTTGTTGTTGTTGTTGTTTGGTTGGTTTGGTTTTGCCCTCCCTCAGTTAAATTTAGACTTGATTATTCAGCTAGCCTTAAACCTACACCGAATTTCATTGTCAGCAGAAATGTTCATCTCTCACTTAATGCTGCAGTTTTATTTCAGTGGCCAAAACAGTCTACTGTATTTATTTTTACGAATCCAGAACAGCTACAGGATGATTATTACTACTACTATTAGGATATGGCCAAATAACCTGAGCTCATTCTGGATTTTGAGGCATTTCAGCTTATTAAGAAATTTCACATCATTTGTTTGGAAACAAATTGTGTCTTCCTTTGTATTTCTGGGTAAGGGATTAAGGAAAACTAAAAAAATTGTAGCTGTTTTTGTTTCATGTGATATAAAAATGAATTTGATCTTTCCATTGTCAGAGATGATTAAATGTTTTTGCTATATACTTTTATACATTATTTTCTTATCAAACTAGTTAACAAGTATTTTTATATGTTTGTAAGCAAATATGCTTTCACAGCATAACTTGTGTATATGTAAAGATGAGTATTTAATTCTCACAGTTCACTTTTAACTGACAAAATGTGGGATTTGCCAACAAACTGTGGTAAACTTCTCCTTACTCTTCTGGTGATACCCGAGAACGGCGAATTCTGTGCCTGCCCAACACACCCATAGAGTAAAATCTAGTGTTGTGTTTAATGGATTTCAGTATCCCCTACTAAAGACTGACCAGTATGTGAATTATTAAACTGTAAGACTTTTAACTGATTGTTTAGTTAAACTGTGGGTGGTCGTTTGAGTTCTGTGGATTGTGTTTAAACAATTCAAGAGTATGGTCCCTGATATTGAAATACTGAGTGGTATTGCACAGTTGTCACCTTACTGAATGTGTCCAACAGTTCTTTTGAAACTTGATTATTAAGCAAACCCTTGTATAACTTCAGGTGCTAGAATTAAAGATGATCTAACCATTATCAGGGGGAAAGCACATTGCCTCTTTCTGACTGTCTTCCAAAACCAGAATTTTTTGG
>VWZE01005082.1:74781-108417 GCA_013396675.1 Eubucco bourcierii | reverse complement strand
ATGTCCTTCCTGTGCTGAGGGCTCCAGAACTGCACACAGTTTAATAGATGATAAATGCTTATGTTTGTTTTGACAAGTCAGTGATCCAAGCAGCAATTCTTGTGCTTTTGGGCTGTGCTCACTGTCAAGTGCTCTGCCATGAGTCTGTGGAGGAAGCAGTGCTTCAAATTCCACTTAACCTTTACAGCAGCAAAACATTAAACCTGCAAGTGACACTGGTGCCATGCATGGCATTAATTAGATTTAGGGGTTTGTGTAATCCAGGTTAGGTAGTGTCATACTGTTTTGAGAGAGTGTGGCTGCTCCACCCTTACACAAAGGTACTGGTTGATGAAAGGCTGCTTATGAGTAACGTGCAGAAGATTCAAACAAGAAGTTAGAGTGGAAGTACATTTGGGAGGTGGATTACATTTTTCAAGTCAAATGTAAGAAATTACAGTCTGCAGCAAACACCACATGTTTCTTAAATGTGTAAAGCTCTCTGGAGTTAAGTCACTGAATGTGCAGCGTTGGAATGAGCTAAGACAACAATTCACAGCATATGTGCTGAGACTTAATTTTGTGAGGTGCAAAATACCTTTGAGTTTCATCATTATTCTCCCTTTTTTTTTTTTTTTAAACTTCTCACTTTGTTGTAGATTGGTTTAAAAATAGTAGGCTGTTAGATAGTTTGGGTTTTTTTTTTTAATTTAATATCTAACTTTGTAACAGTCTCCAAGATAGTTTGGTTTAAAAATAGTAGGCTGTTAGTAAGTTTGGGGTTTTTTTATAATTTAATATCTAACTTTGTAAGTCTCCAAGATAGATTGGTTTAAAAATAGTAGGCTGTTAGATAGTTGTTGGTTTTTGGGTTTTTTATTATTTTTAATTTAATATCTAACTTTGTAACAGTCTCCAAGATAGATTGGTTTAAAAATAGTAGGCTGTTAGATAGTTGTTGGTTGTTTGTTTGTTTTTTATTTAATATCTAACTTTGTAACAGTCTCCAAGAAGGTAGAGAGCACCACACCCTTGCTTTTCCTCACATGAAAAGCAAAATGGCTTTGAGGAGGTTGATGCCAGGCAACCTACTCCTGTCTGCTAACCCCATGTTGCAAAAAGGGTAAATTTATAAACAAGTTGAGAAGTGGGACCACCACCTGCTGTTCTGCTTGCATGCCCTAAGTTTATTAAATAAGATCATTAACCATGTTTTTAGGCTTTCTGCTGGAAAGGAGGTGCAGGGAAGTCTTCTTGTAGTACTATGGTTTCTTTCTGAGGCTGGTTTCTGTATGCTGCTTCAAGGAGCTGTTAAATTGTAGGCATTTTGATCCTACTTTATAGACTTGGAAGTATTTAGAAAAGTAATACAGTTCTTTGTCCAGTATTGTGTCCAACATTTTTTTGGTCCAGTGTTTGTCAGGAGTTTGAAACAGCTTAAGGTGTTTCTATGATTTGCTTTACTAATTGTTTTGCTTGAGGGTTAAAAAAAAAAAAAAAAAAGGCACTTTGGACTCTAGCATAGAGCTTGCAAATCATGAAAGAGGAATCTTGGCAGTCTGCTCAGAAGTAGTAGCCCTGATCTGCAGGCCTTGGATTATTTGTGGATTTACAACATTGCCCCTTTGCTGTAGGAGATCAGTGTACTGGAGAGCCAGAGAGAAAGTTTATTATGACTGCAAGCATTTTTTCTACAAGATAAAGATTTTTGGTTTAGTTCAAGGGCACATTCTTTTTCTTCTTCTTTTTTTCTTTTTTTTTTTTCATTGTGTGAAGTTTTTTGGGTGGTTCAGAACAGTGGAAGAATTACTTCCGTCTAAGTACAGTGTAGTTCTTTATCTCTGCTCTTTATTTGGTTTCTCAGAGCTAACAACTCCTCTATGTCAGTACTGACATGCTAACTAACAGGCAGATTAAGAGAATATCCAGAAGTATTACAGCATCAGCTCTAAAATGTGATCCTTTTTGTGGCGTGGCCTGTTCAGGGGCAGTAAAGATACTGCTGATAATTGTAAACTGATATTGATGGTTCAGAAAAGATATCAGTTGAAGGTAGGTCTATTTGCTTAGTCTGTTTCCAGTCTTTTGGGTTGGGCATCTGGAGTCCTGTGTGCAGTTTGGAGCCCCCAGCACAGGAAGGACATGGAACTGTTGGAGCAGCTCCAGAGGAGGGCCACAAAGATGATCAGAGGGCTGGAGCAGCACTCCTATGAGGACAGGTTGAGAGAGTTGGGGCTCTTCAGCCTGGAGAAGAGAAGGCTTTCAGGAGACCTTAGAGTAGCCTTCCAGGATCTGAAGGAGGCTACAGGAAGGCTGGGGAGGGACTATTGACAAGGTCTTGCAATGACAGCACAAGGGGCAATGGGTTTGAACTGGCAGAGGGGAGATTTAGACTGGATGTTAGGAGGAAGTTCTTTGCAGTGAGGGTGGTGAGACACTGGCACAGGTTGCTCAGGGAGGTTGTGGCTGCTCCCTCCCTGGATGTGTTCAAGGCCAGGTTGGATGAGGCCTTGAGTGAGCTGTGCTAGTGGGAGGTGTCCCTGCCTATGGCAGGGGGTTGGAACTGGATGATCCTTGAGGTCCCTTCCAACCTTACCATTGTATGAACTGTATATGCCTGCCAGCCTTTCTGCTGCAGGTTGAAACTAACCCAGTGTGGTAAAACTGCAAAGCTGTGTGGGCACACAAGGTCGGTGATCTTCCTGTCAAAGTTGATTTCCTTTCATTTTTCTAGTAATACAAGCGTGTGGTGCCCTGCAGCATGCCCTCTTCCTCCACCTCCTCAGTACACTGCCTGATATTGTGGGCCCTGTGGTGTTCATACTGTCAAGCAAGAGCATATTGAATACATACCTGCAGCAAGTCTGCCTTAGCCCCGTGCAGCAGTGTGCTGAGATCAGCTGCTGCCAGAGGGTTAACAGAGCAGAATATCTTTGGATGGAGCTAACACCCCCTGACGCCAAGAAAAACTCTGGCTTTGTGCATGGCCTTGTGGTTAGTCATCATTGATAAAACTGAAGTCTGGATTCAAATAGAACTATTAGCTAATGCTCTTCTGACGTCAGGCTGTGACAAGGTTTCACCAGTGATGTAGCTGTAGCCATGGCTGGCTGGCCTTGCCACCTAATCTTGTACAAAACTTTAATGAGCTCCTTCCAAGCAGAGGATTCCTGAGTCAGTTGCCACAAGCTGAGCACTGCCAGAAGTTATCTGTGCTTGCTTTTTAGGGGGTTGTTGCCTGGAAAAGCTCAGGGATCTGCTAGACATGGGAACACATTTGTTCACTTGACTCAAGCCTAGATTTTGGAAGGTGATTACCCTGGTGTACCAAAACCACGATTAAAGAAATCAGAAAACCAGGCTGGCAGCATGTGGGCACCGTGGTGTTTCCTGCCTGATTTGGATGACCCCACTGCAGGGCCAAACCTGAAGGTTTAAGGTTGTGGGGATGGGCTCTTGCTCAGAGCATCCTGAGCAGTAAATGCAGTGCTTACTGCTATGTAAATGCATTTTCTGCCAAGCTTAGCTGATTCTGTTGGAAAACTGAGCGAAAACTGGAAGCTTGAGGCAGGCTGTGGGCTTTGAGTGGTGTAAGCAGAACTATATTCAAGGCCTTACTCTCTGTGATATTTGGTATGTGTTGTAAGCCCAGAAAACTTGTGAAAGTTCTTGGTGTTCAGGTATTCTCATAGAACTCTGACCATAGGAATTTGTGGGTGGAAGGAATCCATTTCTGTTCTTAAAACTTTGTGGCTGTGCAGGACACTTCCTTCATCTTTCTTAAGCTGTTGTTCAAGGCACATGAGGAAAAGTAGAAAATGAGAAAAATCACTGAGGAGTGAAGAAAGAAAATAGCCTTGGTACTTTGCTGTATTGTAACCTAAGAGTGTGCAACAGATTAGGTGCAGAAATGAAGATGGGTAGGACTGTTTTAGTAGCTGGAAGATGGGGAAAATAATGAGCAAAGTGCTCTGAGAAGCAGCAGCTGTGGAAAAGGCAATGGATTACAGTGCAAGGAGACTTCACACCCAGAAACAGTGTTGTGAATCAGAGCATCACTGACTGGTAGGGGTTGGAAGGAATCTCTGAAGATCATCTAGTGCATCTCCATCCTGCCAGAATGTGTGCTGTGCTTGCTTTCTGTAGGCATGGCACTAGGTACTCCACTTCCAGACTGCAGATACTCTGCAGAGACTTTTGTAGATTAAAGTGCAGATGATGACCCACCCATAAACTAAATTGGATTAATGCATTTAAAGAAGTTAGTAATATTCCTGAGCCATCCAGTAAGTAAACAGTGTGTAGGATTCATATTCAGTGTCTGGAATGCAAATAGTGATCTGTTGAGCTACTTTTTAAACTGGATGCTGTGAACTGCAGTGAGATACCCAGAGTATTTGGTAGTCATTACTTACTTAACGTGAGCACTTTGTGTATTACTACTACATTAAACAAAAAAATGCTTCTGACATGAAAGTATTCTAGAGAGGAAGAAGTTCCTATAGCAAAGTACAGGCACCAAAAATGCAAGTAGAGGCTTTAGCCTCTTAGTCTTAGGCATGAATTAATACAAACCAGAGAGAGGTCCCCTGAAAGCATCTCATGTTTCGTATGACAAATGTAAAACTGAACTCTATCTGGTGCTCTGAATACCTTATGTGCTCTCAAAAGTATTCTGTAAAGTAGTGCTTTGTGGCCTCCCTGGACCACGGATCCAGTCTGCCATGCAAATGTAACCCAAGTTTGTCCTCACTGTGGGGAGCTGTCATCTTCATAGGCAGGACAGGCACTCCCGAGGAAGCTACAAGTCAGTGGTGGACTATCTTCTTGTGTGTGTTTATAAAGCAGGGCCCTTGCACAGGGAATCCACCACTAGGCAAGGGATGAAAGGCAGTATTTAAAAAGGGGGGAAGAGCCATGTGGGGGTGAAAAGGAAGGCTTAAAGAAGGGGGAAATGCTGAAGAACGCTGCTGACCATATGCATGGCAAGTGCAGCCCAAGCCGCAGCAGCTCCTCGTCGCTCGCTTGCTGTGGTCCCCTACAGTGCTCCCGAAGGCTGGGGAGCCCAGAAAGCTCTGTGGGGGAGGAGGGACCCTGCTGCCAGACGGCCCTGGCCCCAGGGAGGCTCTGCGGTGGGTTGTGCTGCCTGTGCAGTGCCCGGGAAGCTGTTTCACTGAGAGCCACAAGGGGGCAGCAGCCGCGGGGCTGGCAGCGCTGCGCTTCCCCGGACCCTTGTACACAGTGCGAGTTCTTATTTTCCCGAGCGGGGCTGGAACGAGCGACAAGAGCCATGACAAAGCCGTCGGTCTATAATTAAACGGGGCCATGTGTCAGTGCTAGCTCGGAGTAGTTTGTTCTGTGAACTCCGTCAAATCCGGTTGGTCAGCAGCTAGGGAAAAAACAACGATTTATAAATAGTGGTTCTGAGGAGATGGGTGTGAAAAGCAGGAAGGATGGTCGCAAGCTAAGGCATTAAATGCTCGTTAACGGCAGTATAATACAAATACGGGAGAGACGAACAAGTGCTCTGTGTATCGTTAGCAGCAGGCACCGTTTGCAGTCGGAAAGCTGTGTGTAAACACATTCGGCTACAGAGTACATGTAGGGGAGGATGGCTGCCAGCACGGCAGAAATGTGGCCCCTCTCCTCTGGGCAGCAGTCCTGGCATCTCCCTCATGAGAGGGAAATCTCTTCAATGTGATGCTGACCTTTGAAAGCGAAACAAAGTTCTAATGTTTTTCTCCCCCCTACTGCAACTTTCAGGCCCCACCTGCTGTGACTTCAACTGTAGAAGTTCAAATGTACTCTAATACTTCCCCTCCAAGCTGTAAAATACGCTCACCCTCCCCTGCCTCTGCAGTCTTGAACTGCAGACTTCTTGTCTCACCATAAAAGCCATTCTGCCCTACCTCTGCCCGTAAGACTAAGCCCTTCTGTGCCTTGAGCTGATTTTTATTACTTAAAAAGCCGTGAAGTGCCTTGGTGCCAGCATAAAGTACCCCCCTGGCACTATGACCTGGTATCCCTTTGCTTGCCCAGCTCGCCCTCTCCTTGGGAAGGCTGACTTCTGGTCATCCCAAGAGCTACCTTTTCAAGAGAGCCTTGCTGTGACTTTTTGTCCCTGGTTTTGCTGAGAAATGGGAGAGAGAATATCTTGTGAATTCTGAACCTTTGGTTTGGTGTGGGTTGTTGTTTGTTTTGGGGGCTTGGATTGGGGTTTTTCTCCCCTCTGAGCTCCTAATGTGGAAGCTGCCTGCTGACAGTGCTCATCTCTCTGCTCCAGGTGCCTGTATGAACTATGCCTTTGATAGTCCTCTTAACTTCACAGGACCACAGGATGACCTCTTTTCTGTATTTCAAAGGAAGTGAGACCTTTCCTATTTTTCTCTTGAACAACCAACCTGAGATTATTCAAATCCCTATTACAAATTCCAGCAGAATACTACCAGCATCTGCCAGGGTCTTAATACCACATTTAGTTGGATTTCTGAGGTGCTTGGGAAGGCATCTGCTGCTGCCAAGTCCTAACATCTGGGCTGTATTGCTGCTGATGTCTCTTTGTACAGTGCTTCCAGGAGCTACTGTGTGGTGCCTTCTTCCCATCAGTGTTATTTTTCATGTCTCTGGAGTGCTCTGGATGTGCATACCTGGTTCCCACTTGTGGCACAATCCCTTAGTACTGCAACTGCTATTTAAATTCTTCATATTGCTGGGGGTGAAGCTGACTTACGCCCCCAGAATATGTCATTATTAATATGCTGCTGATAATTGCTCTCTGGTTTTGTCTTTAAAAGTGTGTTTGACTTGCCAAAGAAGGAAGCAGGGAGCTGTCTGAATGGTCTGGGTGATTCAAGGGACAGCAGGCACATTTGGCTGAGGTGCACAGTGCCTTTGCCCCTCAGTCTTGACCATCCTCAGTCTTTACCTTGCTGTTGCCGTAGGACATCCTGGATACTCACTTTCCTCCCCACCTGGAGCTTGGTCCTAGCAGCAAAGACATCATCTGGTTTCAGGCCACAACTTGAGTACTGTGTTCAGTTCTGGGACCCTCAATTCAAGAGAGATGTTGAGGTGCTGGAAGGTGTCCAGAGAAGGGCAACAAGGCTGGTGAGGGGTCTGGAGCACAGCCCTGTGAGGAGAGGCTGAGGGAGCTGGGAGTGTGCAGCCTGCAGAAGAGGAGGCTCAGGGCAGACCTCATTGCTCTCTACAGCTGCCTGAAAGGAGGTTGTAGCCAGGTGAGGTTGGGCTGTTCTCCCAGGTACCCAGCAACAGAACAAGGGGACGCAGTCTCAAGTTGTGCCAGGGGAGGTCTAGGCTGGATGTTAGGAGGAAGTTGTTGCCAGAGAGAGTGATTGGCATTGGAATGGGCTGCCCAGGGAGGTGTTGAAGCAAAGCCTGGATGGGGCAATTAGTGCCATGGTCTGGTTGATTGGCTAGGGCTAGGTGGTAGGTTGGACTAGGTGAGCTTGGAGGTCTCTTCCACCCTGGTTAATTCTATGATTCTGTGAGTACTCTGACAGCTGTTGTGCGTAAGGCAGGCACTGGCTGTGAGCTTGCTGGGCAAGGACTCAGCAACTGCAGGAGCTCAGGGAGCTGAGGAGCAGAGCAGGGCACAGCAGAGGCACTGCAGTGGGCAGGGGCTAGCCAGCAGCAGCACCATGCTCTGCCCATGCCATGGTTGTGCCTTCAGCCTCCCTGTAGTTCTGGTGTCTGGATTTTTACTTCTGTTCCTTGCAGATGATGTGGATAACTGTAGGTACAGTCACTGTTTTATTTAGGTTTCTTTAAAAAGCTGCACTGTTTTGGTTGTCTCTGAAATGCTGTTGGTGAGTCTGGGGACTTTTTCTCACAGGTGTGAGGATGCTGATCCAGAGCAGTGAATGCAATATAAAAATCCTCCAGCAGATGGGGGCTAGAATTGAGCTAATTTTTTTTAATTTTTTTTTTTTTTTGTGAAGGTCAAAGGCAATCTTGCCCCTCCTTTCAGTTCTCTGAACCTCAGGGATGGTTTCTTCACAGCCTATCTAGAGCTGAAGTGTCTGCTGGACTTGAGCAGCATCTCAGGGTCATGGATTAGTCATCCAGGTTCTCTCTCTGTAGCTACCTGCTGCAGTTGCACGTCTTTTCCACTCTGCCTCTCCTGGGCCCTTTCTTATGCCATTGTTTGCTTTCTCCCCACTTTTGCATGGATTTTACACCTCTGTTGCTAGCTGGTCCTTGTGAACAATAACACCCACATGAGCAGAGCCTGCCCATGGTGCCAACCTGGCACCATCAAGTCCTCTTGGATAATTTAAACAACACTTTGTGAAGCATAGAGCCTGTATACAGCGAGCATCAGACTGGGCTGATGCCCTGTGATGAATTTTCCACATTTCTTCCCAAAGAGTGGAGCTGTGAGCTGGTTCCTACGGGGCTTGAGGGACTGCTGCAGGCTGCTGTGGCCAGAATCACAGGATGGTAAGAGTTGGAAGGGACCTATGAAGATCTAGTCCAGCCCCTACTACCAAAGCAGGTTTATCTAGAGCAGGTTCCACACAAGATGGCACCCAGGAAGGTTTAGAGGGAGACTCCATCACTCCTCTGGGCAGCCTGTTCCTTTTTTCCATCACCTTCACTGTAAAAAAGTTCTGTTCTCTGTGTTCAAGTTGGTGCCCATTACCTCTTTACCTGATACAGGGAACCACTGAAAAAGGGCTGGCTCCATCCTCCTGACACCTACCTCCCCCTTGGGGAGCCACCAGTGTCCCAAAGGGGTGGGACAAAGTTGAATGTAGAGTGGCTTTGTACTTTAACCCAAAGGAAACCAAATGCTCAAAACAATTTTCATATTTCATTTTTTTTCACTCCTGTTAATGAGGCAGTGCTTTTCTGGAGGCCACTATAGGCATCCATCAGCACAGTCTTGAGTGTGAAGTTCAATTCCTGCACATGAAGGAAACCAGCAGCTGTTGCAGAGATGAGTGGAGGATGAAAAGAGCTAAGTGCTTTCCTTAGCAAGGAGGGCTGTCCCTATGGACAGCGCCAGCATGCAGTGCTTTCAGCAACGTGCTCTGTGAGGAAGGCAGAGTCTGCTAGAAAGTACAGATTAGCACCCATGCCACTGTGGACTTTCTCTGCTTCAGCAGTTATGGTGTATTCTTTAAGGTAAATATAGCATATGTATCCAGTAAATATGGTGCTTCCCAGTTGCTCAGAAGGAATAAATCTGAGTGGAATCCTGATTCTTTGTGTTTGTAAAGAGAGGAACTTTGAGCCAAACGTGCATTGCACGGCTGCCAGGGGGATGACAGGTTTGTAAATGCTTCCAGGAAGGAGATTACCAGAGAGTTGGTGCCATCCTGTGCTCATGTAGGACTTTGGGGTGTTGCAGGGCATGGGGTGCTGGATTAGGGCTCAGGAGACTGCAGGCACTATGGGTGTCTGCTGTGGTCCCTTGTTTGCTGCAGGGAAAGCTGTGCTGCTTCGGTTTCCTTTCTGGAAGATGTAAATAGCAATGCTGGCTTCTTTGCAAAGTGCTCAGAGACTGAGGGCTGAAGTTGTTTATTATATTGGGAGCAGAATAAAATTATAATGACTCTTGGAGGGAATTTTTAGAACCTTCATTATCCTTTGAAAGGAATTTTTTTTACAGAGATATGCCAGATGCTCTTAAGGATGTAAATGCCCTCTTTTCAGGCAAAATTGTTAAGCCCAACTTCCACAAGCTTTATTTTGGCAGGGTAACGTGAGGGCATGTGGGAAAACAAACAGCAGCATTCCTCCTCCCCCCAGTATAAAGCACTATGCTATTCAAGGCTCTGGCTGCTTAGTCCCCAGCACAGATGTTGGGTGCCTCGGAGTCTCCGCTGCTCGTTCCATTGCTATGGATTTCTCCTCATTACAGAGAGCTGCTCTCCAGCAGCACAGCATCTCTAGATGCTTTCAGGCTGTTTTCTTCAGCCCTGGCAGGCTGCAAGGTACATCATGTACTGTCTTTGCCTTAAGTATTTAATGTTTTTTGTTTGGTTTGGGTTTGGTATTTTTTCCCCCAGGCAGAGGCAGCAAAGGAGTGCCAGGAGGCAGACTCTGCAGAGCTGGTCCTGCACCCAACCCTGTGGACATGCTTAGCATCTCACAGTGAAGCTGGCAACATAACTATAGCTGCAGGAGCAGCAAGTGGTGCCAGCAAGTGACTGAGGTTCTTAATTCCTAAGTCTGTCTGGATGGGTATGAGTAGCATTTGGGTTCTGTTAACTTGCTTTATAGACCTTCCTGAGGGGTGTGCCTAAACCCCAGGGGGTCGTTGTGTTTGGGCTTGGGTATAAACCCAAGTCTCTTTTTAAGCAAGACTCAGGTATCTGTTCTGCAGGAAGATGCAAAGATGTCTGCTCAAGTATCAGAGGATCTGTATCTGGTTTTCCTGTTGTCCTAAACTCTGTCTGCTTATTGAAGAAGACTGTATGTGTTTGTCCAAGCTGACCCAAGTCCCTCTGGACCATGAGTCCTGGGCTGCAGCAAGAGCAGTGTGGGCAGCAGGGCAAGGGAGGGGATTCTGCCCTTTTGCTCTGCTCTCCTCAGACCCCACCTGGAGTCCTGTGTGCAGTTCTGGAGCCCCCAGCACAGGAAGGACATGGAAGTGTTGGAGCGGGTCCAGAGGAGGCCACAAAGATGCTCAGCCGCCTGGCTCAGCTCTGCTGTAAGGACAGGCTATGAGACTTGGGGTTCTGCAGCCTGGAGAAGAGAAGGCTTTGAGGAGACCTTAGAGTAGCCTTCCAGTATCTGAAGGGGTCTACTGGAAGGCTGGGGACTACTGACAAGACCTTCCAGTGACAGGACAAGGGGCAATGGGATTGAACTGGCAGAGGGGAGATCTAGACTGGATGTTAGGAGGAAGTTCTTTCCAGTGAGGGTGGTGAGGCACTGGCACAGGTTGCCCAGGGAGGTTGTGTCTGCTCCCTCCCTAGAGGTGTTCAAGACCAGGTTGGAGGAGGCCTTGAGTAACCTGTACTAGTGGGAGGTGTCCCTGCCTATGGGACAAAGATCAAAGATGATCTTTGAGGTCTCTTCCAACCTTACCATTCTATGATTCTATGCATGCTGGTTTGCAACATTCTCCTGCTGGCATCTCATTAACATCACCCTGGCACTCTCCCCTGGCAGCATGTTGGAGGCAGAGGGTGTCCCAAAGCATGCTACACTGATCTGCAGAAGGCCCTGCTCACCACACTGCTTAGTCCTTTTCTGCTATGCCTTAAACTTCTCTACCCTCACTCCTCTCCTATCTTCCTCACCTGGAGATCATTTGGCCACATGGCTGAACACAGACAGCCCCTCAGGAGGAGGAAGGGGGAATTTTGTTTGTCAAAAAAGGGGGCAGTTAGTCCCCCCCTGCAGAGGTCCCGGCACTACCTGCAGCCCAAGAAGCATCGTCCTTTCTCGGCGGCAGCCCCGAGGGCTTGGCGAAATCCCCCCTTGCGTAAGCACTAAGTAGCGCTGCTGAAGGGCTTCTAATCTCATTGAGGAACTTCTCGTGGCTGTGGCTAAACAACGACCCGAGCAGTGCTGACAGGTGCAGGCCCTGTCTGATACGAAGGGAGATCCTGGCGATTTGCTCTCTGACTGTACCCATGCTAGCGGTGGGTTTCTGGAGCAGGAAAGCAAATGCCGCGGTCAGCTCTGACCAGTGCCTTTTTGGCTGGTCAGACACAGAGAGTTGTCTGTCCCTCTCCAGAGTTCATATCCTATCTGGATAAGGCTGGGCTGAAACAAAGGTGCAGATTGGCGGAACAGATGGCTGGCCATGAGCATGAGGGGTTTCTGCTGGCAAAAACACCCTCTGGGGATGTCTAATATGTGTGCTTAAGCCTCATAGCATTTCCAGAATACCTAATCTGGGGATGTTTGGTTTCTCAGACTCTGTGCTGTCAGAACTGGTAGGCACCATGCAGTGACTCAGCAGATGTTTTGTCACTTGTTTGCAGCATGGCATGAAAATGCAGGAACAGGCTGTTTGCAACTGCACTGCTGGCAGTTAAATTTCTGTTCGATTTCAGCAGCTCAAGTCAGTATTCCAAATGAGGTTTGTTTGGGTGTTAAAGTCATTTGCCACGTACTAAACGCCTGGAAAAAGGAAGGTTTTGTGTGTTCTTGGTGCTCAGCTCCAACCTTTTCCCTCAGCTGGTACTGGGATGGTAGCTATGTGATGCAACTCCCCAACACTTCTAACAAAGAACTAAAATTTAATTACTGCTCCAGCTTTAACGTGTTGTAATCCCAAAGCCTAGCTCCCCTGCTTCTCTGAGATTGAACATGCCTTCTTTGAGATGCCCCTGTGGTCAGGGAATATCTTGAACCAGGGAGCAGGTGTGACTCATTCCTGATGTGTGTAGATGTGCCCATATACAAAGATATGGCCGTCCGTGCCTTGTGGCACTGCTAGCAGGGCAGAGCAAGAGAAATGTCTCTGTGGCTGACTGAGCTCTAGCATGGTCTCATTTCTCTCTTTACCTTGCAGAAGCTTACCAGTGACACATGTTCTCTATCAAAGCCATTCTGAAAATTTCAGGCTTACAGTAACGTCAGCAATGCAAGTTGTAGGCAGATCAGATGGCAAAAATGGAGCCAGGAGCATTGCACAAGCAAGGCCCAGCCCAGCAGGAGTTGAAGGTGCAATTCACAGGCAAAGGCTTCACTGTCACACATTAGTGTTTGTTTTGAATTAGTGATGCTGGTGTCGAGGAACCTCTAGGAAGAAGAGCTGGGAAGTTTCTGCATGCCTGCATTCAGGGATTCTGCCATCCCTGTGTAGGAAGCAAGGAGGCACTTTTGTCCTTGGAAGCAAAACTGCCACTGAGTACTTTCCTGAGTCTCCAGTGTTGGTCACCTGCAGAGGAGCAGTGGAGAAGCTACACCTATCTGAGGTCCCCTCAATCAGGCAAGTACTCAAAGCACTATTTTGGCACAATGGCACTCTCTGTTTGGAGGCTGGTGTGAGGAGTGGGTTTTGGAACATTACTCATATGGAGACTCTGCTTGCTGTGAGGTTCAGCAGGGTCAGTCTGAAATCTTCACAACCCACCTGCCACAGCATGCCAGGGCAGTTTTAATTTCTGATGACAACACAAGGGAGCAAGGCTGTTGGGGCATGGCAGCTCTGGGGATGTACAGGGGATGTACAGCCGTGTTTCCCCTGTCACTGCATGAGCCACCATGACTGAGTGCCCATGCTCAGTGCTCTGGCCCAAGATGAGTGAGAAGGAACCCAAGCTGCTAGCAAGATAAGGTTTAGGCGAGGCACGTAAAGAGAAGCATGTTAGGTTCAGCATCTAAGCCCTGCTCTCTGAGCTAGAAACAGAAAAGACTCTGCAAGATGAAGCTCCTAGAGCTACCTTCTGGAGTGTCTCGGAGCTCCTTACTACCCATCTCTGGAGCTTCAGCCTGATACCTCTCATCAGATATGGTTGGTTGTGAGATGTAGGACTGGACCTGATTAACTCAAGTCCCTTCCAGTCCTTATTTATGTAAATTTTCAATTTTTGGTCATTTTTACCAGGAGTACTTAGGAGCTGAGAATGTATTACATGGCTTAAGAGCAGGGCTGGTCATTTGGCTGGCCTTGCAGTAAGGGCACAGACCAGAGAACCAAAGCAACTGAACCACAAATGTGTGGCCCTGGGAAACCAATAACAAGCAAATGTTTGAAGAGAAGAGGCAAGAATACACTGTGTGATCTTGTTCAGTAAAGCAGCTTGGAAAGGCAGAGATGCTGGGCAAGTCCTGCTGAACTCTGTTTTCCTGAGAGGGAAACCCCAAGTGGATCTGAAGGAGGTTTTATATGTGTGTGTAAAGTGGTGAACGACTGTGTCACAGTGTGCAGGTGTGGATGGAGCACCTGGGAGCAGAGCAGATCCTGTGCTGCCTGCAGCTGGCAGAGGTGGGAAAGGCATCTTCAAGAGACCCCTGTCACTGAGCTTCTCCCGTCCCATCCAGGAAACACAGGTGGGAGCCATGAAGTGCAGCTTGGTTCTTGGTCCTCCTCATAGCCAGGCGAAGGCTGTCTGGATGTCACACTGCCACCCCCACGCTGGGGCACACCTGAGGGGCCGTGCGCTGTGCAGAAGCAGGGACCGGACTGGGCCGCGCAGAGCGGTTTTGCGGTACTCCGAGTGGCCCTGGAGCAGCCCATATGCAGCACAGCGGGAGCAGGGGCTGCACTGGGCACTGCGGTGGGACGGCTGGCGGGACCCTGTGATTCTGCCTGACCACAACCAGGTGCCACCGCTGCCCCTGCACGCAGGGGACGTGATCCTTGTCCGCCTGGAACACCCCAATGGAGAGACCGAGGGAGCGGCGGCGGGCGGGAGCCAGCTGATGTCAGAGCGCTGGACCCGTATCTGTGGCAACCGGCACAAATAAATAAATAACTCACGCGTGTGCGGGGCTGAGGGCGGGCCCACAGCTCCGGGCAGCCTCCGCTGAATATCTCTTAAGCTGCTTAGCACCCCTGCTCCAGTTTGTCACCTGAGCGCCTTTGTGCCTGCCGGGCGGCTGGGAGCATCCTGCCTCGGGCCCCTACGCGGGGACCCTGCGAGCCTCCCGCTGCCTCCATCCCTCTGTCCCTCCCCGGTGCGGGCAGTGGTTTGGTCCGTGCACCCCGAGCTCGATGCGAAGCTGCTGCTGGGCGCTGACTCCTGCCCCACCGTGCCAGGCCAGAGGCGTCCGCCTGCTCCCCAGCGCTGGGGCCGTCCTCGGGCGGCTGTTGGGATCCCCAGCCCGGCGGTCAGTGCCTGCAGGAGCTCAGCGATGCTGGGAGCACCGTAGCCAAGCTGGAGATGGATGGTGCCGGCAGCAACAGGACCATGTCTTACAGTAGATGGAGTTACAACAGGTACCGTCTCTCTTGGTTTGGCTATTTTGGGTTGGTTTTGTTTGTTTGTCTTTTGGTTGGTTTTTTGTTTGTTTGTTTTTAAACTGTTTTGTTTTGTTTTTTCTGTTTTCCCTGACACTGTGAAGCTGGGAAGCTGCTTTTGTGAGCTGGGCCAGACAGCTGTCCTTAGGAAAACCCAAACCTCTCCTTACCTCTGCTTTTGCAGACACCTGGGCACTCTGGGTTCCCCCAGTGGCTGAAGCAGTGGTGGTTGTTGTGTTTGACTGGAAGCCAGGCTGATAGTTCCACGCTGCTGTGGCAGGACTGAGGCTGCTCCCAAGCTCGAGCAGCTGGGACACCAGGCTCACCTGGCTGCCATTGCTGAGCAGGGTGACTGCGATGCACTGAACGCCTGAGCACTTTTGAAAGGTGATCTCTAGTAACGACTTTTCAGAGCTGGCACTCAGGTATCTTTTACCAAGATACACTGAAGCTGGAGAAAGGAAAGGGCCAGGAAACCAGGCTGTGGCTAAGGAGTGCTATTTCCACACAGAAGCTGCAAGAACGGTGTGCACAGCCCAGGTACCATAGAGCTGAGTGGCTGAATCACTCTGAAACACTCACACTGTGTTGCACAGCAAGGTACAGCTGTGGTTGTATGTTTTTCCTCTTCTGGGGAACAGAAAATCATGGCAGTGTTAGTTTTGCGATTATGTGATTCACAGTTGTGACTGACAGGTTCTTCAAGCCTGGATTCAAGAGAAAAGGCACAAACTTTTTAACTTCTTGCCTGTGTCAGTGCTAGAGCTGAAATGGGAGCCAGATGCTCAGCAGTGTTAGCATCTCCCTGAATCACTGCCGCAAGCCACCACAACATTCTGAAGAAATAAGCTTTGGAAGTGGTTTTCAGTGCTCAAACACGTACTGGATCGCCCACGCTCCCCAAGCCTGTGGGATTATGTGGTTTATACGTGCATCTAGAGAGTTGCACTTGCTTTCAAGCAGCAAATGCATACAGCTGCATGCAGAGATGGCAACAGGAAGAGAGAAATGTGTGCATGCTTATGTGTATGCAAAGCTGAGTTACACAACAAGCCGTGGTTCTGTGCGTATGCTCTCACACAGCAGATGCTTCCCATCTGATGTCATGTCCTCAGAAGCAGCAGCACTGAGTAGTGCTGTAGGTAGTGCTCAGATCTGTCCCATGCAGTCCAAGTTTGCAGCAGTTTTGATATCTTAACCTGGCAGTAAACAATCCAGAAATGTCACAGACACTCCTCTTGGATGCTTTCTCCCAGTGCTGTGGCCTTCAGGTTTACCCTTACGTATTGCTTGTGATCTGCTTCTCAGTTCTCAGCCCTCCTTACCCTGACAGTCCATGTCTGTTAGCCAGGCACCCATGCTGCACTTGTCTGTCTGCTCTGCTTGGCTTTCATCCTGCATCTTGGCAGAAGTGCAGTATATTCAGCACCCAGGATGTTATTTTCAGTGGCCAGTTTCTAGATTTGGAGGTTTTTCCTAATTAATCCAGGCTCCATGAACCAATGCCTGTCTACTATGTGTGTGTTTCAGTGCTAGGAATCAATCAATGCTTTGACTCCCAGTCTTCCCTTTCTGAAAATGGTGCAGAGTTGTTGTCATACACTCAGCCTGTCCTCACCACGTTCCCCTTGTCTCCAGGCCTATGACAGAAGAAGGAGCTCTTTTGTATCTCTATACCCCAATGGCTGTTGTTTGCATTTGGAGCATGTTCACTCTCCTGTCTTTGGTCTCACTGAGCAAGAACAGGAAAAAGGTCTGGGGGAGCTTTCTCCCATGGAGAGAAGGAAATGGGAGGTGCTTTTTTTTGAGCATCTTAGAGCATCTGTGGTGAGCACCAAAGCCCATGGGCACGAGCCCTCCCTTGGGCTCTGTTCCATGAGGCATTGGATGCCTTTCTGACCTGCAGGCTGTGACTCTGCTGTGACTACTCAGGTCACTGTTGGGCCTTTGACAGGAATGTGAAGCTGTTGCAAGATTTCATGGAAGTTGCATTCTAGTGCAGCAGGTTGTAGGAGCTTTACTGCTCAAGTTAAATAAACATGATTTGCTCCTTCCTTGAGGGACCCTTGCAATTCTGGGTGAGCAAACAACGATGCTTTTAATGCAGGATTAATGCTGCTTAGCTTATTTACCAGAACCTTGTGAAACTAAGTGATAATGTTTGGGTTATGCCTCCTCCCCAATGGCCACAAAAGGTCACAGCTGCTCCTGGGTAGCTCCCTGAGTGCTTTGTGCCAGAGTTCCTTCAGTGTTGTTTGGCACCAAAGAGAACATAACTGGTATGATCTTGTGGAGTAAAGACATAGTATTTACAATTCTTAGCTCTCTTACTCATTACGGTGTGACCTGCAGAAGCCACTGTGCTGTTATGCTTGTCCCCAGCATTTCCCTGGGGCAGCTGTGTTTAGACACATACCTGTCTGTGCGGGGCAGCACCGTGAGCAGCCAAAGGCTGTGCAGAAGCCAATAGCTGCTCCTCTGGATGCATGCCCAGGGTTCTCCTCTTGGTGTTGTCCTCTGTGAATCAGCACTGCAGCTACAGGGGGACAGGGCCAATAAAGCAGGCGCTGCCTCGCATAAATACCACAGCAGGTACCATTGTGGAAAATGCTCATTGTCAAATCAAGTGAAGGGAATTAAATAGAGGCTCTGGCTGCTGAGCCCCATGATGGTAGAAATCCATGGCAAAGAGGAGAGTTGCTTGGGTGCAGCACGCAGATGTTTTCTGCTGAGGTTTATCCAGTGTTTGTTGTGTATCTCAGTGCTCGGCCCTGTGATTGAGCCAGGGCCAGATCCTTAGACTTGCTCTGCAGGACTTCTCTGTAGGAGAAGCACTGCTCCTTCTTGGAAGCAGCTTGTATAATGAAGTGCAAGTCCAGACTGCAAAACCTGAGGTGGGGGAGCACTGTGCAATGAGAAGAAGCTAATCAACAAAGTTCACCTCAGCTGTTCTTCTAACCAAAGGAATGCTTTTATTTCCTACCACAAACTAGACAAGTGTGCATGTGAGCAAGAAGCAAATACAACATTAAAAGGCTCTTATTGATCAGATGTGGCATTTCCATGCCTGACTTGCTGGCCTTCATAAAAGGCTAGCCTTGTTGAAGGCATGTCTTCGTCTTCCACCCATTTCAGTGCTGTGATAATTTTCTTGTCACCCTGGGTGCTGTCAGCCAAAAGCAGAGGATAGGCAGCAATTTAAACAAAAATAAGAGACCTTATAGTAGCCTTCCAGTATCTGAAGGGAGCCTAGAGGAAGGCTGGGGAGGGATTATTTACAAGGTCTTGCAATGACAGGACAAGGGGCAATGGGTTTGAACTGGCAGAGGGGAGATCTAGACTAGATGTCAGGAGGAAGTTCTTTCCAGTGAGGGTGGTGAGACACTGGCACAGGTTGCCCAGGGAGGTTGTGTCTGCTCCCTCCCTGGAGGTGTTCAAGGCCAGGTTGGATGAGATCTTGAGTGACCTGTACTAGTGGGAGGCGTCCCTGCCTATGGCAGGGGGTTGGAACTAGATGATCCTTGAGGTCCCTTCCAACCTTACCATTCTATGATTCTGTAAGGATATTCTGAAAGTCCTAGAGACTTAGGGAGCCAGATGGTTAATTCCTGCAGTAAGATAATGACATCTTTCACCCTCTGCCCTCAGTGATAGACTATTTTCTGGACACTTTCTACTCATTTCTATTCAGTTCTTTTCCTCCTGATCAACGTGCCACCTGCTCATCTTGCTTACGGTCCCTGGGTGTGCAAAATGCTTGTCTTGCAGAGCAGAGGCAAACCTGCCCTTTTCATGTTCTCTGCTTTGAGTGCCAAGAGACATTGCTGAGTCCAGGCTCTGGAAGGGCACAGTTCTGGGAAGGGTGTAGGATTCAGTCAGCTCGTGGAGACAGGAGATCAGTGTGAAGGCAAATGCAGCAAAAAGTGCTGCAGACTGGGAATCTGTAGCAGGCTTTTGGGAAAGTAGTGCAAGGCAGCAGTGGGCTGCAGGGTTTCACAATGTTTTCCAGGTGTCATTAGATTACAGATAGCTCTTACAGAGAACAGCTACTCTTGAAGGATTTTCTCAGAAGTAGGAGAAAGTTTTGCAGCAGGTTATAGCTATGCATGAGCAAAGATGTTACTGTTGCTGTTTTGAAAGGCAGCAAAGCACAACAAAATGCTATCTAGGGAGGCAGTAATAGCCTCAGTAGCTTGCCTCCTTTCTCACGTTGCTTCCTGAGACCCATGCATTCACAGTTCTTTCCCCCCATCCTCTTTGTTTTGTTTCCATGCTTACTTCCTATTTTCTGCTGGAGTGCTTTAGTGCAGCCATACCAGGTTCACAGGCTGCCATGTCTCTGATAAATGTAGGTTTTTATCTACTGACATTTGGCAGCATATATTGGGGAACTTACTCCCAGGATGTTTCAGCTGTTGGAGACAGCTGAAAACTTTTTCTGTTGATCTGTATCTTTGGTCTGTTTTGGATATCAGCATTGTTTGTGGCTTCCTTTTGATGCTGTTGTTTTACCTTGTTTATCACGTTTGCATTTTTTATCCTGTGGCTGTATTTGGGTCGTGGTGTCAGAGGGGCTCAATCTTAGATCTTGTTTTTGAAGGTTTTGAAACTCTTTTGCCTTGATCTTTTCTAGGACAGGCTGTCATCAATAAACAAATAGAGATTGTCTTCCAAACCCCATCTGAAAGGGCTCTCTAAAGAAACTTTTTCCTTCTCTGAAGTAGCACATACACTTCTTACCTTCCTAGGCTTACTGCAACAAGTACACTTTGACTACACTAAAGAGCAGCTCCTCTCCATCAGCCCTATCTGCTGGGAGGTGAACTGCACGTGATGCCCTGGACCTCTTTTGATAGTGAGTTATCACTAATCCTGCTCTTATGGGGAGGAAGCAAACTGAGGAGAAAGTCCTTTAGCCACTAACACCCTTCTCTGCCATCCTATCTTCTTAGATCTTTCCTCCTGGACTAGAAACCTTTATAGCTGTAGCCTTAGGACAAAACACCTGGAGGAACAAGAAGTGGAAACTGTTCTATGGGACAAAAGAAGAGGTAGAATCAGGCAACTCTCAAGTGAAACCAGAATAAAACATTCATGAATGGATAAACTCAGGAGGACCTGTACTAGTGGGAGGTGTCCCTGCCTGTGGCAGGGAGTTGGATGATCTTTGAGGTCTCTTCCAACCTTACCATTCTATGACTCATGTATCAACGTCACACATTTAGTTTGTTGTCCATTATTTTTTCTTTCCTAAGGAAGTATAATAAGACCAGCTCTAGAGGAGAACCTAGAGTTTGGGGAGCTCTAGAGGAGAACCTAGAGTTTGGGGAGCTCTAGAGAAGAACCTAGAGTTTGGGGAGCTCTAGAGGAGAACCTAGAGTTTGGGGAAGATGTTTCCTTCTTTGAATCAACTCACTCAGCACAATCTGCAGGAGCACTCATGTGCATCCTCCCATGCTCAGGAGAACGTCTTGCGTTGGTTGGAGGCACATCCTCAGGGGGTGAGAATTCTCCAGAGACTCTGTGGGAGAGAGAGGTGTGGGAGAGGAAACTTCAGGTCCCACTTTGCTGAAAAAAAAAAAAGAAAAAAGAAAAAAAGAAATTTTAAAGCTTCTTAAACAGATGTAGCCTGGTAAAATATTTTAAACCTCACGTACAGCATTGCAATAGGGGCAAAAAGGAAAGCAGCATAAATGGTTGTGAAGAGGATGAAATGTGCTATGCCCCCAGAAACGCTCTTCTGCTAACCTCTTTTTAGCACTTCTCTCTTTCCTTCTTCTTTGGTCTTACTGCATGCTCTATGTGAATGCCTTTTGTTACCATGTCTAAAGTACGTGCTAAGTGCCTTGCTGTGGGTGCTGGGGCACAAAATTGATGGTCCCTTCTGTGCCTGAATCTGTGCACCATACAAGGAAGATGGAACACCACAGCCCTGAGCTGTCAGATACTCTTTGTGCTCTCGCTGCAGCTTTCAGAATTACATTATATCTTAAGAGAAATCAACCACGTCTCTCATGATCTGCATTATGGTAAAAGGAATTTTTTTCTTTCTTTCTCCAGTACATAATTTGGGTAAATGTCACTACTAATGGCACTCTGAGAAATAATGTTCCTAGCTACGAACCAACAGAGACCATTTTTCCCCCTCAGCAATGAATCAGGACAGAAGAGCAGACCTGGCTGTTGACATGGTGGCACGTGGCAGGTGCAGTAGCTGTGGCAGGCTTTGGGGGTTCTGGGAAAGCTTACTCATCACTAATTTTAGGGAGTGCTTCTCCCAGAAGAAGAAAGAAAAAAAAAAACCCAATATTCACTCAGTTCTGTTCATTGCAAATGAAGGTCAAAGCTCTTTTTCTTCTTTTTCTTTTTGCTATACCCAGACAGGTAAGGCCTATCTGTCCACTTCAAATACCAAGCTAACCAGCACCTCTTCATTTCAGTATCTCCACAACCCTCTCTTTCAACCTTCTCCAGAAAGTGATGCAGCAGCAGGTTTTTCTTTCTAACACTTTGAAGGTCTGTTGTCTTTGGCTCAGTGCTCCTGGCTGGAGGCAAGTGTGGTGCTTCCATCAGGCATGGAGCATCTCAGAGACATCTCAACAAGGGAAGCCTGCAAGAAGGAGAGTTCACTGATGACGTGAGAAAGAGTCTTGGTGCTCCAGTTACCCTCAAGCAAGCCAGACCAGCAAAGAGTGTCAACTTATGCCTGTTGAATCCTGTTTATTTTTCTGCCAGTGAGAAACTCCTGTGTTTAGAGCATTTGAGATGCCCACACTGAGCTCTGCAGTAGTCACTTGTGTTTGCAGAAGAGAAGGATGTTAGTCAACACTTGGCTATATCTGAAAGCTGAGGTCAAGAACAGGGTAAGATTTCAACAGTTGCTGTGAAAACAAAGATGCTCCTGGAGGACTGCAGGCCTTTGATTCTCAAGATTACAACAGATCAGCTCAAAATCCATTAAAAAACTATTTTTTAAATTGTAATTTGTCTGTAGGAGTCTACTATCAGCCAGATAAGTTATTTTGCTTGATAAAAGAATTGAATCCCTTATTTTTGTAAACTTGCTGTGATGCACGTTTGATTTCTTCTGCCCTCCTGGTGTGGCAGTAATCTACTAGTAATGCTTAGATGCTGTTACTCCAGAGACAGTGCTCTTCTCTTTTGGGAAGTCCAGTTTGCTTTGAAATCTCACCCTTTCACGTACCACCCCCAACAACCTCCTTCATGCTGTGCATTTTGGCTGTCAGTGATGTAATAGCTCTTTAGAGCTCCTACAGGCACTTAAACTGTTGATCTGTGCTTGGTGAGCTGTGCAAGCTTACCTAGATTCACTCCTGTCTTTGCAGAGTTTGCTGGTAATCCTTTCAAACATATTTTTTTGAAGTTAAACTTTTTCCAACTTTAAAATCCTACTCAAAAACCCTGTTGCAGTATCTTTGAGTATCTTCTGAAGTATCAGAGCCAACTCCTTCATGCCCAATGTGGCTTTCCTATAGGCATTTGTGGACCTTATTTTGCAGAGCTGCAACTTGACATGCTGCCACAACAGAGGGAATTTGGTCACTTAGAGATGCTCTCAGAAAGCTGAGGGTGTCTGGGGTTGTGTAGGGCAGCTGGCCAGGGGTGATTAGCAGAGGATAGTCACCAGAGAGTCACTTTGGGAGGGGTTGGCTCCACACAGAACATTCTGTCTGTCTGCCAGATGCTTGATTTTTTTCTAACATTAAAACTGCACTTGTACCTTATTCCTCTCTGGATTATTACATGTTGTTTCTTCCCATGTGGTCCTATTGAAGTACCACTGTGTGAGCTTCCCCAGGCCAGAGTTGCTGCTTGAAGTTAATTTATTGCTCCATTGTTTGTTTTTCAACATCTTAGATGGAACAAAAGAAGTGGCATTATGGTGAAACAGTGCATTCAGACCTGAACAGACTTCTTGGTAGGATGGTGCCAACAAATTTAGAGCAGAAAATAGAGGGACCAGTGGGGAAATGGTAGCTGTTCGCTATCAAACATTTGCTGTGTCTCACCAGAGAGCAGGTGAGTTGATTTTGATGTATTGTTGCCTACAATACATGGCACAATACAATACATAGAATGACATGTGTGGTCAGTAGATTTAGTTGGTTTTAGATGGATAGGTCTAAAGGAATTTCAGACACACTGCAGATTGCCTTCTGGATAGTTTGTAGTCTGGTCTGACTTGCACTGAGTGAGTGATGGTTGGGAAAGAATAGTGAGAAGGATTCTGAGAGGGAACCGGGAAGCAATGTGACTGCAGCTGAGCTCCAATATACCACATCAACAGAAGCTCTCCTTGTCTGACAAACTGTGCTTCAAACAGGACTAAAATCCAGACACTGGTCTTACCTTGGAAGTTAGGATTTTCCCTGGACACTGGAGAGGGCTGTGGTTTTCTTCTCAGGTGTGTTGTTTGGTGTGTAACTGTCACAGTTTCTCAGCAATTGCATCATCCGCACCACCACCACCTGCAGCTAAAATTTCAACCCTTTCACCCCAAACATGCACCATATAAACTTCTTTTTTCTCTCTGGCATGCTTTATTTTTCTCCTCTCCTTCCTAGAAATGCTTTGAATGCATTTAATTAGTGGGGATTTAAAAATTCAGTTTGGGCCACTCACGCAAGAAGCATAGGAGCCAGTCTGGGCTATGAACCCAGGTTGAGGGCAAAGCCCATTTAAGTCCCTCCTTACAACCCTTCTGTTCTTCTGCTAATCACAGTAAGAAGATTAGCTTCAAGAGCATGAGATGTTGAATACTACAGTCAGAGATGTTCATATCAGACTCTGGGCTATTTTCATTCATCCTTTTGCAAACGTGAAACGATTTCCAAAGCAACAGGCTAGCAGAGATGCAAGGCGATGTATTCATGCTTGGAACAGATGTGTATATATATGGTAAGAAAAGGAGCTTTCCACTCAAAAATAACAACTAGCCTTACATCACAGCTGAGATGTAATGATCCAGGCTTGCTAAAAGCCAGAGCTTTTGCTCCCACTGGAAGCAGTTGTACCATGCAGATGTTATTTGCTTTCTTTTATGACAATTAATGATCATCCATGCGATACTTCACTACTTTTGTCAGTGCCTGAATTGTGCCTTCCACCCAGGTGCACTCCTCCCAGTCAGCTTCTGCTGCAGGTGGGCTGTTGTTTGATGGAAACTGAGGCTAAGCCACAGCTATTTCTGTTCATGGGTTTTGGAGCTCCTAGAGGTGAACTTCAGCCTGGCTATAGGGGTTGTTAAATCTGTCATCCTAAACAGGGTGCAGTTCAGTGTAAACACACTGCCTTTTGCTTGGGATGCTGCAGGGGAAGGCAGTGATATTTCCCTGGTATTTACAGCCTCCCCTGAGCATCAGCTCTTGGCAAAGGGAAGAACTGCTCTTGTTACTTGCAGCCATTTTTGTGCTCCTGAGCAAGTCAAACCAAAATCTGTCCTGCAGGCACCCTCCAAACCAGGCTGGGACTGCAGACATCTCAAACGAGCGTGTCTGGGCATGGGTGGGCAATTGAAGCTCAAATGTGGTGGTGAAAGACTATTGTTGGCTGTAGTGTCTTTACCATATGTTCTGTACATTTGATCAATTCACTGGAAATTTTGCATGGACTAATAAGTTGTTTAAAAATGTAATTAGGGTAAATTGTCTGCAGAAGCAGAAGCATTTGTTTTTCTTGTCCGTTGCAGAGAGGCTCTTCTGTTGTCTCAACTGTGCTGCAGATTTGCTAATGTAATCCAAGAGATGCTAAATTAAGAGTAAAACACAAGGGTGCTGTATATGTGGGAGACAAGCTGTATCTGCTCCTGTCTCAACACACTGATCAACAAGTATGGGTGCTCTGGTGGGTTTGCTCTGCTCTCTCCACACAGAGTTCCCACCCAGCCTGGGGCCATGGGTACAGCCCTGGATCAAGGGTGCAGGGTGGTGCTGAGTGCTGTTCCTGCTGTGACAAACCTGCCTGTCAGGGGAAGCTATGCCTTTTTCTTTGACTCATCTTGGGGTATTGGCACTGACAGTTACTTTTCTGCTGAAAATCTCTGTTGGCTTTCACTTTGCCTCCATTAAACTCTGACACTGTGTGATTTGAAATACACACCAAGGTCCCTTTTTCATGGATCTTCTAAATTCTGTTGAGGAAAAACATGCTAAAGAATATCAGTTTGCAGCTCATTTCCTGGCTGCTTGTTTGGTCCAGACTCTGTCACAAAGAGCAGCTGCTGGTATTTTTATGCATTTATTATTCCCATATACTGAGCAGTGTAGCAGTGTTTGTGCCTCCAGTAGTGGTGGCATGAGTCTCCCAAATGCCTTTGCAGGACTGGCTTCTTTGCCACATGTTTGCTCTTTTCCTACAGCTCTTAGAGCTTTGCCTTTCAGATGTCATCTTGGTCATGGTGCAGCTGAACACAAGTTCTGACTTCTGTGTACAGTAAATGAAATGTATGTCAGTGTTGGAAACACAGAGAAGGATTTTTTTTTAACCAAGTTTCTTTTCACCACTCATGTGTAGGTAGTTGGAAAGTCAGGGTAGGTGACTGATAATAATAGTGAAAGAGAGAGGGGGTGATAAAACAGGTTATTTAGCAGAGAACAATAGTAGAACCCTTTAATGAGCCTTTTCTGAAGTATCTGAGATTCAGGAGTTTAATATGGTGCAGAAATTATGCAAAAAGTTTCCTAATGGTACTTGGATTCTGTCCACAGGTGTCATCAAATTTTTCCATGGGGGAGTTACAGGAGGTCTGTGAGTTGCAGCTTAGGCACCATTATCACTTAGGTGCTATCAGTGGGTTTTTTCCATGCACAAATTGCAGCAGATCTATAAGTAAGAAAATGTGTATAGAAAGTAATGACTTTTGCTGTTGATTGAGATGACAGAAACCCCCTCTCTAGGCAATAAACTATTCAAATGCTTGCCCAGATCCTGCTGACTGTGATGTAGTGAGACTCTTGGGCTGACAACATTCTGGGTTGATGAAAAGCTCAACATGAGCCTGCAACTGTGTGCTGGGCTGCAGCAAGAGCAGTGTGGGCAGCAGGGCAAGGGAGGGGATTCTGACCCTTTGCTCTGCTCTCCTCAGACCCCATCTGGAGTCCTGTGTGCAGTTCTGGAGCCCCCAGCACAGGAAGGACATGGAACTGTTTGAGCAGCTCCAGAGGAGGCCACAAAGATGATCAGAGGGCTGCAGCAGCTCTGCTGTAAGGACAGGCTGAGCGAGTTTGGGCTCTGCAGCCTGGAGAAGAGAAGGCTTCCAGGAGACCTTAGAGTAGCCTTCCAGTATCTGAAGGGGGCCTACAGGAAGGTTGGGGAAGGACTATTTATAAGGTCTTGCAATGACAGGGCAAGGGGCAATGGGTTTAAATTGGCAGAGAGGAGATGTAAACTGGATGCTAGGAAGAAGTTCTTTGCAGTGAGGGTGGTGAGACACTGGCACAGGTTGGCTAGGGAGGTTGTGGCTGCTCCTTCACTGGAGGGAGTTCAAGGCCAGGTTGGAGGAAGCCCTTGAGTGACCTGTACTAGTGGGAGGTACCCCTGCACCCTCCTACTAGTGGGAGGTTGCATGGAAGATTCAACTGCCCTCAGAACTAAACCTGTGCTGTCTTCCTAATGTATTATCTGTCAGTTGGCCAGAGCAATGGGAGCTGTTTTGAGATATTAATCACATTCTGAAACAGTATTACCTTGTGGTGGCTGGGCAGTGAGCACAGCTATGCAGTGCTGGAAGCCTTGCATCTGCAATGGTGGGGCTGCAGCCAGGCAGCTCTGTAGTAGGGGAGATTTATATCATGACTGACCTTTTTTGGAGGGGGTTGGTTGGTTGGGTTTTTTTTGTTTGTTTGGGTTTGTTTAATTAGAAATACTTCTTGAAGGACCCTCCTCCCAAACACACAAACAAATCCTGCTTGTATATTCTGCTGGAGTAACCTTAGGTAGCTTCCTGCCTCAACCTCTGCATGTGCATTCTATTTTCTCTCTCTGCCTGCAAGGTTTGTCACATCTAGTTGGTTGCTGGGTGTTGCAAGACACAATTGCTTTGTGTTTTTTGATTAAACCAATTTCTATTTAGTCTACTAAACGCTCCTTATTCCTACTTGGTGACTTAAGACACTCATCAGAAACACTATTCTCATCTGGAAATTAGATCTCATCCCCTCAAGTTTACACCTGAAAAATATGGTCTATGACTTCAGCTGCCCCACAGGCTTAGAAGACAGACAGCTCAGCTCCTTAGTGCATAGCATGGCCAGCACTGAAATTGCTCAGCACTCTCGGTGCCAGAGATGCCTCAGAGTTAGAAATGTGTCTGTGGAAAATGGATGATCCTTTGCTCTCCAACTCTTCTGAAGCTCTGGGGAAGCCAGTCCCAGGCAGTTTCCCTGCACATTTCCCCCCATTTGGGGCCTGTTTTATGAGCAAGCCCCTGGGTGGCTGTTTGGTTGCCAAGAATAAGTGTTCCCAAGAAGTGCTACTCCAAAGAGCTAAGTCACACAGCAGCGAGAGCCTGTGGCAAAAAATAACTCCATGTAGATTGCATACGGTACTGAGAGGAAGCCCAAGTCCCCCAGGGGCTTGTAGGAGGGGGTTAAAAAAGGCTTTTTTGTCCTCCTGTGTCATACTCATGCAGTCACTCCAAAGTGTGCTGGTGTGCTGCTGCTGCTGCTCTTCAGAAGCCTCCAGGTTGTTTTTCCCTGAGAATGAGATATCTGAATGATTCAGCGACTAATGACACAGCAGGTCAAGCCTTCATATGCAAGGAGGAGGAGGAGGCTACTAACATGTGGATGGGATTTCTTCCTGAGACCTGCCAGATTCAGAAACTTCATTTTTTATTTTTTTTCCCCTCACTCTGTATTTTCTCTGTTAATAGAAACTGTCATCTGTAATTGAGACTATCACGTTGAAATGTGAGGGTAGTGCAGAAGTGTATGTAATTTAACTAATGCTGAGCCTGCTCATCCCCCTTGCTAAAAAAGACAGATTTTGTTCAGTAACCCTCTCCAGTCCTTTCCAGCCAGCAATGGTTTGCTATAAAACATTCAAAAGTGTTGAAAGTTCAAGGACAAGGAACTGTACTTTCTCAAGAAAGTGTCTTCACACCCTGGTTGCCTGTGATCTGTGATTGGAGTCCATGAACCAAAATGCCACAGGGAGCTGCTTGAGAGGGTACAGAAAAGGACTGCAAAGATGATTAGAGGTCTAGAACATCTCTCTGATGAGGAAAGGTTGAGAGACTTGGGGCAGTTTAGCCTGGAAAAGAGAAGGCTGATCATAGAATCATAGAATGGTAAGGTTGGAGGGGCCCTCAAATCTCATCTATTCCCACCCCCCTGCCACGGGCAGGGACCCCTCCCACTAGTACAGGTTACTCAAGATCTCGTCCAACCTGGCCTTGAACATCTCCAGGGAGGGAGCAGCCACAACCTCCCTGAGCAACCTGAGCCAGTGCCTCGCCACCCTCACTGCAAAGAACTTCCTCCTAACATCCAGTCTAAATCTCCCCTCTGCCAGTTTAAACCCATTGCCCCTTGTCCTGTCATTGCAAGACCTTGTCAATAGTCCCTCCCCAGCCTTCCTGTAGGCCCTCTTCAGATACTGGAAGGCTACTATCAGGTCTCCTCGAAGCCTTCTCTTCTCCAGGCTGGAGAACCCCAACTCTCTTGTGAGGATCTTCTCAATGCTCAGTTAAGGATGGGTGTTAGGAGGACAAGGCCAGACTTTTTTTTCAGTGCTGTCCAGTGACAGGACAAGAGGTAATGGGTAGAAACTTGAACACAGGGAGTTTCATCTAAACATGAGAAGGAACTTCTTTACTTTGAGGGTGGTAAAGCATTGGGCCAGGCTGCCCAGAGAAGTAGTGGAGTCTCCATTTCCAGAGCCATTCAAAACCCATCCGGATGCCATCATGTGCAGCCTGATCGAGGTGACCTTGCTCCAGCAGAAGGATTGTATTTGATTATCTCCAGAGGTCCCTTCCAACTCCTATCATTCTGTAATTCTTTGAAAAGCAAGACAAACCTCCGTTGCTTAAGCTGCAAGGCAGAGGAAGGTTGGAGTCTGGGTTGTCTCCTTCAGTCTGGGCTATGTCTGTTGTCCTTAGCACTAATGAACGTTTGCCCATTTTCAAGCATGCCAGACTGCTGTCAGTGCAGGAGGCTGATGCTCCCTCTTCATGTGGCACAGCGACCCCAGCACAAACGTGGTGTGTTTGTGAGATGTTGCATAGTGTGGGGTCTGTGTTCGGCGAGCTGCATGTGAGATGTGGATAAGCAGTTTAATATGTCTGTTGCTGTAGGTAGCTGAGTCTGATTTGCCTGACTTTGATGTGGGTAAAATGCCACACATTTCCTACACTCTGTACAAAAGAACAGGACCGATAGAATGGCTGAACCAACAATTTTCCACAGGCTTAGCACCACTCTGGTATTTATGACCCAGCAGGATTTTCATTTCTAAGTCCTCCCCAAGGGTGCAGCTTATACAAAGTAGCATTCCCCTGGTCAAGGTCTCAGTGCAATTTAGATTTCAGAGAAGGGATCTAACTCCAGTACTGCACTGCAAGACAAAAACGTTTGCTATGAAGTCATCAGGAAGAGGCTCAAAATAACTCACATTCACCTTTACTCTGTTCTCATCAGACCCCATCTGGAGTCCTGTGTGCAGTTCTGGAGCCCTCAGCACAGGAAGGACATGGAACTGTTTGAGCAGCTCCTGGGGAGGCCACAAAGATGATCAGAGGGCTGCAGCAGCTCTGCTGTAAGGACAGGCTGAGAGAGTTTGGGCTGTGCAGCCTGGAGAAGAGAAGGTTTCCAGGAGACCTTAGAGTAGCCTTCCAGTATCTGAAGGGGGCTACAGGAAGGCTGGGGAAGGACTATTTATAAGGTCTTGCAATGACAGGGCAAGGGGCAATGGGCTTAAACTGGCAGAGGGGAGATTTAGACTGGATGTTAGGAGGAAGTTCTTTGCAGTGAGGGTGGTGAGACACTGGCACAGGTTGCCCAGGGAGGTTGTGGCTGCTCCTTCCCTGGAGGTGTTCAAGGCCAGGTTGGAGGAAGCCCTTGAGTGACCTGTGCTATGTGGAGGTGGCCCTGCTTATGGCAGGGGGTTGGAACTAGATGATCTTTGAGGTCTCTTGCAACCTTACCATTCTATGAACTTGAAATACCTCATACTTTTGTAAAACACAAGAGGCAGACATTTTGGGACAAATGGAGCACAGCTTTGTATTCAAACCTCCATGGCATTTAAAAATTAGCTTGGTTTAGCTGTCACTAAGTAATTTAGATGCTTCTGAAATGTTTTCTTTGCAACTTTTGCTCTCTTGTATTTTGCATGTGAAATGGCTCCCATAATTAACAGTTATCTTTTGTCATAAAGATCTCTCTCAACTCACTAAGGCTTGTTTGCCAGATGACCTTGTTTGTTGTTTAAACAGCAAACTGAGGAGCTGCTCATGTCTTAATGAGCAACAGTAAAGTAATTGCTTCACCTTGGGAGATAGGTTACTTATTTTCTCTGCCTCGATTTTTCAAATGACTTGAGTTTAAACTCGAGCCACTCAAATTTATTTCTTTAACCATGGCTGAGTCAACAAGTTTGCAAGATTTGCCCCCCTTTTCCATAACCATTTCCAGCCTGGTTCTGACTGAGCTGTGATTTAGGCAGAGCAGCAGTCTGCTGCACACAGGCAGGTAGGTTTTGCAAACAGTAACCCTTAGCTTAGCTGAGCACTCTTCAGAATTCTTGCTACAAAAAGAAGAAAGGATAGGTGGAAACCCAACATTTTAGGAGTGTAGGGAATTAGCAGCGTTTGGGCTGGATGCTGACGAGGTCCCACTGTATTTAGAGAAGTGCTGAAATTCCTTGGCCTTCTTAAAACATTACCTGCAGCTTTTCATCTCTCTGTCATTCCAGCTCTTCCGATGTGAGGCACTGGCACAGGTTGCCCAGGGAGGCTGTGGCTCCTCCCTCCCTGGAGGTGTTCAAGGCCAGGTTGGAGGAGGCCTTGAGTGACCTGTGCTAGTGGGAGGTGTCCCTGCCTATGGCAGGGTTTTGGAACTGGATGATCTTTGAGGTCCCTTCCAACCTTACCATTCTATGATTCTATGAAACAAGGCTGACATTTGAACAGACAGGACAGGAAGGAGAAATACAAACATAGCTTGGGGTTCCTGTGGAGGATTAAAGGCATAAAGGTTCCTTTGACCTGTGACAGTCCCACTCCTTGCAGTGAGGCTGGTGGTGGGGGTTAGGCACTCAGGTACATTTGGCAGAGGAAAAGTTTTGGGAGAAGAGCTCTAGGGTTGGATGGAAGTAAGGAAGCCTGGCATAACTTGGACAGGCACAGAGATTTAGCTCTGAATAAATCAAGTCTGAGTGAGATTCCAAAAGCAAGCCTGCAGGTGCTGACTGGGAGCTGTTTTGCACCTTGGAACTGAAGAAGGTTTTCCTAATGTATTCAAGTTCAGGGAGACAAATCTAAACTCTCAGCTATAATTTCCTACTTCCTTAACCAGCTTCTCAGAAAGATGTTAACCAACCTCTCAGACAGATACGAGATGTAAGAATCTGCAGCATGCAGAGCACAGGTGGGGGACCCAAAGAGCTCTGCCAGCATTCTAATTTGTGCTATGTGATTTCTTTATTGGTCAGCACACTTGGTTAAATTGAGTTAAGTGAGTGTTTTATTAAGTTATGATTGTACTATTTGAAATACATTGGGAAAATGAATAATTTATAGCTCATAAGACTGGCTGAATGTGGAGGGGGGGAAATGCTTAAGTATTTTCAAGGGCCTGTATAAAGTAGTTTAAATAATAGATGACCACCTTGCTGTGATTTCCTTTCCCCCCATACAGTCCATAATGCATTTTAGGCATGTATTAGTTTTCTTAAAGTGAAAATGCTCTAAAAGAGAACACAGTGAAGTATTTCCAGTTGGAAATCAAGAGCAGTGCCTTGCTGCAGGTCAGCAAGAAACGGAGAGGAAATTATGTGTGAAACTACATAGTGACCTTCCCTCCCATGTTACATCAGCGATATCCTCCCCCCAAAGATGGTGACTGCAAACAAAGGCTGCTGTGGGCAAGCCCCTGAAGGGCTGCACAGAGTCATCTTGTGTGGAGACACAATATACTGAGATAGGTTTCTCTCTTTCACCAAAAAGTGTTTTCTTGTGTGGAGTAACTGTACTCAGCTTTTCGATGTGAACAAGTGCAAAGTATCTGACTCTGGCTTAGAAAACAAATCCCCCAGTGGAAGCTTTGGGGTGGCCTTGCATGCCTGACAGCAGTTTCTACTGCACAACAGTGCTGCTCAGTACATCCCAGGTATGACCAGAGCTGGTTGCCCTGACAATTCCCTGCTGATGAATCAGACCTGTTGTCTAGGCAACTGCCTTCAGCTCTGCCTGGAAAACGATGAGTTAAGACCAGACTCTTGAAACTGCAAGGTCTCCAAGGGTGGTCTCATCACACTGAAGACTCTTCTAAACCTTAATCTTTACAGGCATGTGCTCTAAAGACACATCAGGGGGAATATGGCCTCAACAAGAAATGACAGAAGGTGTACTGCAGTGGAGAGATGCTGCCTCCTCCACAGTGCAGGGACAGGGCAGGGAGGTGGATCTGGTGCCTAAGTATGCACTCCAAATGCCCATGGAAGGATGCAGCAAGTGGACTGGGAACACTGAGTGCCCTCTTGTGCCCTGCAGATGTCTGGCACTTCACTAAACGATACACAACGTTGAATTCTTTCCCTGCTGTTAATGTATCTGTGCTGGGCAGAGCAGCCTTTACCAAGATCCAGTACAGACACTGCTTGGTAACTTAGTGGAGGGGGGGACTGTTTACAAACAGCTATGCCTGACTGATGATGCTGCTGCCTGCTCTTGAGGATTGCCAGCATACTTCTGAAGATGAAAAACAAAGGAAATGCTGTTTCTGGCTTTTCAGTGTAGATGCAGGCAGCACCTCATGTCTGTGCAGCGCTTTATGGCAAGTTCCAGTCCTGGTCTTGGGGCCACCTTGGGGTAAAGAAAGGTGACAGAGACCACAAATAGCTTTTCTTCTTCATCTTCTTTGATAGAGATCTTTGAAAAGGTTTCAGATAGACTTGCTGCTTCTAACACAGTGCTGGCAGAGTTGCTCATACATCACTACATGAAATCAGCTCTGATGTGAGAGCCTCACTGTGCACGCTTTTGAGGGTGCAGCAGGGCAGCTGCTAAATAGCATGAACCAGAGCCACTGAGCCTGGGAAATTTAGTGTGTGTGTGTGTGTATACTGACCTTCTATTGTTCTGGTTAGACTTGAACATCTCCCTTATGAAGAAAGACTGAGAGAACTGGGGCTGTTAAGTCTTGAGAAGACTGCGAGGGGATCTCATCAGCACCTATAAATACCTGAGGGGTGGGTGGGGTGGGTGTCAAGACAAAGATGCCAATCTCTTTTTGGTGGTTCCCAGTGATAGGACAGGGTAGAAGCTAGGACAACTGGATGCACTCCTGTGCTGCCAACCCTAGTTGATCCTGCTTTAGCAGGGGGGTTGGACTCAATGGTGTCTGGAGGTCCTTTCCAACCCCTAACAATCTGTGGTTGTGTGACTCCACGATATACCAATCTGCGGAATTGACCAAGTGGCCATTTCCAGGATTTGTGTGAGGGAGTGGAGAAGAGCATCACTTCCCTCTCCTGAATTTATGGCTGTGGTCAGAGTGTCTTTTTCCAGCGTGATGGTTTGGGAG
>VWZE01005082.1:55635-74204 GCA_013396675.1 Eubucco bourcierii | reverse complement strand
TTGGGAGCCCCTCCTGGGGTCTCTGATTTCTGAGAGGGGAGTTGTGTTTCTGTATTACCTTTAACTTGTCTATTTCTGTAACTCTTCCTGTCTATAGTGTATATCTCTGCTTGTACATTGTGCTGAGCTGTAAATAGAGCTTCAGTCCTTAACTTCCAGCTGGCTGAGTTCTAGTCAGGGTCATTTTACCAAGTGTGGGGGGCGAGGAACTCGCAAACCATCACACACACAACAGCCAGAGAGACTGAGACTCTCTCTCCCCCTTATCTGTTTGTGCCCTGGTTTTTACACATCTCAGCAATCCTATGAGTGAAGCAGACATCACCACTGTTTGCTTTTCACAGCATATAATTTTTTTTTTCATTAAAATGTTCCATTTATCCTCAAACCAGCAGATCCTGACCTGTGCTTTCCCTGTGAGGATACAGCTGTGGGGACAGCAGGTCATGTCTTCTGGGGAGTTTAGAAGATGATGGTACCAAACAGAAATGTTAGGGAAGAGAAGATGGATGAAGCCAGCAGGCTAAGGAGTGAAACACAAGAAGGCAGGTAAATAAGAGTTAAGAAAGATACCCAGAGCATCCTCTGGTAAAGGTTGAAAAGCAGGTTCCTCCCTGGGGGAGCTCCCTGCACAGCCTAACTCCAGGGAATCCACTGTTCCTTTCTGCCCCTGCATAGCCTAACTCCAGGGAATCCACTGTCCCTTTCTGCCCCTGCATAGCCTAACTCCAGAGAATCCACTGTCCCTTTTTGCCCCTGCATAGCCTAACTCCAGGGAATCCACTGTCCCTTTCTGCCCCTGCATATCCTAACTCCAGAGAATCCACTGTCCCTTTTTGCCCCTGCATAGCCTAACTCCAGGGAATCCACTGTCCCTTTCTGCCCCTGCATAGCCTAACTCCAGAGAATCCACTGTCCCTTTTTGCCCCTGCATATCCTAACTCCAGGGAATCCACTGTCCCTTTCTGCCCCTGCATATCCTAACTCCAGAGAATCCACTGTCCCTTTTTGCCCCTGCATAGCCTAACTCCAGGGAATCCACTGTCCCTTTCTGCCCCTGCATAGCCTAACTCCAGAGAATCCACTGTCCCTTTCTGCCCCTGCATAGCCTAACTCCAGAGAATCCACTGTCCCTTTCTGCCCCTGCACAGCCTAACTCCAGGGAATCCACTGTCCCTTTCTGCCCCTGCACAGCCTAACTCCAGAGAATCCACTGTTCCTTTCTGCCCCTTGGGAATGTGGCTGGAAAGAAAAGAAAACAAAGAACTACTATTGAGGTTAACCTCTAAGCTTCCATTATGTTTTCTCTCAGTAAGTATCTGTCTTTATTTTGGGGAGCCTCCAAATATCAATCTTCTATGTGGCCAGACAGACACTATAGCACAAGGCTGAGAAGACAGAAACACCTATTCAGAAAAGCCCAGCCCTTGGGAATAGAATACCATCAAAGATTTCAGATATCATCAAAGGCAGATTTCAGTACTTGGTGAATCTTCCACTTCATATTCTGTAAACATCAGTGATCTTTTATTTTGAACAGAGCTGCAACTCTAGTCCTTTTATGCCAATTCTTCACAAAAATTCTTCCTTCTTTAGCCTAAAGATATTTTCTTTACAAGAAATGTCTACTCTGTTGAGATTTTTGTTATCACAAGCATGTTCAGAGGCACAGATTTGATCAGGATAAGCATCATCAATTACAGTCTTAATCTTACAATCTACTGTTCTTGATAAACATAAGTAATGTGTTCTCTGTGGCTGTTTAAAGGATTTTATTTCCTTCATGAGAAAGGATTTTTCTTTTTCTTTCAAATTCATCTGTAGCTGAATGTGGGGATGAAGCTGTGTGGGACACTATAGGTGGTTTTAGTATACATGGCACCCTTGTCCCTGGCTTTTTTCCCTTTTCTTTTGTGTCTAGCTGCCTTACACTTCTTGTAACTAAATGCCAGTTAGATTTGGACCTGTTTCTTAGGGTCTTTGTGATGGTCTAAGTCGTTGCAGAAGGTAAGAAACCACACAAATCACATCTTATGGTTCACAGTCATTTTCTGCACTGTTTCTGTAGGAACAGTGGACATGAAAGGACATGGAAGTGTTGGAGCGGGTCCAGAGGAGGGCCACAAAGATGATCAGAGGGCTGGAGCAGCTCTCCTATGAGGACAGGCTGAGGGAGTTGGGGCTCTTCAGCCTGGAGAAGAGGAGGCTTCGAGGAGACCTGATAGTAGCCTTCCAGTATCTGAAGGAGGCCTACAGGAAGGCTGGGGAAGGATTATTTACAAGGTCCTGCAATGACAGGACAAGGAGCAATGGGTTTAAACTGGCAGAGGGGAGATTTAGACTGGATGCTAGGAGGAAGTTCTTTACAGTGAGGGTGGTGAGGCACTGGAACAGGTTGCCCAGGGAGGTCGTGGATGCTCCCTCCCTGGAGGTGTTCAAGGCCAGATTGGATGAGACCTTGAGAAACCTGTGCTAGTGGGAGGTGTCCCTGCCTATGGCAGGGGGTTGGAACTAGCTGATCCTTGAGGTCCCTTCCAACCTTACCATTCTATGATTCTATGATTCTGTGAACTGCTCAGTGAACAGGAAGGGGAATGCTCTACCTAACCCACAGCAAAGCTGCTTTATCCAAAATCCATGTGGGCATACACAGAGGAAGCTAAGTGTGCTTGTGGGAGCAAAACAAACTTCATCCCTGGTGAAAGCAACAGCTGAAATGTTTTTGTAGACAAATGGGACTTAGGGTGGCCATGTACCGCTTAACTACTTCTGAAGGACGTTGGGAGCTTTAGTGTCTGGAAAGACACCAAGCAGTGTAATACATAAAATGTTAATGATAAAAGGGGAGCAGGTGTTGGGTTTTTTCTTTTTTTCTTTTTTTTTTTTTCCTCTCAGTAATTAATAATTAATGTGCTCAAGGCTGCAGAAGTCAGGCATTTTGTTTTCTCTCTCTAACTTGGGGAATTTTAGAGCACAGTAAACAATGGGTTTTCCATTCCAGTGAACAAGCTGCTCTGGGCTCTCAAGCTTAGCCTTTTAGCCCATTAGATTGAATCCTGCTGGAGTGATGGATGCTGCAGCCACCACGCAGGGTTGGCAGTCTGGTGTGTCTGCATGCTTAATTAGTCAGCGAAACCAGCCTAAAAGGCAGCAGTTACCTTGATGGAAGCACTGAGAGAGGTTAGTTGTCATGTGTTGAGTTCTTTGTGCAGTAAATGTATGGCTCTCAGGGGATGACAGTTGAATGGAGCTTGAAGTAAAGGAAGGTGGAAGAAAGAATAAGCATTTAGCCAAGAGGTGTGAGAAATTAAATCACAGAGCAACCAGGTTTTGGCTTTGTTTGCACAGGATTACTCACCAAAGGGCAGTGTTTTGAGAGCACAGAGAAGCTGGCCTAATGGAACCAGAGCCTTGCTTTCTGAGCCTTCCCTCAGCACACAAAGCAGCTAGGAGCTAGCACTGTCATTACCTAAGATGATGATTTTGAATATTCTTGGTACAGCTCCTGGGCCAGAGACCAGCGGTGCTGATGGGTTAAGCTGCATGGGGAATGGATTCAAATCATGCATCACTTGTCCCCAAGCCAAGCTGCTCCTTGGCTGTCTTTCAGAGAAGATTGGTGTGTCCCAGTCTGTAAGCTGAATATCAGAAGCTCTGCTAACAGTTTGCTCTCCTTGCAGCTGAGGCAGACGAGTGCTCTGGGCTGCAGCAAAAGGAAGTATCCCAGCAGACCAGGGGAGGTGTCTATGCCCACCCGGAGTGCTGGAGCCACTTCTAAAGGAGGTGATTCCTCACTAGCTGCCCCTGCCTGTGCCTGCAGGCTCTTTGCTTTCTTATGCTTTGCAGTAAACTTTGTGGATTACACCGGGTTTGGGAAGCATGAGATTGCTTTGCAGGTTATGAAAAGGTCTCTGTTTCCTGGCTACCTGTTGTGGTTTGGTCTTTGTTCCTTACCTGTCTCCATTTCAAGAGTTCCGTGGGGACTTTCAGTTGGCTACCCCAGGCTCAAGCTCATATGAGGGAGGCTGTTGCATCTTTATTTTGTTTTAAAGCAGCCAACTAAAAAAAAAAAACCAAACCCAAAACAAACCAAAACACCAAACAACAACACAAAACAATGAAACCAACCCAAGTCCCTGGGTCCAGCCCCTGTGTGGAGTTCTTGCATGGAGTTCAGCTGTCAGGGGGCAGGAGGCACATCTGCAGTATGAGCATGGCAACAGCTGTAACAAACACACTAATTAAAGCCACTCTCTAAATTGCACCCCTGGGTAACTGACTCTTTATTGTTATTATACTCTCCCCATAGCATCTCCTCAAATAGAGGACTTCATCCTGCCTATGTTCTTGAAGAAGATTCATTCTTTTGGAGATTAGCAGATGTTAAATCAGAAATACTTTTTGTCCTTTTCTATTTCCAGGTCTCCTATTACTAATAAGGTCCACTAAGGTGCTTGAACTTCATAGGCCAACTGGGCAGGGAGAAACATTTGGGAGGCAGCAAATGGAAGGGAAAGCTTTTTTGTGTGTTTTGGTTTGGTTTTTTTTGGGGGGTCTGTGTGCATGTCTTTTAGCTCTTAAAATTTGAACTGGATGAGTTCAGTACAGATTTTTGGGGGCTTACTATATATATGTATAGTATATAGATATATATTCTCTCTATATAGAGTCTCTGTAGTATATAGACTACATGTAGTCTATATAATATAGAGGGTATATTATATACTATATAATCTATAGTATATATATTATACATATAGTATATACTCTATATATACACACTATATACTATACATATAGATATGTACTCTCTATATAGAGTCTATATAGTATATAGACTATATATAGTCTATATAATCTATAGTATATATTATATACTATATCATCTACAGTACATATTATATACTATATAATCTATAATATATATATACTCTCTATATAGTATATACTCTTTCTATATACACACTATATACTATACATATAGTATATAGATATGTACTCTATAGAGTCTCTATAGTATATAGACTCTATAGAGTCTATATAATCTATAGTATATATTATATACTATATAATCTATAATATATATACTCTCTCTATAGTATATACTCTCCCTATATACACACTATACATGTAGTATATAGATATGTACTCTCTCTATATAGAGTCTATATAGTATATAGACTATATATTATATACTATACAATCTATAGTATATAGATATATACTCTATATACACTACATACTCTATATATACACTATATGCTATATATGGTATATAGATATATATCCTCTCTCTGTATAGAGAGACTATATAGTACATAGACTATATATAGTCTATATAGTATGTAGTATATATTATATACACTATATAATCTATAGTATATATATATTCTTTCTATATAGTATATTCTCTCTCTATATATACACTATATAGTATATAGATATATGGTCTCTATATAGAGTCTATATAGTATATAGACTATTTTCTATACTATATAATCTGTAGTATATATATGCTTTCTATATAGCATATACTCTCTCTATATACACACACTATATACTATATATAGTATATAGACATATGCTCTCTATGCATAGTCTATACAGTATATAGACTACATAGATTATATAATCTATAGTATATAGATACATACTCTATATAGTATCCACTCCAGATATACATACATATATACACTATATACACTATATATATACATGCTCTAGATACATATAGATGCATAAGCGAGGAAAAGTATCTGACTCATATTTTAGTTTAGCTCTGTGACTCTTTTTCAGGTCTATAGATTAAAAAAAAAAACCCAAAAACAACAACCCAAAATTCGGCTTTTTCACTTCAAGTTATGAGGAAAACCCAAACCCTTCAGGAAGCTGTCAACAATTGGAATGAACACGACTTTATAGTTCACTTTTCTTTTACTGTAAGGTGCAAGATTTGATGCTGGCACTCAAGAACCTTTATCAGAGGGGTGTGCAGAAAATTCTGGGGGCAGCTACACCTTAATATGCTCAAAGATAAAAGTTTGCTTTGCTGTCCTCAGAAGGAAAGACGAAGCTTGGGTAGTGTCAGCCTCTAAAAAGAGAAATATCGCCACCGTGAGGCTCCTCTTCTGTATGGTGACTAAGGTAAGGTGGTGCGAGAAATACTCCGCTACAACTAATGAAAAAACATAAAGTATCTTAACTTCTGCTGGAAAAGCTGCGATGGCACGCAAAAAATAAAGCCGCTGCAGCAGAGAAAACTCCGCTGCTCTTTAGCTGTACCCTTCTCTTCTAAAGAAAAAAAAAAGGCTGATGAATTGCATTTGTCAGGCTGTCAGAATCTTGTTAAAACAGTAAGTGTTCTTTTGTTAAATAAAGGGGGAAAAGCCTAAGTGATATTTTAAACATTTCTTAATCTTAAGACAGCCTAACTATCACCTGTGCCTTCATGTAAAAATTCTGCATTCGTTTTTACAGGTATAACAGCACAGTAGGTTCAGGCTCTTGGTAATTGCTACCATTTGGTGTTTTGGCTGTACAAGTTGGAGTCCTTGTGTGCAGTTCTAGAGCGTTCAGCACAGGAAGGACATTGAACTGCTGGAGTGGGTCCAGAGGAGGCCACAAAGATGCTCAGAGGGCTGCAGCAGTTCTGCTATAAGGACAGGCTGTAAGAGTTGGGGCTCTGCAGCCTGCAGAAGAGAAGGCTTCCAGGAAGCCTTAGAGTAACCTTCCAGTATCTGAAGAGGGCTACAGAAAGGCTGGGGAGGGACTATTTACAAGGTCTTCTAATGACAGGATGGGCGGCAATGAGTTTAAACTGGCAGAGGGGAGATTTAGACTGGATGTTAGGAAGAAGTACTTTACAGTGAGGGTGGTGAGGCACTGGCACAGGTTGCCCAGGGAGGTTGTGTCTGCTCCCTCCCCGGAGGTGTTCAAGACCAGGTTGGAGGAGGCCTTGAGTGACCTGTACTAGTGGGAGGTGTCCCTGCCTCTGGCAGGGGGTTGGAACTGGATGATCTTCGAGGTCCTTTCCAACCTAAACCATTCTATGATTCTACGAGTTCTGTATTTCTGCAGGTAGGGTTGTGTGCATATTTTGTACCACATCAGCCATTTTTTATGGCTAGATAACAAACCCACTATCCTGGCTTTGAGACAGAGCCTATGGGAAAGAATATATGGAAGTACATAACCTATAAGGGATTTTACAATGGAATGGCTTTTCTCTTTTCCTCTGCTCTGCATTTATCAGATTTGTAGAGGTTAACTGTAGTGATTTGATTTATCTTTTTAGTGGAGAATGGATTTCTTCAATATTCCATTTAGTTCCTCCATTTCTATTTAGTAAAACAGAACAAAACAAAACTCAAACACCACAGGGCAAAGATAGCACTCAAAAGCTTTAGGAGTCCTGGTTCATAAAGCATTAAGGTTGTTTCAGGTCAGGGTAGAGGCCTAACTATTCCACTAATTTTTCTGACAGCAGCTAGTAAAAGATTCAAAGGGAGCAGTGCTAGAAGCAGCCAAGAATATTTCATCACCTCTTTTTCCACTCAGATTATCAAGTCTAGTATTAAAAGAGCAATGTGAACATATTCATGTATATATTTGTTTTCATGTACAAAAGACTTTATTGCTGGACTAAAGAAATAACTTGGCCATGGCAAGAATAACCTCCTGGCATGTCATTAAAAGAAAAAGAGTTTATACTGAGAGGCGGCATTAGCACAAAAAGCTATGTTTAGATAAGCTAGTGAATGGGTAGAAAATAGGCGTCCTTGTTACTGGAATCTCTTTGCTCTCTATTCTGCTCTTGTCAGACCCCACCTGGAGTCCTGTGTGCAGTTCTGGAGCCTCCAGCACAGGAAGGACGTTGAACTGTTGGAGTGGGTCCAGGGGAAGCCATGAAGATGTTCAGAGGGCTGCAGCAGCTCTGCTATGAGCTGAGAGAATTGGTGCTCTGCAGCCTGGAGAAGAGAAGGCTTCCAGGAGACCTTAGAGTAGCCTTCCAGTATCTGAAGGGAGCCTACAGGAAGGCTGGGGAGAGACTATTTACAAGATCTTGCAATGACAGGACAAGGGGCAATGGGTTTAAGCTGGCAGAGGAGAGAGATAAACTGGATGTTAAGGGGAAGTTCTTTGCAATGAGGGTGGTGAGACACTGGCACAGGTTGCCCAGGGAGGTTGTGGCTGCTCCCTCCCTGGAGGTGCTCAAGGCCAGATTGGACGAGTCCTTGAATGAGCTGTACTAGTGGGAGGTGTCCCTGCCTATGGCAGGGGGTTGGAACAAGATGATCTTTGAGGTCCCTTCCAACCTTACCATCCTATGATTCTATGGATCGTTACAAACCAAGGAGAAGAGGTAGCAACTCTTTAGAAATGGATCAAGCCTAACTTGAGAAAAAGGCATACCATGTCTCTGATGACCTTCCTCTGCCGCTGTTGGTAGTGTGCTACTCTAGGCCCTGGAACATACGGGATGGCACACAGCTGAAAATGCCTGTATATATTTTCCAAAAGAGCAGTGTTGCCTGGGAGCTTCTGGGGTGCACTGGGAATTGCTGCTGGTCCATGCTGGAGCTCTCATTACCTCGAAGTATATGACATGAGTGCCTGGAAATGGATTTGAGCCACTTCTGAGCGAGAGCTGTGTCTTTGGAGCTTCTTGTCCCAGATACGGTAGAGACTTCTGTGCTTGTCTTAGATACACAGCTAAGATTAGAGCCATTCCTATGCAGATGAGGCTCAATTTTCCCTTCAAGTCCCTCCCTTTTTGCTCCTGCAAATCAAAGTAATGCAAAACTGGCCTGTGGGAATGAAATGAAACTCTTGACATTTTAAAGAATATAAACTAAATGAATCTAGCCCTTCAGTTACTCCTCTGTTCCTGTTTTCTTTCCTGTCAGGGGAAATTGTGAGTCCACAACTGTTCTTGGACTATGCCCTCTAGATGGCAAACACTGATTTAGTGCTGAACTGCAGCATTGGCAGGTCTGAGCATTTACACATCATCAGTAAGTTTGGTTTTGTTTTTGTTTTAATATTAAAAAAAAAAATCAGTTTAAAAATGAGTTTAGATACTTCAGTTTCTTCCAAGCCTTCTCAGCATTTCAGAGGTGAGGATTTTCAAACCTTCCTCCATAAACCTGGCAGGAGAATGCCTTTAAAGAAGAGTGAATCTGCTTAACCAGAAGCCATTTTTTATGAAAAAAGGTTAAGCATCCTGAAAATCTGGATAAATATCTTACTGTCCATACTTGTGACTTTTATGAGCTTCTTTTTTACCCTTTAAAGGAAATGATGATGCATATTCCTCATACATTAGGCCAATTCTGCTCTAGTCAGAGCTGACTCTACTCTTAGATCTGTTTGGATGTCCACTTGGTCAGCACAAAGACTGAGGGATCTTAAGGAACTGCGCTGAGGACCAGAGGTTTGGCTTAAGCCCGTGGTCTGTTTCAGACTTCCCTGTTGCCTTGCTCAAGTCTGGGCTCAGTGGGGAACACTGATGATGCACCAATGCTGCCTGGAGCAAGATTTCATTAATTGTGGAAGCTCCAGGACAAAGCTATACACAGACCAGTATGATCATTAATGCACAAGCTCTGTGGCATCAAGCAATTGGTCCAAATCATTAAGGCACAAGCTCTGTGGCATCAAGCAATTGGTCCAAATCATTAAGGCACAAGCTCTGTGGCATCAAGCAATTGGTCCAAATCATTAAGGCACAAGCTCTGTGGCATCAAGCAATTGGTCCAAATCATTAAGGCACAAGCTCTGTGGCATTAAGCAATTTGGTAGTCATTATCTATTCAAACGCCTCGTGTGAATCTTTGTTTCCGCTTTGATCATCCTGTTGTTGTCCATTTTCCCAGTGGCAGCTTGCAGCTGGCATCCTTGCCCTTCAGATGAACCTTCATGCAGGCTGTGAAACTTTTCAGTTCACAATTAGCAGTTAACACAGGTTGGATTGCTCACATGTCCATTTACTGCAAGGTATTCCCCTACAATTAAAGGCTAACGAGATTTTTTTGTACCACGGTGGCAGAAGCTACATTGGTGCTTCAGCTGCTTGTGCCTTGGTTTGAGGCTTCTGCTCCTGATAAACCAGGTAGTGCTAAGTTCTGCCTTTGTAGCTAAGAAGATTTCTAGCACAGGAGTGTGTTCCTCCTGAGGAAAGGTAGGTGGAGGTACAGCCTGTTTAGGGATGGAGAGACTGGCCTCATGAGAGCCACGGCTGTGCAGCCAAGATAGGAGGGGAGGAAGAAAGCCAAGTGTGCAGTGCTGTTGCTATTCACTCCAAGCCCCTGGGTTTGCATTTTTTCTTTTTCTTGCCAAATTATAGATCAAAGCACAGGCCTGAACGTGCAAGTTAGGAAAAAGCACTCGGATAACTTCTACTTAATTGTCTTACAGTCTCTTATTGCATTAAGGCATAATTGCCGATTTCATTAGAGTTAATTGTTGCAATTTTAATGTCACTATCAAAGTGAAGTACCCTAGCTGTTAGAAGCAGCACATCATCTTCTATTGTGTAATGGCTCACGGGTTGCTACATGCCCAAGATCAAGACTTGGCTGTCTTTCTGAAAGACAGATTTGATTTTTAACAACAAACGATTGGGTTTGGTGCAGCACTTACTGGGTAATGCTGGGGATCTCTTCAGGCAGGAGGTCAGATTGACTCTCCAGGGCTAACATCTCTGTGGTAACACTTAAATACCTGTGGTTCTTTTTTAAAATGTTGTTGGGTTTTTTTTTTTCTTTTTTCAAGGGAAGGCACTTAGCTGCACTGATGTGGTATGTAATTAAGCAAACAGCTCCTATACCTTTTAATGGCTATTGAGTTGTCCTGGTTTTGTGTTCTCAGAGGATGTGTTGGGCTGCTGTGATTTTGGATAGTACCTTGTGAGCAGGAGGTAGACTCTCTGAGGTCAGGATCTGTCTCTGTCTCATTGTGTGGAATATACAGTGGTTTGGTTTTTTGGACTGGCAGGAAGTCTTAAATAGTTTAAAAACACTCCTACATGCTAGAAATGAATTCATGTGCCATTTGGGCAGGTCAGTTTATATTAATCATATTGTTATCTAATTTTTTTTTCTTATTATTCTTCATTTTCGACTCCCTGCAGATGACAGACTAACCTAGGTGCTTTGCTGTTAAAATATCATGTACTTCAGCTTCTTCACTGGGAGAGGAAAAGATGCTAAATATGATTTTGGAGGTACTAAAAATTATATAGCAAATCCACTTTTAGGGAAAGCTGCGATAAAGCATTTACTTCAGGCTAAAGTTAACTGCTTTATCTCAACAAACATTAGGATTTGCCCTTCTAATGGCTTTTAGTATCAATTTCCTTCTCCAGCAGACAGAGAGGGGATAGCTAGCAAGTGGAAAATCCTTTTCTGGATGGAAAGAACTAGCAGATGTTACTGAGATCATAGAATCATACAATGTAAGGTGGGAAGGGACCTCAAGGATCATCTAGTTCCAACCCCCTGCCATAGGCNCCCATTGCCCCTTGTCCTGTCATTGCAAGACCTTGTAAACAATCCCTCCCCAGCCTTCCTGTAGCCCACTTTAGATACTGGAAAGCTACTCTAAGGTCTCCTCAAAGCCTTCTCTTCTCCAGGCTGCAGAGCCCCAACTCTCTCAGCCTGTCCTCATAGGAGAGCTGCTCCAGCCCTCTGAGCATCTTTTTGACCTCCTCTGGACCTGCTCCAACACTTCCATGTCCTTCCTGTGCTGAGGGCTCCAGAACTGCACACAGTACTCCAGATGGAGTCTGACAAGAGCAGAGCGAAGGGTCAGAATCCCCTCCCTTGCCCTGCTGCCCACACTTCTCTTGCTGCAGCCCAGCACACAGTTGCTCTCTGGGCTGCATGTGCACACTGCAGGCTCATGTTGAGCTTTTCATCACCCCAGACCCCCAGGTCCTTTTCCTCAGGGCTGCTCTCAGCCATTCACCACCCAGTCTGTATTTGTGCTGCTGTAACTTGTTTCGTGACTGATTTTTAAAATTTCTTTTCTTTCCCTTGCTGGCTACTTTGGATGCTGAGTACTAAGGTGTTTGAATTCCAGTGAGCCACCTGTTAGGATGCCAGTGAGCAGAGTTTAGGAGAGAGGGAGGGAGGAAGGGAGGGGAGCATGCTTAATGGATCTTGGGAACTGAGACCTGGTTCTTGGGATGCTCCTAGCTTGAATTGTTCCTGAGTGTCATTCAATCAAAGGTCAACTGACTGCACCTGCTCCATGCTAGCTCTGCCTTCTCTGCTGTGGCATTTGTGCCCATGTGGGGATGCAGCTTGCTGCAGCCTCAGCTAGCAGGTCTGTGCTGTAACAGCCATGCAGGATGCTCAGTGAAGAGCAAAGCATCATCACTTACACTGGACAGTGAAGGCTTGTGTTTCACAGCCCAAAAGCTTTAGCTCACTTGGGTGTTAGTGACATTGTTTGGATTTAAGATTGCTTACAGCAGTGCATACCTGGGAGCAAAACATTGTTCTCAAGGCACAACCTTGCCTCTGAGATAACTAGACTACAAACAAGATCTAAAGCCAGAGAGAGAATCACCAACAAAATGCAGCTCCTGGGGGATGAGACTCTAGAGGAGGTGGTTGAAACCCTATCCCTGGTGGTGTTTAAAAGACACAGACATGTGGTGCTGAGGGACATGGTTTAGCACCAAAGATGACCTTAAAGCCCTTTTGCAACTGAAAGCATTCAATGGGATACCACTGGCTAACTAGTGAGCCTTGCAGGTCCTTCCTGCTGGCCACAATGCTTGTTGCATTGTGTGATTCAAAGGAAACCGAGCTTCAGACTGAGGTTTTTTTTATGTCATTCCTTTGTCAAAAGACTGAATTAAGACAGCACAGTTTGGAAGATGCAGGGAGTTGGCCTTCCAGATGGAGTCCTGGCTTGTAGCCAGCTGAACTCCTGATGCCTGTGTACAGCCCCAAAATTGCCTCATCTTGTGGAGTTGGGAAGTCTGCAAGTGTTTTCTAGATGAGGAAGCAGGGAGTAACGAATTACCTCTGTGATTGCCAGCAGTTGTTGCCATCCCAATCAGCCCTGACCTCCCTGGCTTTTGCAGCACCTATTTGCATTCTGCAGTCTCCTTCAGTCAGGGTCTTATTGCTGAGGCTGTTCTGCCAGCAGCTACATGATGCCAGCACAAGACAGAAAATGACATTTTGAGAGGATGTAATTTCTTTTTCAACACTGCAAAACATCCACCCATCTGTCACAAATGCCAGTCTTCTTTCCCAGCACTCCAGCAGCTCTGTATCAGTCACACACAGAGTGCAGCTCAGCACAAGGGAATATATCAAATTAATGTAATAAATCATATGCCAGTTCACATTACTTAAGAGTGCCAGAGCCACCTTCTTTTCACCCTATGCCATCAGCATCGGGCTTGCATTTTAAGCTTATCCTAGAGAAAAGAGCTGGAGAAAAACACAAGTGGGGAGGCAGGACTGAGGTGCCTCTGAAAGCCCAAGCTGGCTTGCAGACACTGTGTCTGTATCCTAAAGGGAATCTGCTGTCTGATTGCAGACTCGGAGGTGGAATGCTAAAAGCCCACGTAGCTGATCACTCCCCACATTCTTCTGCTGCTCCTCTCTGCTTCAGACTCAGCCTGCTACCTTTTGTCTGTGCTAGAAAACGCTGAATCCTTTCAGGAGAAGAGGCCACTTGACTTGCCTGGTGAGCTGCCAAGCTAATTGCAAGCCAAGTAACCTTCATGCTGTTGATTCTGGAAATCAAGTTCAGCCTAGGTACAGTGTTACTTACCACCCTGGGGGCTGATGTCTGTTTTCCAGTCTCACTCTGCCACTTAGAAGCTGTACTTTGGAAAGCATTCAGTAAAGTGCTGGTGAGATGCGCTCTGTGCCTGCAATGAAGTGTCAGGTGCATGGTAATTAATAACATGCTGCAAAGTTCTTGCTGTGTGAAAACACAGTATCAGGTGTGCCTATATTACTTTCAGTTCAGACTGACTAAATTTTGGTTCACTAAGCTGTCATCAGATTGCAACAACTGCAATAAGGAGAAAACATTGATTAGTAGCCTCAAAAACTGCAGGGATGTTTACACGAAACTCTGATTTGTCTTCATGAACAGGAGCTGGCTGCAAATTTGAGCTTTGTTTTTAAATGTTTATTCACTGTTGCCATATTGATCTTTTATAGAACTCAAAGGAGTCCAAGTCACACTGTTGCCTTGAGCCACCCTAGAAATTGAGCATCATTAAGTACGTGGGAGTCTGAAACAGAGCAAGGTCCAGATGGAGGGCTGCAGCAGCTCTCCTATGAGGATAGGCTACCAGAGCTGGGGATCTGCAGCCTGGAGAAGAGAAGGCTTTTAGAAGACCTTAGAGCAGCCTTCCAGTATCTGAAGGGGGCCTACAGGAAGGCTGGGGAGGGACTATTGACAAAGTCTTGTAAGGACAGGATGAGGGGCAATGGGTTTAAACTGGCAGAGGGGAGATTGAAACTGGATATCAGGAGGAAGTTCTTTCCAGTGAGGGTGGTGAGGCACTGGCACAGGTTGCCCAGGGAGGTTGTGGCTGCTCCCTCCCTGGAGGTGTTCAAGGCCAGGTTGGAGGAGGCCTTGAGTAACCTGTGCTAGTGGGAGGTGTCCCTGCCTGTGGCAGGGGTTTGGAACTGGATGATCCTTGAGGTCCCTTCCAACCTTACTGTTCTATGATTCTATGTACAATGCTACACATTTTGTGTATGAATTGGTCTTTGTAAACTTACCCAGAGCAACTCCACTTTTATGCTATTTGAGAACAGCTTTATTTTAGAAGTATAGAGAATGCTACTCTTACTGCAAAGATCAGACAGCTTGCTGCTTTGTCTCTGAATTACTGAATTTGCTCAAAGATTTGTACTGATGTCTTCCATGCAGTCCCTTATTGCCATCTCCTTTGAGGCAAGAATCTGATTTCCTTTCTTGGACGTTTATATCTGTGTTTGGGTACCTGTGTCACTGCTGAGTTAGAAACCAGCCATAACAATACTGGAGAAAATTAATTTTGCTTCTACCTCTCTCAGTCACCTTGAATGGCAACTTCCAGAAGCGAGATAGCATTTGTCATTCTGAGAGTGCTGCTATTTCGTTGGTGAGATAAGGTGAAAACTGGGATTAATAAAGCATGTGGAGAGCTTATCAGGAAGTTTTGTAGATGGATTTTTGGTTTGGAGGATGATGAAAGATGTGACCAAATCAGGAATTTTTATGCCTAAGCCTTTGCAAAGTTGAAATTTTTGGAACCATCTGTACTTATCTTTTTGCAAGGTGTTTGGACTTTATCTGAACACTCCTTAGGAAGAGACAAACTGAAGCTCCACTCCTCGGTGGAGAAGTGATCGACACAAGAACCTTTCCAGTCATTGGTGGCAAAAAAATAGCTTCACTCACAATCATTCAAATTGTTATGAATGATCCAAAATTAATAATCTCACTGCAAAATTAATAATCTCACAATCCTTAAAGTTGTTATGAATGATGCAAAATGAAGAATCGATGTTAATTTTGATATCCAGGTAAAGATTTTTAATGACTATGAAAACTGTTTGTTAACATTAAATCTCACCAGGAAACTTATTTACAAGGTTTGAAATGCAGGGTTTGGATATTTACACACACAGGGAACAGGCAAAACTGCAACACTTTAAGGAATAATTACCAGATGCAAACATTAAAACTGGAAAGAGGTTTTTAGTTTCAATTATTCCTCCTTTCCATCAGGGGACTTCAGAGGCTCCTTTCTGCTCCTAGGGCAGAGAGGTGCAATAGAATCTGGTTACAGAATTTCTTAGAGAGAGGCTTTGAACATTTACTCACAAAATAGTATCAGACAGTACTCAAAACTCAAAGGGAACTCTGTCAGTACCTTGAGAGTCGTTGCAGGCAAAGCAGAGCATAACCTGGCAGGGCTCAGCGGGCAAAGCCAAACGAAAGCAAAAGCCCAAAGCCATGTGGCCAAAGCCTATTTACTGATTGCCTGAAATGGGATGGCCCCTTGGGCCACAGAGATTTGCCAGCCAGAATAGCACTTTGCCAAACCTGACCATATCAGGTGAAGTCAGGGGCTTGCTTTCCTTTATTTGGGAAGTAAAGTCTGGGCAAGTCTTGTCTGCTTGCTGCACTCTGCTTTCCCTCCCCCAGCAGAGGGAAGGGGGATGATGGAATCATGCCTGGGCAAGCCAGCAAATGGATCTGCCACAGCAAAAGTATTTGAGTACAGAAGATGGAGGCCCCTGCTGTAGACTTCTGGCCAGAAGGTGTGCTCGTGGAAGGAGTGCAGAAGACAATAGGTATAGCAGCAAATACAGAATGGGGAAGCCACTTCATGCATTGCTGCTTGTACTGACAACTGTCAAGGGCAATGTGTGCTAACTAACCAGATCTATAAGGTGGCTCCAAAGGCCTTAGGATTTGTTTTCTTTTTTTTCCTTTTCCATGTCTCATTGGGGTTTTTTCCCTGGGTTTTTTTGTTTTGTTCTTTTGTGTGTGTGTGTCCTTCCAACACTAAGGGACCCAGTTCCTGTTAATACAACCCCAGAGGCTGAAGGCTCCCTTCTGCTGAGCAAGGAAGAATCATAGAATGGTTTAGATAGGAAGGGACCCCAAAGCTCAGCCAGTTCCAACCCCCTGCCATAGGCAGGGACACCTCCCACTAGTACAGGTCACTCAAGGGCTCATCCAGCCTGGCCTTGAACACCTCCAGGGAGGTTGTGGAGCACAGAGTCACCCAATGTGATCAAACCGGGCAACCTGTGCCAGAGTCTCACCACCCTCACTGGAAACAACTTCTTCCTAAGACCTCTGCCAGTTTAAACCCACTGCCCCTTGTCCTGTCATTGCAAGACCTTGCCAATAATCCCTCTTCAGCCTTCCTGTAGCCCCCTTCAGATACTGGAAGGCTACTACAAGGTCTCCTGGAAGCCTTCTCTTCTCCAGGCTGCAGAGCCCCAACTCCCTCAGCCTGTCCTCATAGCAGAGCTGCTGCAGCCCTCTGGGGATCTTCGTGGCCTCCTCTGGACCCACTCCAACAGTTCCATGTTTTTCTTGTGTTGGGGGATCCAGAACTGCACACAGTACTCCAGGTGGGGGGGGTCAATGCTCTCCTTCCACTGGGCAAGGAAGAGGCAATGCTACCCCAAGGGTATGTCCATGGGATACACTGCTGAGATTCTCATGGAGCACCCAAAGAACTAACAGATAGGAGCATATGAGATGGCATATTTGTGTCTTTGCTGCCTGGACTCTTTTGTCCTGATGAGGAACAACAGTGTCTAAGTCTGGAGGGTCCTGTGGTACAGGACTGATATCATTTTGGTGGTTTGTGTCCCTAAGTACACTGGAATCATGCTGAGCTTCTTCCAGACAGGCCAGCAGAGGACATGGAGACTAGCCAGGAAATTCAGACTGGGTTACCTAGAGGTCTATTACTGGGATGATGGTCCAACAGGATTGGAGAGGTGAGCAGCCTGGGTAGGGCTAACAAATGTGCAGAGATCAGTGGGAGAGCTCTGCAGTTTGTGTGTGGTCAGGTCATAGTGTGATGAGTGTTGGAGTATGCCAACCTACAAGCCCAGGACCTCGGTCATAACTGTAGATTTAAAAGTGAGGGTGAATTATCAGACTGCTGTAAGCAGAGAACAATTATTAGCTGGTTGTATTTCAAAGCCTGCCTGTGCTTTAAATTGTCCTCGTAGGAAAAAAATCCTGAACCTCACCAAACCCACTCCAAAATCTCCTGATCCTTTTATCTCCAGTACTGCAAGTGATAAAGCTGAGTTATGGCCAGAATGTGAAAACAGCATACTCAGAATTTGCCAAGTCTTTTGTAGTAATAGGTCTGTTAGCAAACTGTCAATCAAATGTTATTTGTTTCAAAGGCAAGTGTGGTGACAGCTTTTCTGCAATGGAAACTCCATTATCCATCACCTGCATGTGCTACCTAAACAATGCAACATCCTTCAAATGTCCCAAATCCTTTTATCTATCGTGGCTGGCTTTAGCTGCTTTGAAAATATTTTGCTTTTGACTAAATCCTTACAAGAATATTCCTAGTCATGCCCACAGCCTCTGCTTCAGGCAGGAGCAGCCATAGTGTAGCAGGGCAGTGGGGACAGCTTGACCATCTACCCTTTCTCAGACATTGATGCACTTTCTGGGACAGGGCTGGTGGCAGTGGCTTTCCTGCCCTCTCTTAGGCTAAATGGGCTGTCATGGCTGCTTTAGTGGCAAGGTTCAGGAATTCAGTTTGGAACCTTTTTTTATAGCACCCTCACAAAGAAGCTGATGCTGTGCTGCATGCTGAGAGCGGATGTGAGGTAGCAGTCAGGATCCTTGCAATGGGGTGTCAGAAGGCCATCCCATAATGTTACACCAGAAAACTTCTAGACCTCAAGCTAGGGCTGAAGGACAGTTCACAGAAAAAATGAAATGTACTGGGTTATATAGTGGTGAGTCTTGGCTTCTTGGGAAGGCAAACAGAGAAGCCAAGGCATTGTGATGGTTTGGGAGTTCCCTGCCACCACCCCACCCCC
>VWZE01005082.1:32715-50298 GCA_013396675.1 Eubucco bourcierii | reverse complement strand
AAAAAAAAAAAAAAAAAAAAAAAGAAGCATTCTCCTAATGTTAATGCAAGCAGCAGAAGCTCAATAATGAGTTTTTCACCGGAAATTAGCAGACCAGGAATTAAATTCCTGGCTCTGTGAAATAAGCAGTAATACTTTCATTAGTTTCACAGATGTACTCTCTGCAAGCTGCTGAGTAATTAAAAAAAACCACTGAATTGGTTTCAGGACATTGTGGCTATCTTCAAATGCAACTTTTGCACAAAGCAACAATCAACAGTTTGAGCTGGGTGGGTTTATCTTCTCCATGGGCTTCTAGTGAGCACACTGACAACAGCAAGCAAAGCCCAGCAAGTAGGACAGATTGCTGCTTGCTAAGCACAACCAGCACCCTGGCAGCCTGCTACCTTCTTCTCTGTAAGCTCACTGCCCAGAAGTCAGTGGAAGTTGAGGTACAGGAGGTTCCATGTGAACCTGAGGAGGAATTTTTTCACTGTGAGGTTGACAGAGCACTGGAACAGGCTGCTCAGGGAGGTCGTGGAGTCTCCCCCTCTGGAGGTATTCAAGAACTGTCTGGATGCATTCCAGTGTGATCTGCTCTAGGTGGTCTTGCTCTGGCAGGGGGACTGGACCAGGTCTTTCAAGGTCTCTTCCAGCCCCTGATATTCTATGAGTCTAATAGCTCAGGACTGTCAGACTGAGTCAAATGAACTGCAAATGACAGGGTGATATTTATTTAGGGCAACTCTTGGCATATTGTTGATGTACATGATCTACTACTTAAGGATTTGCTCTTCTGTGGAAGGCATGCTCATTAGCACACCAAGGGAAGATTCTGTATTCTTTCTTCAAACATGTTGAGCATTTTGAATAAAAGAGTAATTATAGTTGTTACAGTCAGCAGAACAATGTGAAGCAGTTTTACTTGGAGTGATATGCAAGCACTTGTCAGCTTGCCATTCATACCAACCTTCTGAAATGCCACAGTACTTACCTTCTAAATGTGTAAATATTAAGTCATTGCAACACAATTAAAGCAATGATATTAAGAGAAAGATATTCTTATGTTTGGATTTTGACCACACAATCCATGGCAGTGAATCTCTGTTTCTAGGAAAGTGCTGAAGGAATAGCCCATGTGTGATGGTTTGAGCTAATTGGAATATTTTAATAGAGAAAATTACACTATAGGCTGTGAAAAGGAAACAATGGTGATGTCTACACTCACAGGCTTGCTGAGATGTGTAAGAGAAGAACCCAAAACATAGATAAGTCTGTCTCTGGCTGGGGCCACAGCGCTCCTCTTTGCTGATTAATCTTCACTAACCACTTTTCTTCTAACCCCTCCTTGGCTGATCCTCCAAACTCACCTTGCACGTGGGGCAAACCTTGGGGTAAGGTACAGGGGTTGGGAGAAGGTGGAAGGGTGGTTGGGAGCCGCTCCTGGGGTCTCTGGTTTCTGGGAGGGGAGTTGTGTATCTGTATTACCTTTAACTTGTGTATGTCTGTAACTATTCCTGTCTGTTGTGTGTATCTCTGCTTGTAAATTGTGCTAAGCTGTAAATAGAGCTTCAGTCCTTAACTTCCAGCTGGCTGAGTCTAGTTTGGGGGATTTTACAAAGTGTGGAGGGTGGGGAACTCCCAAACCATCACTCACTCCCAAACCATCACTCACTCCCAAACCATCCCAGATCTGGAAGCTTATGTTAATTTTTAATGTTGAGTGCATTTTTTTTTTCACCTGTCACCATTCCATGTGCATTTACTGATCTTGGCTTTGATACCTTCTCAAAGACGTAAGCCTTATCAGAACACCTGCTGTTGCTGTGCAGCTTTTACCTCAATTTTTGCAGTGGAGTCACACTCTCAACATTTCTGTGTGATGTTCTAGATCTTGAGTAAGAACATACTCTTTTTTCCATGTCTTTAAAGAAAGTAAAATTAAAGAGACTTTACAGCTGTGCTGACATGTAGCAATATTTCCATCAACCTGGCAGTCATCAATTTGAGCAGAAACAGGATTTCTTCTTTGCTTTTCATCATGAGGACTTGTTTGGGATTGAGTGAGACAGACAAAGGTATCTAAAAATGATATTGTGGCAGCTGTGTCATCTGAGGATGCCTCTCTCTTTGATCATGTGTTTGCTGCAAAGAGACGTGTGAGGCCGTGTTGTAGGTGTCCCTCGTAGTTGTGAAGTTCAAAAACCTGTGTCCTGAAATAGTCTGTGAGTCACCTGTATCTGCAATGCTTGCCCTTGTGACGACAGGATTTTATTATTTTAATGTCCTTCTAACACAGCTGCCAGCAATTCTTCTTCAGAGCTTCTCATCTGTTCAAAATGCAGCTGTCTGCCTCCTCGCTGAAGTCAGCAGCTCTGCCTGTTTTGCTATTACACTGACAGATTGCCTTTAAGTTCTCCCTTTGGTTTTTTTGCAGACCTTAATGGATATGCTACTTGTCTTTGTTTTTCTCTGAGCCTTGTACTTTGAGATTTGCATTCTAGCAATGTCAGAAGCAGTAAAGATCCTGAAGCTCTGTTTGAGCATGGAGAAACTATTTTGTCTTCTGTTGCTTCCAGGAAATTAATTTCCATTCACCAACAATGTCAGTGTAGTCTCTCTAATCCCTGCCTTACACTGTCTCCTCCACCTCCAACATTGAGGATTGCTGCATCACATCCTGCTGAATGCACATAAGCTTTGAATGTAACACCTGTGTTTTGTTCACCCCTAAGCAGAGAGGAGTTTTTTAAATGCAGCCATTACATTTCAGAGTGGCAGTCTAAGACCTTCAGCACAAGGGCAGGGGCTAACCAGTACTGTTGGTTTAGAAGATGGGGCCACGAGAGTCAGCTTTGACTCAAGTTTTTCATCAGGCAAAGTCCAAATGTGGTAATAGGTGAGGACATTAGCCTGGGAACTGGGTGCGTTCTGAAAGTGTTTTGTTCTGAGAAAGACTGGGGGTAATTTTAGAACACGTAGCTCTTCAGGAGAAGCAAAGTACTCCCCTACTATGTTGGTTGAGTGATGGGGTAATAGTCTGAGGTCTGGTTTAAAGAGAAGCCTGAAAATCCTTAGGGAAGGAAAGAACTCTGATTCAATTAATATTATCCCTGGCTGTTCAAGTAAATGACAGATGACAGACGCTGTCATTGAAGCCCATTAAGTTTTCTCACCACATAAAGTGGGTACCAGAAGTGTCCACTGCCTTTCATGCCTCCTTTGCTTCCTGAGTTCAGTTCTGTTCATGCACACTCCTGCCGAAGCTTGGATGTGCCTCAGGCTCCTTAGAACCTAGACTGTGTTATCACGAAGAGCATATGAATGCAGCAAAGCATTTCAACAGGCTTCAGTTCCAAGTGTAAATAATGGCATGTTGTATGTCAAATTTGGCAGCATTTGGGACTTTGGAGGTAAACCCCTGAACTGAATTGCCTTTGGGGAGGTTGGCATCATCACATGGGCTTCACTAAGAGCTGCCAGTCTCATGGCTGCTAGATGCTCGTGTCCTGCAGAGCAGGAGCTTAGTTCACACCTAATTAAAATCCTGGCTTTAATCTGAGTGAAGATGGGCCAGAACAATTTTCTTATTTCCTTTCTGCCCTTTCTTAGTGTCTGTGCCACATTTCTGTTTCATTAACTCTCAGAGGGGCCGCTCAGAGGCAGAGCAGGCATGTGGTGATTGCAGAAGTCCAGGCATGCATTTCATTTGTAACGTTTCCAACTGTGCAGAACTGTTTCTTGCTGCTTAGTTCCACTGAAGGAGTTCCTCCACCCCATTTTCTCTTTTCAAACAGGAGGAGCAAACTCCTTGATGCACAACTGAAAGCTATTTGCTTGAGTGGTAAAACCATTCTCATTGAAAGGACCTTAGTAGGCTGAGAGACTGACCATGCTTTGAACACGTTGCCTGTTTCTTAGAGCTGTGAGTGACCTTCTGAGAGGTGACATATTTACAAAAGTAGCTCTCCATCTCTTTTGCCACAAGCACAGACAAGCTGAAAATAGAATCCCCAGAGAGGAAAAGTGAGAGACAGTGATTGCAACTGCTCAGAGCCACCTCAAGCTGTACGTGGAAAGTATAAAACCAAAACGTATGCTCAGCTGCTGGTACCAGCTGGTACATTCATTATAGTAATTGCTACCATTAGGGTGCTATTAATATTTCCCTTACAAATTTGTAAGAGAAATCAAATGAAAATGCAAAGTCTGCTCCATCTGCAACCATTTAGGTTCTTTGTGGGTCAAGTCACACGAGCAACAATTTCTAGCAATGCTACTGTCCTCTGAGGAAGCTGTTCTTAGGAGAAGCTTTGTTTCTCTGAGGCATTTAGTAAATCTTGTGCAGCATGTGAATTTTGAGGGGCATAGGTAGAGCTGGTACAAGATCTTCTTTCCCATTGCAGAAAAAGTCTATCACCTTGCAACAAGCAGCAAGGAGACTTCTGGGCCTGTTCAGCCATTGGTGTAGCTTTGTACAACTTGCAGACCCTGTTGGTGACAGCAAATGCAGCCTTTTACCAAACAGGCCACACATGCCTGAGTCTGAATAGGTGACTCAGGCTTTGCTAGACCACCCTCAGATGCTGGCACTGGTGTGGATCTGAGGTAATGTCACTGTGACAGTTGTAAGGCGCTTCTCTATCAACTCTTCATCATCGGTGTTTTCCTAGAGCAGCTTTGCTGTCAGCCAAGATTTGGCCCAGTGCTGGTTTGAGGCTAATTGGAATATTTTAGTAGATAAAATTACACTATAGGTTGTGAAAGGAAAACATGGTGATGTCTATTCCACTCATAGGCTTGCTGAGATGTTTGGGAAAAAGAACTCAAAACATTAGATGAGGCAGTCTCAGTCTGTCTCTCTCTAGGGGCACAGCATCTCGGGTGGTCTGGCTTCTGGCTCCTCTTTGCTGATTAATCTTCACTAACCACTTTCCTTCTAAAGCCCCTGGCCGACCCTCCAAACTCACCTTGCACATAAGGCAAACCTTGGGGTAAGGTATAGGGGTGGGGAGAAGGTGGAAGGGTGGTTGGGAGCCCCTCCTGGGGTCTCTGATTTCTGGGAGGGGAGTTGTGTTTCTGTATTACCTTTAACTTGTCTATGTCTGTAACTCTTCCTGTCTATAGTGTCTATCTCTGCTTGTACATTGTACTGAGCTGTAAACAGAGCTTCAGTCCTTAACTTCCAGCCTGCTGAGTTCTAGTCTGGGTCATTTTACAAAGTGTGGGGGGCAGGGATCTCCCAAACCATCACAGGCCCTATGATGTAGGTTGGGTTTGTTTGGTTTTTTTTTTAACTTTCCTGTTCTCTATTTTTCTTAATTTACTTGAAGAAATTCTCATCTATGAAAGTGCTGTTGAGTCAGCATCTTTGAACTCCAGAGTGCTAACGCTTTTCATAACAAGCAACTTGAAAAACTGGTTTAATTTCAATTTTCTTCTTCACATTAACTATGAGAATGGAGAATGTTGCTGATCTAAAGGACACATTCATCCAAATGCTGAGCACCGTAGCTGAGAAAAGACTAAGTGATTTATCTATTTCATCTCACAAGAAATGCAAAGTACTGGGAGAAGTTGCTAGGGGTGGTTTGTGGCCTGATCCATTTTCCACTCTTATGGTGAAAAGTGATTAATCAGGAGTGTATTTGTGGTAAAATTATTTAGTGATCAGTAAGTGACTTGAGACCATATCAGCACTGGTCTCTGCCACAGAATTAATATGCTCGTGCTCCACACCTGACTGTAATGGGTGCTGCCTCATGGAGACTTGTGCATGCAATCACCACTGCATAAGGAATGCTTCCTCTGAAACCCACTGGACTTCTTCTGTGTCTGTTCAACACTACTGCTTGCTTTTGCAGCACTTGGAGACTCTTGTGAGCTGCAGACTGAAGTCTCACCATCTGTGATTTCTTAAGCCCGTCCATTTATGGGGAAAGTAACTTCCAGCACTGCCTGTTGTAGAGAAAATGTGAAAACTGGAATCCTAACGATAAAAATCCAAGAAGAGGTTCAAAATAGCCTCAATTCATATGGGGAAAGTATGACTTTTTAAAGCCAGTGCTGCAGCAGCATTGGAGCAGCAGGGTGTAATTTCGGGATGCATGGGATCCTCAGTGCAGATGCCATTTTCACAGGGCTTCCAGAACTCCTCTGGAAAAGGATGTCACTTCTGCATGATAGAAAAGTTTTGAAAAGACTGTGGTTAAGCACAGCAGTGAGACAGTATGGGCTTCTGTCTCAAGAGGCTGGAGGGCAGGTTAAATATTCTCTTCCTTCTCTCACTTGTCTTTGTATAAGGGAGGGACTTTTTGAGATATCAGGTAGTGACAGGACTAGGGGGAATGGAGCAAAGCTGGAGGTGGGGAGATTCAGACTGGACATAAGGAGTAAGTTCTTCACCATGAGAGTGGTGAGAGCCTGGAATGGGTTGCCCAGAGAGGTGGTTGAGGCCCCATCCCTGGAGGTGTTTAAGGCCAGGCTGGATGGGGCTCTGGGCAGCCTGATCTAGGGTAGGGTGTCCCTGCCCATGGCAGGGGGGTTGGATCTAGATGATCCTTGTGGTCCCTTCCAACCCTGATTAATTCTGTGATTCTATAACTGTATGAAAATTGTCAGGTCCTGTCCCAAAGAAGAGATTCACCACATGGCTCCCAAATGCCTTGTCTGACTTCATGGAGAGCAGTGGAAGAAGGAGAGAAGCTTCTTGTCTCTGAGGGTGTTATGCTGCAGGGCTACTTCAAAGCACCAAGCAGCAGTTAGTATCATTTTACTTTTTTTCACTTCCTAAGATGGTCAGTGCCTGCTTGAAGAGTGGCTCCTTGCAAAAGCAGCTGCTGTTTGTTCCTGCACCGGGAGGTGTCCAGCCTCTCTTAGCAGTCGTGCGGCAGCGCTGCTGTCTCGCTGAAGCGTGTGAAAGCACTGCTCTGCTTTCTGCACACCCTTCTAGCTGCCTGCAGGGCAAAGGATAGGAAAGTTTGTTCTGGCAGTTACCTTCTTGGTTATTCTGGATTTCCCCTTCATCCTCATCTAGTATCAGCTTGTTCCCCCTCCAGGCTCAGTGAGAGGGAACTTGTTTTCCCCATCAGATTCCCTGACTCTCACATAAATCACAGGTGCCCTCTGAAGCAGAGGAAGGCTGTACTCTCAAAGTCAGCTTCAGCCCAGAACCAGCAAAGACCTGACTATAAAGTTTGTCCCAGCCAAAAAAAATCTATCACTTCAAGGAGAGGCAAAATATAAAATTTGATGGATATGGAACAAAAGAGCAGTTTATTCCAGAAGTGTTATGTATAGTACTGATTGAAGCAGCGAGGCTTGAGGGAGACCCTGGTTAAGTTTTAGCAGCTCATTGTTAATGCTGCATCTGTCACAGTTTATGATGATTTACATAGTATTACAGAAATAATGGACCAAGCTCTCAGGTGGTGTGAGTCTCCATTGCTCACTCCAGCTCAGTGAAGATCCCCATGGAAATTTGGGAGTTTGATTTGCAGTTTTATTGTTTGTGATGGTTTGGGAGTTACCCACCCTCCCCACACTCTATGAAAATCACCCAGACTAGACTTAGCTGGCTGGAAGTCAAGGAATGAAGCTATGAATATTTACAGAAATATACAGAAATATACAAGTTAAAGGTCATACAGAAACACAATAACCCTCCCAGAAATCAGAGTCCCCAGGAGGGGCTCCCAACCACCCTTCCACCTTCTTTCCACCCCTCTGCCTTATCCCAGGGTCTGCCTTATGTGCAAGGTGAGTTTGGAGGATCAGCCAGGGAGGTTAGAAGCAGAATGATTAGCAGAAGCCCAGAAGACACACCAGCTCCCAGAGAGAGAGACTCTCTGTTATCTCTGTATCCTTCTTTTTATACATCTCAGCAAGCCTCTGAATGAAGCAGACATCAGCACTGTTTGTTTTTCACAGTCTATAACCTTTTTTTTTTTTTAAATTAAAATATTCCAATTAGCCTCAAACCAGCACATTGCTGCATACAGTATTTTCCCTGCTTCCACAGGCTTCACAGTATATATTTCAAATAACACATTCAGTGTTGATAAATCCACCTGAACGGAGCTCTCTCTGCAGATCAATGACATGAAGCTGATCTCACAAAAGGACAAGCACCTGGCCTTGCACTGCTAATGCAATTAAGCCCACCAAAGAGGTCTTGCTATGGTAATAGTTCTTAGAATTTCTCTTCTCCCAGCAAAACTGTAATTTGATGTTTCTGCTGCCGCAGCAAATCCAATTCTATAAATTCCCACGTTGCCTCCCCTGAATGTGAGAACACCCAGCAATTTGTCTGCATGACTTCTGCTTCCTACTAATATCTATGCACAGTGTCTTATGATCTGAGAGATGTTGAACCCATCTGTTCATTAGCAAAATTACATTTGATGTGACCTCTGTTTCACTTCTGTCGTTATCTTTTCATCTGACTTCTTCCTATGGTTTGCTGGTCTGAGCTAGCAACACAGAACTTGATTTTCAGGGCCCTCTCCTTCTGAAATGTGAAGGGACAGAGACACAGACAGAGAGCCAATGCTCGGTCTCCCTGAGGGGCAGGAGCCTGCCTTGGCAGAGGGACAGAGGAGCAAACCATCTTCCTGCAGGGATCTGAATAAAGACAGCCTGTAGTGCTGCACAGGCTATAGAAACTGAAGCTTAGGATATCATTATAGCTGGGAGTAAAAGGGGGGGAAATTCCCTCATGTTCACAAATTCGGCCTAAAGGAGGGAACATATAATGGTGTGACCTGCCAGCAATTCTTTCATAGAATCATAGAATGGTAAGGTTGGAATGGACCTCAAGGATCATCCAGTTCCAACCCCCTGCCGCAGGCAGGGACACCTCCCACTAGTACAGGTCACTCAAGGCCACCTCCAACCTGGCCTTGAACACCTCCAGGGAGGGAGCAGCCACAACCTCCCTGGGCAACCTGTCCCAGTGCCTCACCACCCTCACTGGAAAGAACTTCTTCCTAACATCCAGTCTAAATCTCCCCTCTGCCAGTTCAAACTCATTGCCCCTTGTCCTGGCATTGCAAGACCTTGTCAATAATGCCTCCCCAGCCTTCCTGTAGCCCCCTTCAGATATTGGAAGGCTACTCTAAGGTCTCCTTGAAGCCTTCTCTTCTCCAGGCTGCAGAGCCCCAACTCTCTCAGCCTGTCCTCATAGCAGAGCTGCTCCAGCCCTCTCAGCATCTTCACGGCCTCCTCTGGAGCCGCACCAACAGTTCCATGTCCTTCCTGTGCTGGGGGCTCCAGAACTGCACACAGTACAGTGCAGGTCTTAAATCCAGAGCCTGTGTGCTAGCAGCCCTAGAGAAAGAAACTGAAAAGCTTTGGGCTTGAAATCTAATTTAAATTTAAATCATAATTGATTTTTTTTTTCTCATTTTGATTTTTATGGACAGATGGACTATAGCTAACAGTTGCCCTTGAGGAGTCTTTAAAAATACAGCTCTGTGAACTGTTTCCCTGAAGATTGATACAGCTGCTGTTTCTCCAGCTATCTCTGAATCATCCTCAATTACTATATGTCTTTATAAAATAATTATAGGTTTCATCCAGGAACTGAGCCCAGCTCTGTATTTTTCATAAAACACACAGGGTTGGTTAGCAAAAGAGATGATTTTACCCAACCAAGTTTTCAATTATTTAGCTTTGAACTTTCATTCTCTTATTTAATGTTTTGCTGCCATGCAGCAGCTATGTTCCCATGGAACTGAAACAGAAAAGATTTTGGCTGCTCTATCCATCTCTTTACACTTACTAATTTGTCTGCCAGAGTAAATCACACACAGAATGAACTTATGAGAGTTATTAGTTCAGATGAAGCTGTTCAGACTTAAACCAAGAAATAAATGATGATCTTGCCCTGGAACATTTCAGCTTGTGCAAAAGCCAGTCCACTCTTTCTCTTTCCATGTGCATGGACAAGGGGGCAATACTCAGCAGGAAAAAAAAAAAAGCTTTCAGTGCAAGATGAGAATGGACTGAGGTGGGTGGTAGCCACATGGAATTGTTATCTGCTGATGCCAATATAGTTTACAAGAGTTCACTCAGTTCTTGCCCTGTGTATCTCCAGATGAACCTTTGACAATGTCTTGGCCAATGACAGGTATGTTGCAATAAGGAGGGCAGTAGGGTGAAACTGAGGCTGCCAAGTGAGCAGGTAAGACAGCTCCTCACACATTAAGGCTGGCAAGTCTCTTTCTTCAGGTACCCTAAGACATGCAGGGTAAGAAACATTCTGTAAATGGAATTTTGATTTATGTATTCATTTATTTAATACCATTTAGTACGTGGGCTGCATCAGTAGCAGTATGGGCAGCAGGGCAAGGGAGTAGACCTTTGCTCTGCTCTCCTCAGACCCCACCTGGAGTCCTGTGTGCAGTTCTGGAGCCCACAGCACAAGAAGGACATGGAAGTGTTGGAGCAGGCCCAGAGGAGGCCACAAAGATGATGAGAGGGCTGCAGCAGCTCTGCTACGAGGACAGGCTGAGAGAATTTGGGCTCTGCAGCATGGAGAAGAGAAGGCTTTGATGAGACCTTAGAGTAGCCTTCCAGTATCTGAAGGGGGCTACAGGAAGGCTGGGGAGGGACTATTGACAAGGGCTTGCAATGACAGGACAAGGGGCAATGGGTTTGAACTAGCAGAGGGGAGATTTAGACTGGATGTTAGGAGGAAGTTGTTTGCAGTGAGGGTGGTGAGGCACTGGCACAGGTTGCTCAGGGAGGTTGTGGCTGCTCCCTCCCTGGAGGGGCTCAAGGCCAGGTTGGAGGGGGCCTTGAGTGACCTGTACTAGTGGGAGGTGTCCCTGCCTATGGCAGGGGGTTGGAACTGGATGATCCTTGAGGTCCCTTCCAACCTTACCATTCTATGATTCTATGATTTTTTTTTTCTTCTGGAGAAATGCAAAGAATTGAGGAGTCATAGAGCTTCCATGTGCCTTTATATAACAGAATGGGAGGGGATTCTGCTTCTTTTCAGATGGCTTAGCAAAGTTACAGATGATCAGAAGTGTTGTCAGCACAGATTTTCAGCTCTGTAGCAGTTATTATATCCATCTTAGTTTTCTGCTTTATTTTGATGCACCTAACCTGCAATCCGTACACACTGCTAGGGCAGATTGCATGCATTAATCTCTTGCCTGGGGGAATTTTCAGTGTGTATGTCTCTGAAATGAAGTGTGGAAGGAGTCTGAACCCTAGCTTGACTTCAGTCCAGTGTGCTTTGTGGCTGCTGCTGGAATTTTGCAAAGCTTTTAACAGAAGTTGCCACTTTGAACTGGGTATGTTCTGGAATAACCTCTGAACTCTGGTGTTTCCAGTACTGGTGAACTACATAAGTCAGCAGCCTGGCTGTTCTTTAGGGATATGATTAAAACCACTGCATTCCATTTGGTTTAGCAAAAGAAGTTTCATTCTTTCACCTCAGAGTGCCATCTGTTATAAACTGATTTGGCTCTCATTTAGAGTATAAAATTTTGGATTAGACCTCTGTGCTCTGTTTTCTTCAAGCACTCTGCTGAAGATGCTTATTATGGAGGCAGGGAGAGGAATTCTTACTGTTTGTGAGGACTAAGAAATATTCCTGTAATGGCTAACAGCACATTTAGTGTCTTGAGACTGGGTGGCCAGTAGGTACTTTAGTGACTTAGCCTTCTTTAAAACCTTACAGATTTTAACTTACATTATGGTGGCTTACAAGGTCAGCTTACTGTAAACTGATTTAAATCTTTTTTTTTTCCCCATGTTTGTTATTTGTGGGCTTTTTTGACAGCACTCTTCATCCAGATAATGGCACTGCTAGGGCAGACAAATAGGTTTGTCCTGCAGCTGTCTTGCACCACACTTTGACTGCTTTGCTTGTTTACACTGTAAAGGAGAGAGACCTAAGGCTGAAGTGACTTGAAAATCAGGTAATTGAGCCCTGGACTGAGAATCTCAGTCAGACAAAACTGAGTTTTACATCCTCTTGTTAAATTGTTGTTTCCTTATTTGCTGCCTGTTTTGATGCCTCTGATGCTTGGAGTTCTCTTGTTCTTCAGGGGCTACAGGTGTTCATAACACTACCTTGGTTCATTGATATTTTCTTTTAAATAAAGGGGTGATAGATTGCTTCAGGGATGCAGCTGACCACAAGACAGGAAACATAACCTGAGCATCTCTGGAAATAAATTTCTGATGCTGAAAACCTGAAGTTTTTCAAGATAAATGTATTTAATCAATTCTGCTCTTGAGATTGCAGTTGGGACAGAAGCACATCTCCCCTTGTATGTGCACAGAATTAATTTCATGTCACGTTATGCAAAGCAAATAATTTACAGGTAGTGGCACAAATCATTGACTGGTAGGTACTAAAAGAGCCCAGAGTCTGCATTTTATGTTTGGACAATATGTGTCTGTGTCACCTAAGCAGGCAGGGCTGCTTGTACTACTTCATATTTTTTACAACTGCTATATCAAAGAAAGAAAAGAGATTCATCTCAGAGTAGGGACAACATGCACAAGGGCACCCTCTGTTTTACTGCCACTCTAAAGTCCCTCCAGTGGGTAGTGAAGTTTTGTTAAGCAGGATGCCAATATGAAAACTTGAAAACTTTCCAGCATAATTTTCTGATTTCCAGTTCAGTTAAAGGTTTCATTTTCAAAGGAAATCATAGGTTGTTGAGGTGCTGGAAGGTGTCCAGAGAAGGGTAACAAAGCTGGTGAGGAGTCTGGAGCATAGCCCCGTGAGGAGAGGCTGAGGGAGCTGGGGGTGTGCAGCCTGCAGAAGAGGAGGCTCAAGGCAGACCTCATGGCTCTCTACAGCTACCTGAAAGGAGGTTGTAGCCAGCTGGGGTTGGTCTCTTCTCCCAGGTACCCAGCAACAGAACAAGGGGACACAGCCTTAAGTTGTGCCAGGGGAGGTACAGGCTGGATGTTAGGAGGAAGTTCCTGCCAGAGAGAGTGATTGGCATTGGAATGGGCTGCCCAGGGAGGGGGTGGAGTCGCTGTGCCTGGAGGTGTTGAAGAAAGCCTGGATGGGGCACTTAGTGCCATGGTCTGGTTGATTGGCTAGGGCTGGGTGCTAGGTTGGACTGGATGAGCTTGGAGGTCTCCTCCAACCTGCTTGATTCTATGATTCTATGATATTCAGTGATTTTTCAAAATATTGGAATTAATAAACATTTCTCCTCTAAATAGTCAGAGTTAGATCAAATTGCAATTAATTAAAAATTGTATCAATGAAACCTGGCACTTACTGGCATTAGGGGAGCATGGTGTAACACATCTTGGCTTCAAATTGGAACATAGAAGGTTTCACCTCAACATGAGGAGAAACTTCTTTACAGTGAAGGTGCCAGAGCACTGGAACAGGCTGCCCAGACAGGTTGTGGAGTCTCCTTCTCTGGAGACTTTCAAAACCTGCCTGGATGCATTTCTGTGTGAACTACCATGGGTGATCCTGCCTAGGCAAGGAGGTTGGACTCAATAACCTCTGGAGGTCCCTTCCAACTTCTTAAGTTCTGTGATTCTGTGATCTCGAACTGTGTTCTTCTCTCCTACCTTGATCAAATTAGGCTGACCATGGAACAAATGTGCATCAATACTTCCTCCAGCTCCAGTGGGCTTCTGGAAATATCTATGTATTAGCAATTATTTCCTTACACAACACAATTTGCATCTGAGCCACAGCCTACCCTAAAATATCTTACCTCAATGTAATGACAATAATAATAGTAATAGTAATAACAGTAATAGTTGCAATAGTAATAATAGCAATAGTAATAGTAGCAGTAATAGTAATAGTAACAACAACAATAATATTAATAATATTAATAATAAGAATAAGAATAACTTTAGGTCTGTTGAGGTGCCTGCACACAAAGTGTAAGAACAGAACAAGAGCTCTCTCCCTGCTGTTTGCACAGCAGGTAACCTCCAATAGTGCTCTGTGAGGCTGGGTAGAATCATAGAATGGTAAGGTTGGAAGGGACCTCAAGGATCATCCAGTTCCACCCCCCTGCCATAGGCAGGGCCCCCTCCCACTAGTACAGTTTACTCAAGGCCCCCTCCAACCTGGCCTTGAACACCTCCAGGGAGGGAGCAGCCACAACCTCCCTGGGCAACCTGTGTCAGTGCCTCACCACCTTCACTGGAAAGAACTTCCTCCTAACATCTAGTCTAAATCTCTCCTCTGCCAGTTCAAACCCATTCCCCCTTGTCTTGTCATTACAAGACCTTGTCAATAGTCCCTCCCCAGCCTTCCTGTAGCCCCCTTCAGATCCTGGAAGGCTACTCTAAGGTCTCCTTGAAGCCTTCCCTTCTCCAGGCTGCAGAGCCCAAACTCCCTCAGCCTGTCCTCATAGCAGAGCATAGCATAGCAGCCCTCTCAGCATCTTTGTGACCTCCTCTGGACCCACTCCAACACTTCCATGTCCTTCTTGTTCTGAGGGCTCCAGAACTGCACACAGGACTCCAGGTGGGGTCTGATGAGAGCAGAGTAAAGGGGCAGAATTCCCTCCCTTGCCCTGCCCTGGGTACTCTCAGCAGAAGTTAGAACCATAACATATTTTTTTCTTCAGACCGTTTTGTTTTCACAGAATGATTTGAAGTCAAATTTGCCATTCAGAAAAAAACCCAACAAACCCTAGGCAATATGTTTCCTATCAAATGCTGCTCATTTGCTGTATGGCTGGCATGTTTTGTGCAACAAAACTCCTTGCCATCAAGTGGTAAGAAGTTAGCAATTAGAAAGGAAGTACCAACACCCACCATCTGCTTGTGTGCCACTTCAGGTGCTGCATACCTTCATGTGTTTCATCTGTGACTCATTTCTAATTGTCAGACTTACTCCACATCCTGCTACAATATGTGGCAGTTTTGGAGGGGTTTTTTTTGTTGTAGAGTTGTTTTGCTTCCACTTTGTTTTTCCCCAGCCTGCTGATAGATAAAAACCTTTTGTCTGTAGTTTCTCTGATTGTATTTAGTCTATTAACTCCAACTCTGCCTTGTAGACCTCAGCCTCCTGTTTTCTGGTGTGCTGGTTTGAGACTAATTAGAATATTTTAATAGAGAAAATTATGCTATAGGCTGTGAAAGGAAAACATGGTGATGTCTATTTTACTCATAGGGTCACTGAGATTGTTTTGGGAAAAATAAACCAAAACATAGATAAGTCAGTCTCTGTCTCCCTCTCTCTGGCAGCACAGTGTCTGGGGAGGTCTAGCAGCTTCTGGCTTTGTCTCCTCTTTTGCCAATTAATCTTCACTAACCACTTTCCTTCTAACCCCTTCTGGCTGATCCTCCAAGCCCACCTTGTGTGTAAGGCAAACCTTGGGATAAGGTATAGGGGTAGAAAGGAGGTGGAAGGGTGGTTGGGAGCCCCTCCTGGGGACTCTGATTTCTGGGAGGGGAGTTGTGTTTCTGTATTACCTTTAACTTGTATATTTCTGTAACTCTTCCTGTCTATTGTGTATATCTCTGCTTGTACATTGTGCTGAGCTGTAAATAGAGCTTCAGTCCTTAACTTCCAGCCGGCTGAGTTCTAGTCTGGGTCATTTTACAAAGTGTGGGGGGTGGGGAACTCCCAAACCATCACATCTGGGTTTATATTTTCATGTATTTTTAACCCTGTAAGTTATTTTCTCCTTTTCCACATCTGCTTTGGCACCTCCATTCCCCAATGTTTTCTGAATTGGTGGTGCTTTTTCTGTTTCTCCTTGACTTAATTTCCTTCTTCGACTCTTGGTTTTGCTTTGACATTTCTGTATCAAGGAAGAGTCCAATTGTTAACTGGGTCTGTGTGGTAGATTGGGAGTTACCTGCCCCTCAAACACTATGAAAAATCCCCCAGACTAGACTCAGCCAGCTGGAACTTAAGGACTGAAGCTCTGTTTACAGCTCAGCACAATGTACAAGCAGAGATATACACTATAGACAGGAATAGTTACAGAAATATACAAGTTAAAGGTAATACAGAAATACAACTCCCCTCCCAGAAATCAGAGACCCCAGGAGGGGCTCCCAACCACCCTTCCACCTCCTTTCTACCCCTCTACCTTACCCCAGGGTGTGCCTTACATGCAAGGTGAGTTTGGAGGATGGGTAAGGGGGGTTAGAAGCAGAATGATTAGTTGGGTACACAGCACACAGGCCAAGACCAAACAAGCTAGAGAGACCAAGTCTCTCTGTTATCTATCTTTGTGTCCTTGTTCTTATACATCTCAGCAAGCCTATGAGTGGAGTAGACACCACCATTGTTTGCTTTTTTTATAGCTTATAATCTATTTTTTTTTCATTAAAATATTCCAATTAGCCTCAAACCAGCACTGTCTGCTTAAGAATGAAACTGGAAAACATGCCAAAAGGCCCTGAAGAGAATTTCACCAGGTCTTTGAGTCTGTGTGTCTCAACACATCTAGCTCATGCTACAGTACAACACAGCACTGGCTGTAAATGGGCTATTGTATTAACCACCATCCTAATATGAAGGAGTACACTGTAGACAAGGATCAAAAAATAGCAAATGTCAGAGTGAGGAAACTGCTCAGTAGTTCCTTAGGAAGGGGCAGAGCCTTTTGCAAAGTGGATCCTCAAGGGTGTTTTAATGGTTTGGACTCCATGAGACAGGGAGCAGAGTCACACAGCAGGTGTAGCAGCAGAACATCTGTGCCAGATACCCAGCATGCACAATTATAGAATCATAGAATGGTAAGGTTGGAAGGGACCTCAAGGATCATCCAGTTCCAACCCCCTGCCATAGGCAAGGACACCTCCCACTAGTACAGGTCACTCAAGGCCTCCACCAACCTGGCCTTGAACACCTCCAGGGAGGGAGCAGCCACAACCTCTCTGGGCAACCTGTGCCAGTGCCTCACCACCCTCACTGTTCCTCCTAACATCCAATTTCAATCTCCCCTCTGACAGTTCAAACCCATTGCCCCTTGTCCTGTCATTGCAAGACCTTGTAAATAGTCCCTCCCCAGCCTTCCTGTAGGCTTCTTTATGGCTACTAGAGGTGCAACAGGTGTGTACAGCACAAATGGAACATACCTAAATACAGTCATGTTCTCTGGGAAAAGAACCACCAGTGTGGGTGGAGCTGACTTGGAGTGAATGCAGAAAATCAGGTATTTTGTTTTCATCTCCACTCCCATTTTGTAGTGTTTCACCTCCCCCAACCCCAGGTTCTTTTCTACCTCTTCCCTGTTCCAAATTCCTTTCTTATCTTCTAGCCGAAGTGTGCTGTCCCTCAGAGATTAACTGTGCTGCTGTCCACAGGCAGCTGGGGCTATACTGCAGAAACAGTAAAAATCACCTCCTGAAGACCTGACTGAACCTTGATCTTTCCTGAAGAATCTTAACAGATTCTTTATATTCAAGAAAATGAGACAGATCTGTGTAAGGCTGAAAGGTAAACTGTGACACTGCCACATCATCCATGCAGGAATGTGAATGATGAGTGGTACCAGCAGCAAGGCAGTAACAGACTCTGACATCTTGAGCTGCCTCATGACCACCTCCTCCCCTCAAAAAAAAAAAAAAAAAAAAAAAAAAAAAAAAAAAAAAAAGAAGAGAGGAAAAAAAAAACACAAAAAAAAATTT
>VWZE01005082.1:4389-32651 GCA_013396675.1 Eubucco bourcierii | reverse complement strand
CCCCCCCCCCAAAAAAAAAAAAAAAAAAAAAAAAAAAAAAAAAAAATCAGGCATGTGAGTAAGCATCTACCACAAAAATATTTATTATTTTAAAGTGACTACCTCATATCTTTTATCCATGTAGATCATGTGCCCTGTTTCACATGTACAGGATCCACACATTTGCTGAAGGAACATCTCCTCTTGGTTTAGTCATAAATAATACATTTTGTATGAATCTGGAATTATGTCTGCTCTCAGACAGTTTGGCTTTATAACCTGCTGCTCCTGAAGGGGCTTTGAAGGATGTGGTTGCAAACCAACGTCATGATCCAGAGCTGAAAATTGTGTTTGGCACATGAATGAACTGGACACATGAACCCAGCTGACCACACAGCTGCAAGGATGGAGGAGGAAATGTGATATCAGTGCAAGCAAAGTGCAGCAGGATTTGGTTTAGAAGAAAATAAAACAAGAAGAAAGAAGAAGACAAGAAAATGTGATATCAGTGCAAGCAAGGTGCAGCAGGATTTGGGTTAGAAGAAAATAAAACAAGAAGAAAGAAGAAGACAAGAAAATGTGATATCAGTGCAAGCAAGGTGCAGCAGGATTTGGGTTAGAAGAAGAAGAAAGAAGAAGAAAAGAAAATGTGGTATCAGTGCAAGCAAGGTGCAGCAGGATTTGGGTTAGAAGAAGAAGAAAGAAGAAGAAAAGAAAATGTGGTATCAGTGCAAGCAAGGTGCAGCAGGAATTTGTTTAGAAGAAAAGAAGAAAAGAAAATGTATCAGTGCAAGCAAGGTGCAGCAGGATTTGGTTTAGAAGAAAAGAAAATGTATCAGTGAAAGCAAGGTGTAGCAGGATTTGGTTAAGAAGAAAAGAAGAGGAAAGCAGAAGAAAAGAAAACGCCCTATCAGTGCAAGCAAGGCGCAGCAGGAATTGGTTTAGAAGAAGAAAAGAAAATGTGGTATCAGTGCAAGCAAGGTGCAGCAGGATTTGGTTTTGAAGAAGAAAGCAGAAGAAAAGAAAATGTGGTATCAGTGCAAACAAGGTGCATCAGGATTTGGTTTAGAAGAAGAAGAAAGGAGAAGAAAAGAAAATGTGGTATCAGTGCAAACAAGGTGCAGCAGGATTTGGTTGAGAAGAAAAGAAGAGGAAAGCAGAAGAAGAGAAAATGTGGTATCAGTGCAAACAAGGTGCAGCAGGAATTGGTTTAGAAGAAGAAAGAAGAAGAAAAGAAAATGTAGTATCAGTGCAAGCAAGGTGCAGCAGGATTTGGTTTAGAAGAAGAAGAAAGCAGAGGAAAAGAACATGTGGTATCAGTGCAAACAAGGTGCATCAGGGTTTGGTTTAGAAGAAGAAGAAAGGAGAAGAAAAGAAAATGTGGTATCAGTGCAAGCAGGGTGCAGCAGGATTTGGTTTAGAAGAAGAAGAAAGCAGAGGAAAAGAAAATGTGGTATCAGTGCAAACAAGGTGCATCAGGATTTGGTTTAGAAGAAGAAGAAAGCAGAAGAAAAGAAAATGTGATATCAGTGCAAACAAGGTGCATCAGGGTTTGGTTTAGAAGAAGAAGAAAGGAGAAGAAAAGAAAATGTGGTATCAGTGCAAACAAGGTGCATCAGGATTTGGTTTAGAAGAAGAAGAAAGCAGAAGAAAAGAAAATGTGATATCAGTGCAAACAAGGTGCATCAGGGTTTGGTTTAGAAGAAGAAGAAAGGAGAAGAAAAGAAAATGTGGTATCAGTGCAAACAAGGTGCATCAGGATTTGGTTTAGAAGAAGAAGAAAGCAGAAGAAAAGAAAATGTGATATCAGTGCAAACAAGGTGCATCAGGGTTTGGTTTAGAAGAAGAAGAAAGGAGAAGAAAAGAAAATGTGGTATCAGTGCAAACAAGGTGCATCAGGATTTGGTTTAGAAGAAGAAGAAAGCAGAAGAAAAGAAAATGTGATATCAGTGCAAACAAGGTGCATCAGGGTTTGGTTTAGAAGAAGAAGAAAGGAGAAGAAAAGAAAATGTGGTATCAGTGCAAGCAGGGTGCAGCAGGATTTGGTTTAGAAGAAGAAGAAAGCAGAGGAAAAGAACATGTGGTATCAGTGCAAACAAGGTGCATCAGGGTTTGGTTTAGAAGAAGAAGAAAGGAGAAGAAAAGAAAATGTGGTATCAGTGCAAGCAGGGTGCAGCAGGATTTGGTTTAGAAGAAGAAGAAAGCAGAGGAAAAGAAAATGTGGTATCAGTGCAAACAAGGTGCAGCAGGATTCGGTTTGGAAGAAGGGCATGGAACTGTCATCGGTAAGGACATGTGAAGAAATCCCAAGTAGTCAAAGTGGGAATTCCTAAGATGGAGACAGAATACCCAGGTACATCTACCTGCACTAATTCAGGAGAAAGGAGATAATGTCTGAAAAGTGTCTGAGGGGCCAGAAGACTGTTTTATGGAAAGTAAAAGGAAGAAGACAGATTTCATGCTCCCTGTTTGAAAATCTGCACAGGCTCAGAGAATTTTATATCCATGTAATTTTTTACACAATATTAACTACAGAGATGTAAACTATTTGATTTGTTTTCCTTTGTTTTTAATCCTTATCTCCAAATTACATAAGAAATGTGGCTTTACCCTTATCTTCTGCCATGCAAGGAAAGTCTCTTTGAAGAATTTATTTATTTTTTTTTTAGCAGAAGTCTTATTTTAATGCATTCTTTGTGGTTTTGGGTTTTTTTGCAGTGTTCTTTGAAGGTATGAGTGTATGTTTTGCTTAGTAATTAATTGGTGCTTAAATACTTCTCATTTTATGTCTAGAATGGAAATTTTAAAAGGTTATCTTCCTGCTTGGCTGCCAGGAAATATATTTGCAAACAACAGTTCCTTCAACTTTCTCTTTCTTTTTCTTTTTCTTTCTTTCTTTCTTTTTTTTTTTCCCAGCAACCTAACAAACAATACTGCTTTGATTTGTACTTGCTGGTGAGGGGACTCTGCTCAAACCACTGAAGTTAATGAGGAAAATGTGCTCATGGTCTGCCAGATGCAGGTGATAGAGGAGTTCTCACAGAAGAACTGTTAATAATTCGGCACTGAGTTCTCCCCCTCTGAAGGAAAGGTGTGGTGCTCAGGGCTGCAACACAGCAGGGTATAGGATCCTGCATTGTGCCAGAACCCTTCAGGTGTTGCCTTTTCAAGGGGCTGGCAAATGTGTAGCCAGATAGGACCATTTGCAGTGCCTGGGATCTCTCTGCAAGTGAATGCAGAAGAGCTCTGCCAAGGATGGACATGAGCCAGCAGTGTGCCCAGGTGCCCGGGAGAGCCAAAGGCATCCTGGCCTGGATCAGGAACAGTGTGGCCAGCAGGACAAAGGAAGATATGCTGCCCCTGTACTCAGCAATGCTCAGGACACACCTTGAGTCCTGTGTCCAGTTCTGGGCCACTCAATTCAAGAGAGATGTTGAGGTGCTGGAAGGTGTCCAGAGAAGGGCACCAAGGCTGGTGTGGGGCCTGGAGCACAGCCCTGTGAGGAGAGCCTGAGGGAGCTGGGGGAGTGCAGCCTGCAGAGAGGAGGCTCAGGGTAGACCTCTTTGCTCTCTATGACTGCCTGAAAGGAGGTTGTAGCCAGGTGGGGTTGGGCTTTTCTCCCAGGCAACAAGCAAAAGAACAAGCGAACACAGTCTCAAGCTGAGCCAGGGTAGGTACAGGCTGGTTGTTAGGAGGACGTTCTTGCCAGAGAGAGTGATTGGTATTGGAATGGGCTGCCCAGGGAGGTGGTGCAGTCACTGTGCCTGGAGGTGCTGAAGAGAAGCCTGGATGGGGCACTTAGTGCCATGGTCTGGTTGATTGGCTAGGGCTGGGTGCTAGGTCGGACTGGATGAGCTTGGAGGTCTCTTCCAACCTGATTGATTCTATGATTCTAAGTGATGGTGGGAAGGTGTGCTGGAAGTGGTCTCTGAGCTGCATGGTGACCCCAGAGACCCAAAGGCTGTAAGCAGGGAGCACCCAGATGGCCACATGGGGATCTTCTTCACCAGTCAAAAAGAAGCTGCCCTAGCATTCTCCAGTGGACACTGGGAGCTGCTTAACAAGTGTCTGTTAAACTCTGACAGCCAAATCACTGAGGATCTGATCAACAGTAAACAGAGACGTTTTAAAAGAATACTCTAGAAGATAACTAAACAAACAAACAAACAAAAGGTCTCTTTATGTTGGACCAGATTATTAAATGCAGTGTCTCCCATTTAGCTCATGCTGGACTATTTGGCCACAGATTCAGTCCTTTATGGAGGTAAAGTGGAAAGATGGTGTGGTGAAATCAATAACATTAATAGCTCTTGCGAGCAGAATTTCTCAGCCAGCTGCTTCAGTTAATTTAGTGTATCTGTATATGTGAAATTATTACCAGTTGCATTAGACTGTAATTCAGGGAAGCACTGAGTAAGCAATGCTCTCTCATCCTGTCCTTGTACCGGCAAATAGAGAGGACTCGGAAAGTGCTTGGCACATGATGCCCAGAATACAATTTCTGTGTGCTGTAGATGGATGCTTCAGTGGAGATCAACGGATCAATTCCCAGCTTATTCAGAGACTTTCTATATAGCTTGAGGCAAACTAAACAGTCTGCCTCTTGCCTCAGTTTGTCACCTCTAATGTGAATGCGGCATTTTATGGCGATAAAAAGATGATGTAAAGCAGTCATGTTACAAATAGTGCTGAATATTGGCCAGAAGTGCAGATGATTGCAGTAAGTCAAGCTAATAAGCTGCACACATTTGAAAGGAAGAAAATCAGATGTTTCCATTGCAGGCTCAAATACATTTAACCCATTCTATTGGAAAGAGCAGAAAAACAATTTAAATACTCATTCCTGCTCCTTTTGAAAAGTTTTACTAGCTAGAGCATTGTAAAGCAAGCAAATGAAAACAGTAACTATTTAATCTTAACTGTCATCTAAAGGCTCTTGAGAGTGTACAGTATGTCCTAGTTATAAAAGTGCTCAGCTATTCTAAAGCTAGTTTCCTATTTTCCCAGCTGTTTGACACCAAACAAACCCATTCAGATCTTTTTCCCTTGTACAGTGAACTCAACCTCATTTGAATTTATTGCAACTCTGTGCTAAAATGCAACGGAACATGAATTCTTTCAAAATCTGTGGCTAATATATATATATATATATTTGAATAAGATGAATTCCTTGAGTAATGATGTTTGATGGAAGGAGAAATCTAGAGGGTATAAAATGAGAAGGTCATTATCATGATGGTCCAAATGAGCACCTATGGCAAAGCATTTCTGGTTCTACTTACAAGTTCTGCTGGGAGCGTTTCGATTTTCTGGCTCATTGTCAGGGGAAGTTAGCAGCTTTTAAGGGCAGATAAGTCATGTCTGAGTTTGAAACATCTGTGAGTTGGAAACATCTCTGAGATGAGACAGCATTTTGCTTGGTATCTTTTTACCTCCCCAAAAAATCTAAGCATGAACATATAAATCTATATCCTCAGCTGGGGCAGGCAGTTTCAGAGCTGTAATTTCAATTGATTTTTTTTTTTTTTTGATGTACATTACTGCAAGTAATGTCTACTTATGTTCTGCCTTTTACAGAACAGTTATGAAGGATGTACTTAGCTTCACATTAATCCTGAGGTTTTGCAGTTGCCTACTCCCCATGCTGCAAAGAAAGACTGTTTAATATGGAGAAACAGTATGGGGTTTATCCTTTCAGCAGGCTAAGACATGCTACTATTAGCTAACAGCTTATGAGAATTTCAGTGTGGCTCTCCCAGCCTTGAGTTGGAAGAGCCTGCTTTTGTCCTGAAAGGACACCTCAGGGTCCTCTGTCTGTATCTGTCTTATAGTAGAGAGACATCTGCTTTGGGTGAGAAAGACTTTGAAAATTTGTTTTTTTTTTTTTTTTTTTTTTAAATTTTATTTGTTTGGTGTTCTAACTGCCTTGAGTGACATGTAAATAGTGTGAATGGTTCAGAATAGTTCAAAAAGCTTCAGTGCAAGAGATGAGAGCAAAATTACACTGTAAAATCTGCTTTAATAATAACCTTCAAAGGGAAAAGAAACCTTTAAAAGCAAAACCTATGTGAAACAGCATGCTGAAATGGGATAGAATTATCCACTTTTGTATTTTAGGACTATGACAGGAAGATTCTCCCTTCATGAGCAATCATTTTAGGTATTAAGGTGTAAGAATAATATTAGAGGGCAGTAAAAAATCTGAAGGGAATATTATAGCAGAATCCACTTCTAGCAGTCCCACTGGATTTAGATGAGTGCTCAACGGGACAGCAGTTCTAAAGATGACAGGAGCCCTTGTGATTATATTGGTTTCTTACTCAAGTTTCAGTGACTTTATGTACAGCACTCATGTAGGTTGGTCTGTTTCCAGGTGAGAGATTTTGTTTTTACTTTCCAGTGGTAGGGTTTATTGCTTCCAGTGAAGAATGAGAGTATTGGATGCTCAGAGGGCTGCAGCAGCTCTCCTATGAGGACAGGCTACAAGAGTTGGGGCTCTGCAGCCTGCAGAAGGCTTCAAGGAGACCTCATAGTAGCTTTCCAGTATCTGAAGAGGGTCTACAGGAAGGCTGGGGAGGGACTATTGACAAGGTCTTGTAGTGACAGGACAAGGGGCAATGGGTCTAATCTGGCAGAGGGGAGATTGAAACTGGATGTTAGGAGGAAGTTCTTTGCAGTGAGGGTGGTGAAGCACTGGCACAGGTTGCCCAGGGAGGTTGTGGATGCTCCCTCCCTGGAGGTGTTCAAGGCCAGGTTGGAGGAGGCCTTGAGTGACCTGTACTAGTGGGAGATGTCCCTGCCTATGGCAGGGGGTTGGAACTGGATGATCCTTGAGGTCCCCTCCAACCTTACCATTCTATGATATATCTGGCACAAAATCTGGAGAGAGGGACAAGTGTTGTTACTGGATCTGCTATGGGACTGGGCTGAAAACTCATTTAGCAGATGCTGAAAGCAGGCCACCAGTGGCCAACGCCGGGACGTAGATTTTATTTCTGGTACCGGCAAAGAGAGCTTTGCAACCTTCACTCCTGAATAGTTCACATTTTCTCATACTTATTGATTTTATAAGAATATGTAGATGTAGGAGTCAGCCTGATATTAACTGTGAAATATCTGATATTAGAATCTCAGTGGAGCTAGGCAAGTTCTGACTGAAGTGACTAAAGTGAAAAATCCCTCTGGGTGGCAAGGGAACTCTATTCTGTTCTTTCAGAACAGATTTTATTTCCGTGTGTTACCAAATTGGTATTTATGCTTCAGAGCCTCACAATAAAGAAACAGAAATGTACTTATTGGAATGGGAATAGATGAAATGCAGTACAGAAAAGCGAGCTTTCAGAGAAAGACGGAGGGGATCAACCATGTAAAGGCTGCAATAAATCCTTCATGTACCAATTTGTGTCCTTCTCGGAGTTTCATCTCCAAATTGTTCGCCTTTACCACAAAATTTCCTTTTTAAAGTTGAAATTGGGACATGAAAAGCAATGTGTTTATTACTTATTAGGGAAAAAAAAAAAAAAAAAGCTTTAACCTGGGCTTCTTTCTGTTTAAGGCACAAGGGCAAGGAACTTGGCATAAGCCTCATCCAAAGCCCACAAAAATGAGCAGAATTCTCTCTCTCATGTTTTGTTTAACTGAAGTGTTTATGGCTAAAATTACCACTTAGGGCTTTGAGTTTATTTATGAGCATTTCCTTTTTTTTTTTTTTTTTTTTTTTTTTTTTTTTTTTTTTTTTTTTTTTTTTTTTTTGTTTGTTTTGTTTCTGAGTTTTAACACCATTACCATCATCTCTGGAATTTATTCTGAATATGTTTCAACACATTCCAGAACTGCTTGGAAAGAAATTCGTTGAACTTGATGAATTTCAGCTCATTATAGAAAAGCTCAGCTTTTGCATCTGGTCCTGGGTTTTGTTGCAGAGTTTGATTTTCAAACAAACAAACAAATAAAATATCCTAGATACGCTCACTACTGACCTAAGCTTTATACAAAGGAGTTCATGCACTTCACCAGGAACTCCAGGTTTGTAATGAATGCAGATCAGTTTTATGTGGCGTGGTTTTACTTCAAATATGGTGGTTTGATTTTAGATATACTGGAATGGAGAAATCTAAACACCACCACTTCTGTAGTTATGCCAGCACAAACACATCCCTACTCCTTGTCATATGGAGTTTTAAAATTAGAAATGTCCAAGCCAACAAAGGAAAACCCAGAATCCTTACAGGTTTGTGCCAAATCTGTCATTTTTGTGCTATTGTAAGATTCAAAATGCTGGATAGAAGTGATTTCTGCACTGTGCTTGAGCTGATCCAGAGACAATAAACTGTCAGCTTCTACCCTTTTAAAAGACCCCAAAAGTAAAGATTGAACCAGTCTCTGGGATGTCTTATCAATGAGGTAGGAACTGTGGGTTAGGGCATGTTACGCCACAGCACAAAACCAGGATGAGTCCTCAAATAAGAAAATCTATGGTGTTCATTACTATGCTTTTACTTTTTCTAAAATCAATGTTCCTTCAGGTCAGCTAAGAAGGCAAATGAGACAGGAATATAATGTGATACCTAACCTGAGCTTACTACAGCAGGTATGAGGTGTAGGAAGCCTCCAAAGCCACACAAGACGCTGATCTTCCTGTTGGTAGCACACAAGCTCTGAATGGCACCGTGCTCACTAGTGCAGAAACAACAGTGGCTCTAGCAAGAGGAACAATAGGAGTACAGGCAGATAAAAGATACTCCGTGCACTTTTTCAAATCAGTATATACATTTATTACTTAACATTTTATGAGCTACATTGTAAGAAATTAATTCCTCCATCATGGGTAAATGAAGCTTTTAAATTAATCTGTGCATTCAGGAAAGGGTTTACATCTGTTTCTTATTTTACTGCTTGCTTAGGTTCTCCCAATTCCCTTTCAACAGAATCCTCCTGCTTTGATGTCTTGCTCTCTACCCAGATTGCCAGAAGGCTTTCAGTTGCAAATGCAGGTGTTCTCAGCTGTTAGATACTGTTGTGTTGTATTATTCATCATCTCAATCAAAAAATGTATTAGTAGGACACTTATTTTACACAGAGGACAAACCAGAAATAATTGGAAAGGTAGCACACAGCACATCAAGGACAATGGTACTCAGTGAGACTTGTTTGGAGCTAGGTTTGCATCCACCTTGTGTTTTCCATCTGTTTTGTACATCCATCCCTGAATCTTTAAAGCACTACTTTCCTATCAAACTATGCTGCAGGTCATGCTGGTATCTGAAGCTACTTGGAGAAACTGGCGCCTGTAACAGCCAGGTCATCTCTGAACTGCTGAAATTAGAAATGTCAGTGAGCATATCTGCAACTCAAAGGCAATCTTGAAGCTTGTTACACAGCAAAATGAACACCTTGGTCATCCTCTCAGCAAGGATTTATCTTTAACTCTTGCCCTGACATTCAGAATTAGCTCTGAGTGCATGTAAACAAAACAGGGTTGACATCCATAGGGGGCTAGTGAGTCAAGACCTTGCTCAGTTAGAGACGTGCAGTAACCTTGCTCTTGATGCTCTCAGCTGTAGAAGGCTGGTGTTCATCTTTCTGCTCAGCTCACCTGCTTCAGAAACGGGGACAGAGCATTGCCAGTGAGAAAAAAACAGGCCTGGAGAGTGAGGCAGTAAAAAAAAAAAGCAAGTAACCAAAGATGGTAAAGAGAGAATCAGGGTGGGGGAGGATAGGGAAGAGGTTGCAGACATAAGCAAACCCTACAAAAGCAGGGTTTCTGTTCTTTGCTCCCCATACAATTTTCCTGATCATCCTCCTGTGTGTCAGCTCTCCTTAAATGGACATTATGCTCTGTGCACCTCCATCTGCCAGGACACCCTGACAGGCTCCCATTTTGAATGCTGTATGCTTTGTATTTATTAACACAAATACAGTCTCGGGCTTGCTTGTAAGGTACTTCCATATTGTATTCCACTCATAGGTTTAGAGGGTTTGGTTTTTTTAATGTGTGTACATCAGCTCATCCATCAGACTTTACATTTCCAGCTTTTTGAAAATAGGTATTCTAACCATCAGCCTTGAGAGCTTTTGGCTCCAAAGAGATGAAACTGCTCATTTTCATCCTTTCTTTCTTCTTTTCTATGGAAGCCTCAGTTACTGGGCAGGCTTACAAAGCAGCTTGGTACTGAGAGACAGGATCCCTCTCCTGCAGCTATCTCCTCAAAGTGCTAATGCTGCCAGGTGGTGAAGCCCATTATTTCACAGCTCCAGACTGTGCCTGACTGGAACTGAGGTCTGTCAAGCCCAGTGCCTGATGCTGGTCAAGACAACAGCAAATTACTTTATCCAGATGGACGTGAGACAGTTCTTCCTTAAGGGCAGAATCTCATCTTGACTTTTGAAAAACATCTGCATTCCAGTTTCTGGTTTTAAAACAAAACAGCATCTCAGATCTTTATGACAGAGAATACAGTAACATCTCTGTTAAGCACGTCCTCTTTTCTTGACTTGCTGACTTCCAGGTCCCAGACATGTTTTATGGTGAACTGTGTGAAAAAGTATCTACTTCAACCTGGTTTTAATTTGGTATATTATAATGGTGCCTTTTTTTTTTTTTTTCCTCTAGGTCTGCTCTACTATTGCCACTTTTAAACTTCTGTTTTCTTAGGTGAACCATTTTCCTCCTTTTGGCTCATTACTCAGATGTACAACCTTCCATGGTCTTAGTCACTCATCCTTTCTTTTAGTTCTGGGATACCTTGAAATGGGATCACCTGTATTGCACTCTTCTTCTGCATGAGTTCATGTCATTGAGCAGAAAAGGCACCTTGCCATTTGGGGATGGCAAGAACCACACGTACTTGTCACCTGGGAGCCTTTCTGGGATACAGTGGGTGCCACACTCAACTCTTTGGTGGGTTATCCCAGAATGCTTGTTCAAAAAGGTGACTTCAGCTAACTCATAACCAGTCCCTCCTTTATGTACCTCCTTCACACACAGTGCAAACGTTGTGTACAATAAAGCTTCTGTGGTAAGAGGGGCCAGACTGCCATTAGTCAAAGCGAACAGACGTTCTTCATTAATCCTTTTCTCTTGCTAGTTCCTTTTTTCCTCACATCATGTTTCTTCCAGAAAGCCAGGAGCTGTTTCTGTAAACATATCATCTGACACAAAGGAGGAGTAGTGATTTACACGGTCAGTAGTCTACAGTAGTGGAGTTGCTCCTGTCTGGTCGACCAGATGGTGACCTGCAGCCCACCTGTGTGCCAAAAGCTGCGCTCCTCCGGGAGCCATGCCTGTGCTCTACCTCCGGCCAACCTTAGCCTCCAACCGCGGACTCCCCAAGAGGGCTGTCCCTTTTGGGGGTGCCAGGACCGGCACAGGTGGGCTGCAGCAGCCACGTCCGGCAGCTCTGCGTCGCTGCGAGGTTGCGGTGTTGGCACACTGTTAGCACGAACGCTTCCGTAAGGCCGCCTTAAGCTTTCACTAACAGACCCCAGGCCGGGGCTCCTCAGCCATTTTGGGTCGAATTGCTGAAATTTACAGATTTCGACTACAGGCCTGGACTGAGGAGAAGGTAGGCTCAAGCTGAGCTCTCCCCTCACCTCGGCCCTGCCTCAGTCGGCTACGAAACGTGGTCGCCCGCTGCCTGTCTCGGGGTCCGGCAGCTACCGACCGCGATAAGCACACCGAGCACAGCTCTGCCCGTCCCTCGCTGGCCGCGGAACCCGCACATGCCCAGTGTCGGGACGGGCGCCGGCCGTGAGTCAGTGGCGGCGCAGCTGACGGGGCAGGGGCGGGCCCGGAGCGGAGGGCGGCTCGGTCCGGCCCGCTTTGGCCGGGCGATGCCTCAGCGCCGCGGCGGCGACAGCGGGTGGGCGGGCGGGTAGCGGCAGCGGGGACGCGGCGCTGCTGCCCTGCCTTTCCCTGCCAGCCGCTAGCCCTTCCTCCGCCCCCTCCCGCGCCCCCCTCCCCCGCTCCGGTGCTCGACTCAGCCGCCGCTCCGGGCAGGGAGGAAGGGCTGGGAGCCGCCTCCCGCTGCCCCCGGCCGCCCCCCTCCCCATGCAGCCCGGCCCGCCGCTGGGAGCCCTCCCCGGGGGGATGTTTCTGCGGCCGCTGCCGGGATAACCGGCGCGCCGTCCGCCCCCGCCCCGGACGGAGGATGCTGCCCGCGCTGTGGCGCGTTCCGACTCGGGCAGCAACGGCCGCGTTCCCCTCCTCGGCTCCGGGCAGCGTCGCCGGCGAGAGATGACTTCAAGGCACCAGGCGGACTGGATCCCTTACAGGTAGCGGACAGCCCCGCTGGGGGGCGGTGGGTAGAGCAGTGCGGGCGGAGGCACCGGGACTGCTCCTGGGCTGGAGCTGCTGCCCCTCGGCGGGCACCCGGAGCCTAGGGCGCGGTCGGAGGTGATAGGTCCCACCTGGGGCAGCGGGGCACGGAGCAGCCCCGTGCCTGCTGGGCGGCGGCCGGTATCGGAGGGGGTGCCGGAACCGCCTCCCAACTTCGGGCCGGTCCCGCTCAGCAAAGTTCAGAGGCTGTTCTCGGGGGTAGCTGTCAGGCCCGCAGAGAGCAGGAGCGCCTCCAGAAAATCTCCTAATGGGGAGAGCTCTGCTCCCTGCCTCCGCCACAGGGCCCCCGCAGCTGGCCGGACGGCAACACCCGGGGCGCTACGCCGTCGGTAGCGGCCCTCATCCGCGGGTACGCCGGACTCGGCGAGCGCTGGCTGCCCCGGTCCGTCGGGTGCTAACGGGAGCGGGGCGGGGGACAGCGGGCAGGGCGCGGAGCGTTCTCGGCCGGCGGTGCCGCCATGGCGAGGAGCGGGATCGCCATGGCAGCGCCCGGCAGGAGGCTGCCATTGGCTCCGCCGTTGCCATGGGCTACGGGAGCCGCCGTGAGGCGGCTGCTGTCCGGGAGCCCCGTGCGTCAGCGGGCGGTGGGAGCCGGCCCGAGGTGCGGTGCGAGGTGCGGAGCGTAGCCCTCTGTGCGGGGCCCGGGCCAGCTCGGCCCTGCCCTACCCTAACTTGCCCTGCCCTACCCTTCCCATGCCTGCTCCGAGCGCCTGGCTCCGGCGCAGGGGCGTTCGCTGCTGGGATAGTTTGTCTGTGGTTTGGCGGTACGAGGAGATAGAGCTCCGGGCGGCATGGGCTCTGCTGGCGAAGAGCAGTAAAACCATTGCTCAACCTGCCGTTCGGAGTGCCGTTAACCTTGTGGAGGGTTTAGTTGACGCTGAAGTCCCTTTTTCAAACGGAATTCTTGCAAAAAGAAATCACGGGTAGTTGAAAAGGTGTCTTGGAGAAGCTAGGAAAGCGTGTTAGTTTCATTTCTTTGGTTGTAAATAAAACAAAGCAGATATTTTAACATTAAGTTTTCTAAACTTAAAAACACAGAGCGTGTTTGAAAACAAAAACAGCTGTTCAAGGAGGTCAGTCGTAGTTTGCCCCACTGTAAATGACAGTGTTTGTAGCAAACATATACCAGAGTGCATGCAACATAAACACAAATAAATTAGTTCTTAATACACGGGAAAAAGTAAAATGATAGATGCACAAGTGGGAGCCTGCTGCTTTAATCTGTGTGCATGATCGTTCTATTCAATAGAGGAGTCGGAAGGAAAGAAATCTGATGACAGCAAACCTGAGAATATTCAGGCTCTCTCCAGTAGTGCTTTCAGACCCCGTGTTTTGAAAAGACGTAAGGAATTGGCAACAAGGCTTCAGAAATGACTAGCGGCTGCATCCTGATGCAATTTGAAGCCTCGTAATGAAGGCAAAAATACCAGAAGAACAGCTGTTCGTTGCTCTTCCCAGCAGCAGAGGAACTGCTGCTCCATTCTCTTGCTGTATGCAAAGTTCTGCAGAGTCCAATGCCAAAAGTTTGCTGAGGGATTTTGTAGCAGTGGCCTTGAAAGAGGAAATAAAACATCTCTTCTGTTCCTGCCGAGTGCAGTTCAGAAAAGCAAAGGGAAACAAAGCAGCAGATCTTCAGATAAGCCACTAGTATCATCAGATCTATGTTTTTCTAATATAGTACTATTCTTTAGTATTAACCATATTTTTATGGCTAGAAATTGCAGAGGTATATCACTGCAAATGTCATTGAACTTCCTCATTTAAAACATCCTCCAGGATCCCCTAAAGGTACTTACCCAGAAAACAGTAGTTTCTGAATGTCTGTGTGACTGAGATTACTAATAGTGTTTCCATGTGCAAATTCTATTCAAGTACCACGCCATAGGAGCGAAAGAGGCAAAGAGAGGGAGAGGCCCGATGTGTCCCCCTTGGAATAGTTCATCTGCTCTGGAAGGGCAGGATACCCGTTGCTGCTCCAGATCCTTGTTTACTTCACTGAGTTCAGTGATTGCTGACTCTTAAAGCTTAAGGGACCTGTTTCCCACTTTCTTTACAGCCTGGGTGGTATGTGGTAGTCAACAATGTTCCTCCTGCTGGCGTAGGAGACAGAGCACAGGCTGTTGGGCTCGATGAAGTCTGTAAAGATCTATGTAATATAGCCTGAGTCTTGCTGATGTAAAAAGTGTACTAGAAAATGCTGCAAGCCCTTCTATGAGCTTGACAAAGCTGTTTCAGCTTTGGCAGGGGCCTTAAAAGGGTAGCATGACTCCTAAACCTATATTGTTCCTCCTAGCAATCAAATGCACATGCAACTATATACCTGAATTAATTGAAGCAGAGAAGAGTTTTTTTTTCCTTCAATAAAATGCCATATTTGTCCTTACAAGTGAAATAAGACAGAGGGAATCAGTTCTCTGTGTGTTGTGCACAGCTCATTAGGCAATCCACATGTCCAAAACTCACAATGCAAATTATTCTTCCACTGTTAGGATACTGAGAATATTTTGAGTGAGTTAACAAAAAATAGCAAGGAATTCTTTTCAGTGTCAGTGCTAGTTTTTTTTCATACTGAGATGAAAATAATAGTATTTGTGAGTTTGTGATTTTGTCGTCTTGCCCTTTACGTATTTTCTTCTTTTATATACTCTTCTTTTGAAGCACTAATAGTCATAGGGGATTTGAGATTGCTAATGTTATGGAATACAGCTGAGAAGTAGTTTTCTTTAAAAATAAACATGTTGCATTTGTTTTCATGAAACTGTTTTATATATAGAAATTCAAGGCTATGATTAAGCACTTATATGAAGCAACACACCAGGTTTTGCTAAGCTAGGAATTGTGCTTTAAACTGATCCCATTTTTAGCAATGTTTCTGTCCTTTATTAGAAACAAACCAGTTTGCACTTATGTAAAAAAAAAAATCAATTGCAGTTCTTACAGCTGCCTGCAGCCCCAAATGGGATTTCTGATGGTAGTTAAGAGTAAGATGTAGCTTCTTGAGGAATTAATGTTCTCAAGTACAGCAGACTTCCTTTGGTATCTTTTTTTTTGAGATTCCAGTAGAAAATACAAAGCAGAAATATCTGGGAATCATTCCAGATTTAGTTGGTTTTATTTTTATATTAACACCCCCCACCCCACCATGTTTTGATTTTGCATATTTACCCTGAGCTGTTTTTTAATTTGTAGAATTTCTGAAATTGACATATTTATTTTTATGCTGGTGTGGCTTGAATAGCAAACTCATTCCTTGTGCTGTGTAACTATAATTAAATGAAACTGTTGCTAGCTAAAAGTATCAATAAACAGTAAAGTCCCATTGGGGGGTGATGGTTGTTGTTGTTGTTATTACTACTATTATTACTGTTAAAGAAGTGAAAATTAATAATAAATCTTAACTTGAAAAGCAGCATTTACAAACCCCTCTAATCTTTTTAGTGAGAGATATATAAACATTGTCAGCTGAAAAACGCAATCCACATAGGGATAAGTTTGCTGCAGGTCCCCAGGGTTATCTGTAAACCTTCTGTGGTGTTCTCCTGGGACTTAGCCTGTGTGGATAAAGCAGCCATAGCCCAAGGGGAGCCCATGAACTGTGCCGTGGGGAAGCTGGCACTTTGCGTGGAGGATGCCACATCAAGCAGATTACACAGCGTGCATTTGCAGTGCCATAGTACACCTTGGTAAGTACACAATGCTGGTAGTAATATCTGTTATTTTATTTGTGACATTTCTTATGCTCAGGTTTTTGTAGCTTTTATGAACTTGCTCCGAAGTTTTAAGGCTGTACTTAGATACTGCAGCTGTAAGCAGTCACCAATTATTTGCAAAGTGCAGGGTTACAGTTGGATGAAAATTGGGGAGCAAGGCCGTGTTGTAAATTCGTGAATCATGGCAATTAGAGCAGATAAGAAGATTTCTGAAAGTGGGATGTGTAAACAAGTCCTGGAACAAAAACAGGCTTGAAGGCAAGTGTGTCCCACACTTGTTTCTAAGCATTTCTTTGAGGTATTGGAATATCACCTCCCCTTTAGCCTTGACAGTCTGGCAGCAGCAGTGCAGGTGACGTGCTTGTCCCCCTGCAAGGTGCGGCCGTGGCTGAGTGCATTGCCATGCAGGCAGGTTCACTCATTGCTGCCTGCTGTGGGGAATGGCACTGATAATTTAGGAGAGCTGTTTTGCTAAGGAAATGGGTAGATAGAGCATGTGTCTCCTCTAAAGTAGGCTCTCTGATCAGGTTATTGCGATGTGTAAAATTAGCCTAGTTATGTGCTTTTAAAGGGTTTAAGTTAGAACTCTCCTCTAATGGTGGTCTTTGCTCTTACATAGAGTATTACCACTGTAGTGCAGAGATTCCAGCTGAGATCAAAGTCCTGTTCTGCCCAGCATCAGTTTTGGGAACTGTACAAGCACATGGTCAGATGCAATTTCTACCCTCAATCTGATAGCCTAAATCAACCAGGCAGAAAAGAGTCATGAGGAAAATGAAATATCACTTCAGTTTTACCAGTGAGGTAAATAGAGATCTGTGGAACTTCCAAGGAATTGGCTTAAATGGAATTGGGACAAGGCTCAGGGGAGATCAGCAGCAGAGCTGGGAGTGAAACCTAGTTGTCTTGTGCTTTGCAGTGTGCCAAGGGTGGATTTAAGTAAGGGACTGAAAGAGTTTTGCCACCTCTTGCAGGATGTGCTTTGGGTGTTATGACAGACAAATGGCTGTGCCAGCTGTTCTAGAGTATTGTCACCCCTGGCCACATTTGCAGTATTGACATCCAGATTGAGACTAAAACTCATTTTAGAATAGCCCAATGGGTTTCTTGTAGCAACAATCACTTTCAGGTTTCAGGCAGTGACAGTTGTTGAGAAGCCATCTGTGCCAGATTTGGATCACAGCTGGAAAGTGAATATAAAATGGTATGTCTTCTCTTGCTGTTCCTTCAGTTGGGAAGTCTTAACTTATGCCTGAGGGTTTTTGGACTTTTCCTTAAAGCTGCATCCATTTAGACATGCACACAGCAGCTTTTCTGGAAGGTGGTACTTTTTATCAGTAACTAAAAATTGCCATTCTGGAGAGCTGGATTCTTTTCACACTTCCTCTTCATTCCTCTTCCCCTCATACTAATGACTTATTTTCTAATTCATGCTTTTCTGTTCTTTCTCAACAGATTTCTTTTTGCCATTTGTCCCCACAGCTTGCTGTCCTTGCCTCCTGGTTTGCCTGCTTCTCTCTTTCTCACTGTGAGATTATTAAAGAAGACAGGATTTTGTCTTATGGTACCTATAGAATGTTTGTGACTTTTGAATAAATCCATCTCAACCTCTTATATTGCTTGCTCTCAGTATTGTTTGTAGGTTTTTGGGTTTTTTTTGAAGGTGAATATTTTTTTTTTCAGATTATTGAAACAATTTCAGTATTTGCATCAGTTTATTCCAAGATTATTGCTTTAAGCAAGCATGTTAAAAATCAGTGCTTGTTTTGTATCTCACTTATTGCTGAAGCTTTGGTTACTGCAGTGTAGGAAGACCAGTAGCTGGGATTTGGAGATGGCTTTCTCAGTGACAGCCTGTGTCATGCAAATGTGGGCTGGTGGGGAGCTGAAGAACTGGTCTCTCCCCGTTTTGCAATCTCTTCTATCGTGACATAATGGCAGGATGACACCATCAGGTTTTGAGGACTGAGCTGAGAATGTAAACACCTCTTTGGGCTTTGTTTTCATTTGTCTTATTTGTATGGAAGCATATGGCCAGTCTTCAGAATCTTCCATTGAGGAGACAGGTGCAAAAGAAGGGCACAACATACAGGCAGAAAGATGTTGGCATACTTGCTGTTTGTAATTTTTGTTACAGACCTATGATCATCAGCTTCTTCTGGCTTATCTTCTTAATAATATTGTAGGGAAGATAGTGACTTAACTAGGTGAGAAAATGTGCTCCCAGAGGAGGGTATATAGAGTGTGCAAAGGTAACTCTGGGAGAAGGTAGAAAGATTGCAGTAGTTATTTTGGACCAGGGTGAGTACACATGACAAAAGATGAAATAATTTTTTGCTTACATAGTTTTTTTTTTTGTACACCAGCTTGTTTTATCTAATTCTTGATGGTAACGTGGCTCTTTCTTGTTTTATACACATTCAATAACCAAGGATGCATTGCAGGGCATCTACTGAATAATTTTAGTTTATATCTACATTGTGAGGCTTTGTGACATTGAGGAAGGTGTTTCAATGCTCAGTTTGCTCTGTCATTAAATTACTTCCTAGATGTATTTTTATTTTCTTCTTTTACATTATTAAGAAGCTAAAATATGTCTTTACTTTTCCTTTTAGTGATGATAGTAGAAGTTACATTCATACTTTAAGACTGCTAATAAAGTGGGATAGTACAGATTTATCTGTTATTTAGCCTTAAAGGGGAAAAAGTGACCCAACTTAAAACACTGTGTTTGGGGAAATGCAGCAGGGCCCTATGCAGCAGAGGACAGTAGCTGCTTCTGACAGTACAAGAGCTTTGCAGGTTTTGGATGCTGGTAACTGTGGTCAGACTGCTGTCCTTGTACCTGGAGAGAGGTAAGGATGCTGTAGTGTCTAACAGTACAGGAGCTTTGCAGGTCCTGAGTGCTGGTTCTGTGCAGTCAGACTGCTGTCCTTGTACCTGGAGAGAAGTATGAATGCTGTGGTGTCTAACAGCAGCCTCTGCATTCTGTGTAGTTTGCAGGAAGTACACAAAGAGGTGCCACAGGAGCCTTTCTGTTGGCTTTATAGGGAATTGGATTGGTTCCACAAGCTTCTCTGAGGTCGTGTTTCAGCTGAGCAAATAATGCCAAGTGGTCTAGAAGACATTAATATGAATGTGCGAGGGCACATTGTGAGTGACATAGTTACCTTACTCTCTGGCAATGCAAATGCCCAAGTCATTCTTTCATGAAGCTGAGTTTTAGCTTAAGTTCTCAGACCTTTACCAAAATCAAGTCTTGAATTGCAGATTTCAGTGGAAACCTCATGGTTCCTGTTGAGATAGATGTTAACACAAGCCTGTGAATATCATAAATTGTAATTAATATAAGTTATTTGAGACAGGTAATGAAACCCCAACATGAAGTTTTTAATGGTAATTTTAATTGTAATCACAGTTTTAACTACCTGCAGGTGAGAAATCAGAAGATGTAGAAATTCCTTGATTAACTTCAAATGATGACTAGGTTGGAAATTGTATCTGCAAGTGAAATAAGATACGTCAGCATTTGATCCATCTTTAGGGAGGGGATAGCAACAGGTCTGTCTTTCAAATTTGGTATCAGTTTGAAAGCAAAATGAATGAAGTTGAAGTCTAGGTATTTCCATTAATGGTCACTGTGCCATTGCAAGAAGCATAAACAAACTGGTCTCTGGGTTTTTTTTCCTGGAGCAGGTTGTTGCTAACCAATACTGCTGAAGTACCATTTTCACTTGTTTGCAAGAACAACAAAAAAAAGTATCAGAAGGGGGGCTACAGGAAGGCTGGGGAGGGACTATTGACAAGGTCTTGCAATGACAGGACAAGGGTCAATGGGTTTAAACTGGCAGAGGGAAGTTTTAGACTGGATATCAGGAGGAAGTTCTTTCCAGTGAGGGTGGTGAGGCACTGGCACAGGTTCCCCATGGAGATTGTGGCTGCTCCCTCCCTGGAGGTGTTCAAGGCCAGGCTGGATGAGCCCTTGAATGACCTGTACTAGTGGGAGGTGTCCCTGCCTATGGCAGAGGGTTGGAACTGGATGATCCTTGAGGTGCTTTCCAACCTTACCATTCTATGATTCTGTGAATTGTTGAAATTAAAGATCAGATAAAACTTGTCTAGGCAATGACTTAGACTAACTGCTCACCTCAGATTGAGTGGCAACTGAAAGACTGAAGACACTTACAGTACTTTGGAATTCATCCCACTACTTTTGGCAGGTACAAATCCCAAGACCCAACCTAAGAGTGTGAATTTCCATTAAATAATGTTTTGCAGACTTAAGGATTGCACAAACTCTTATATGCCTACCTAAGACTTTAGTTATTTGGGTAAATAATGCATCTTTGAGGATACTGTATCTGTAGAGCAACACTTAATTAACATTAAAGGTGTCTCTACACACCAGTGAGTCAGACCTTGATAATTGATTCTTTCAGGTTACTGAATTTTAAATCACTTCACTAGCTGCTGTTGCAGATTTAAAAAGTGAAGTACAAAGTTTTTGTCCTTGTCCTAGGATAACACTAGCCTTAGGTTATCACCTGCCTGTCAGAACAGGTGCCTCTGCATTTTGCATATTATTACATCTATGCGAGGATGGAGAGATGGGGATCTCTGTAGCTTTGCCTGGTGTTGAATCGGTTAAATTCTTTCCTTCTGTATTTGATCTCTGTGGTATATCCATGCTGCATACTGCAGTGCAGTAGAGAGACACTTGGGCAAGCTGCATGTGAGCTAACACAGACACTGTAAGCTGTACAACAACATCAGAAGTGACTCCTTGGAGGAGCAATGCAGTTCAGCCTGTGAGGAGCTAGGGACTACCATAGTTAAATTGCTCCCAGTTGCTAACTTGTTTATAGCCAGACTGGTTATCTGTCATAGCACAGTTCACAATGCACGTGTAACAAGTTAAAATTCATTACCTGGTCTAAACTAAGAATGTTCATTTTTGGCTATTTAGAGCACTAGCTACCTATAAATGACCTAATCTAGGCTCTGGCTTTTCAGAATACAATGATAATTCTTCTTGGATATGCCAGCTGTATTAATTATGGAACACTACATTAATACCCAAAGGAACTGGGCCATCAGATCAGTGAAAAAAGATCATGACATTGCTAGAATTTTGAGGCATCCTGGAAGATGCCTTTTAAATGTTAGCTGTTGTAAATGATGATGCAGTGTACTACTATGACAGTATAGATGCAGCCTGAAAAATTGTTAATTACTTCCTTGGGGCTTAAATCAGATAAACTCACAGATTTTTAAGGATTAAGAATAAAACAGCTCAGGGGAAATTTAAATAAAATACCCTCCCCCTTTTCCTTGCCTCCCCCTTTTCCTTGCCTCCCCCTTTTCCTTGCCTCCCCCTTTTCCTTGCCTCCCCCTTTTCCTTGCCTCCCCCTTATGTTATTTAATAATTGAATGCTATGTACCTGAGGCTTTACAAGATAGGTTTTTTTTTTTCAGTAGTATTGGAAGGAAGGGAAGTTTTCCAATCCTGTGCACCTTGTGTCAGAACAATTTCCAGACTATTCTATTGGAAAAAATGTGAAATTATGCTTGCATAGCCTGGAAAGTGGGATATGCAAGCTCAAGCATTCAGGTCTCTGGTCTGTATGTTTAATTCCTTAAAAGGTATTTGTGATGCCTCAGATGATTCCCTGGACTTGCAGGTTATTTGTTGGTGTGGACTGGGTCAGTTTGCAGCACCCCTTAAAATTTTCTCCTGAAAATCTGGGGGTCATTGAACTGTCAGGATTTGAATTTGATAAATCAGCATTCTCTTACAAGGATTTCTGACAAGATAATCCAGTGTACTCTAGACCAGGAGGGAAAGATTTTAGGCCTTGGAAAATGAATTTTACTTCCAATACAATATGGTTCCAGTGGTTTCTGAAATCCATCTTTTCATTGAAGTGATACAACATGATAGAAGACATAATCATAGAATCATAGAATCAACCAAGTTGGAAGAGACCTCCAAGCTCATCCAGCCCAACCTTGCACCCAGCCCTAGCCAATCAACCAGACCATGGCACTAAGTGCCCCATCCAGGCCTTTCTTCAACACCTCCAGGGATGGGCACTCCACCACCTCCTTGGGCAGCCCATTCCAATGCCAATCACTCTCTCTGGCAAGAACTTCCTCCTAACATCCAGCCTAGACCTGCCCTGGCACAACTTGAGACTGTGTCCCCTCGTTCTCTTGCTGGTTGCCTGGGAGAAAAGCCCAACCCCACCTGGCTACAACCTCCCTTCAGGTAGCTGCAGAGAGCAATGAGGTCTGCCCTGAGCCTCCTCTTCTGCAGGCTGCACACCCCCAGCTCCCTCAGCCTCTCCTCACAAGGCTGTGCTCCAGGTCCCTCCTCAGCCTTAGTGCCCTTCTCTGGACACCTTCCAGCACCTCAACCTCTCTCTTGAATTGAGTGACCCAGAACTGGACACAGCACTCAAGGTGTGGCCTGACCAGTGCTGAGCACAGGGGCAGAATAACCTCCCTTGTCCTGCTGGCCACACTGTTCCTGATCCAGACCAAGATGCCATTGGCTTTCCTACCCACCTGGGCGCACTGCTGGCTCATCTTCAACTACTCTCTACCAGCACCCCGAGGTCCAATTGAAGGAGGCAGTAAGGCAACTAAGAGCTGATGGGAAATGTCTGTCCAGTTGCTGGACTTTTAGTTTATTAATTGTTGCATTCCATTATAATTGAAACAGAGAATTGAAGAACATGTGGAAGATAGCTGCATTTTAGCACTAGGCTGGTGTTGGTCTTTCAAAGGATGAAATGTTTTCCTACACTGGGAGCCTTGAAGCATCTCTGGCTGGATTTTCAAGGGTGCTCAGGGTCGCTCTGATTATCTGCTCGTGTTACTTCCTAATTGTGAGCTGCTTTGAAAATCTGAAGTTTCTGTTGAAAATACCTAATGTGGTGGAAAGAGAACGGAGGAGAATGACTATTGTGCTGCCTAGTCAAAATGACAAACGGCATATAATACATTGCAGTTTTTATGTGTTCTCTGCCAAGAACAACTCATTCTCATCTGAAAAAGCTTATTTTGAAGAGAAAAAAAAAAAAAAAGGCAAGATATGTTAGAGGCATAGAAGCTCTCACTGCATTGGGTGGTGAGTTGTGAATACATCCAGCTGACACTGCAAGGAGTCCTCAAAGTAACTCTGTGCATGGGGATGAAAGTTCAGCCCCTAATGGCTTTAGTTAACAGCCAACTCTGCAGTTTTGCATTTACTGTGGACTCATGTTAACAGTGCCAAACATGGCTGTGTATTGTGATTTATAGTAAACAGAAAAGTGGTGTTCTGGATGGTTCTGCTTTGCATTCTGCTCCTGATGACTTCTACCTTGTTGCTAATTTTTCATCTAAATGGCTATGACATTATTTCTGCATTTTTTATTTTCGCTACATTAGAACAGATCTACAACTAACCATGACCATGTCACTATTAATTATTCCCTATGTTATTTACTTGGTGAAATAAAAGACAGTTATGTCACAAAATGCCTGCCTCTGTATTGTAATGGTACTTGATACTTGAGGAAATGTAGTAATTTGTTTTCTGTGGTTTTTTCCCTTTATGTGTGAGTCCTCTGCATGTGCAGATCTGATCTGTCCAACCACACTGTCAAATGGCTGATGTTGGTTTTGGGGAGAGTGTTGTATGTGCTGCTGGGAGAGTGCCTCGACATAACAGGGGTTGAGTTGCATTTGTCAGTAAGTCAGTGGCAGTATTTATGCAATCATAGAATGGTTTAGGTTGGAAGGGACCTCAAAGCTCATCCAGTTCCAACTCCCTGCCACAGTCAGGGACACCTCCCACTAGCACAGGTCACTCAAGGCCTCCTCCAACCTGGCTTTGAACACCTTCAGGGAGGGAGCAGCCACAGCCTCCCTGGGCAATCTGTTCCAGTGTCTCACCACCCTCACTGTAAAGAACTTCCTCCTAACATCCAGTCTAAATCTTCCCTCTGCCAGTTCAAACCCATTGCCCCATGTCTTGTCATTACAAGACCTTGTAAATAGCCCCCCCTCCAGCCTTCCTGTAGCCCCCTTCAGATACTGGTAGGCTGTTCTAAGGTCTCCTGGAAACCTTCTCTTCTCCAGGCTGCACAGCCCAAACTCTCTCAGCCTGTCCTCGTAGCAGAGCTACTGCAGCTCTCTGAGCATCTTCATGTTCTCCTCTGGACCTGCTCTAACAGTTTTGATGCCCTTCATGTGCTGGGGGCTCCAGAACTGCACACAGGACTCCACGTGGGGCCTGGGGAGAGCAGAGCAAAGGATCAGAATCCCCTCCCTTGCCCTGCTGCCCACACTGCCCTTGCTGTAGCCCAGCACACGGTTGGCTGCCTTCCAGCTCTTCTTAAATCTTTCCACAATCACAACGCAGATAAATATTTGAGCAGGATTTCAGGTCTGCGCTTCCATCCAGGAACTGTGATCAGAAGTCTTTCTAAAGGAGATTTCAAATTCAAGCAGAGGTCCTTCTGTCAGCATGTGGGAGCAAGCAAGAGCGCAGATGTGTTCCCTGGGGGGCAGCATGGCATGCAAGCATATGTAGCTTCAGCAGTGTGGGTGAGCAGTCTGTGGTCACACTGCAGTCACTGTTGTGAGCCTGGTAGGCCATAGGACACTTGGTCACACATACTCCTATGTCCACTGGTAGCAGTGCAACACAACCCCAGAATGATAAACACATAGAGGAAGCTGTTGCTATCTTGTGTATTTCTGGCTTGCATGTGTCTTTTGCTCCATAATTCTTGGACTGAACTCTTCCTCATCCTATTTGTTTCTGACTGGGTCCTGGAAAGAACAAGAAGATGGAGCCCGCAGAATGTGACAGAATGAAGCCGAGTGACATTCAGTGGATGAGCCTGCAGGCTGAAATGGCTCAGCTTGTGACCTCGTATCCTACAATAAACACTAACTCATGGGTTGTGTGTTGCAATGAGAGGTATGTGAAAAGTGTGCAATTAGCAGTGATCGTGTGCTGCATCAATTGGACATTCTGTGCAGTGGGCAATTAGTGTTCCATAAAGAAATGAGAAGATGCACAGTCACATGTATTTATCTGAGAGGAGTACAAAAACATCTGCTGGTGTATGAGTGCTGATTAAACCCAAAGGGGGCTCTTGCTTTCATTCTTTTTAAAATGGTCCAATAGCTAAAATCATACTTTCTGCCTTACTCAAATGCAACTGGAAATAGTTTCCCACAGTGCCAGAAGTGGTTTAATTACATTTGATGTGGTTCAAAGGGGCTCCCATCTTTGTCTGATCCAGTTTCCCCTACCTGTCAGTACTTTTGCTTGTTTATTCCTCCTGTTGACTCCTTTTCCCAGCAGGCACCTGGTGATACATGGTGTGGCCACGTTTCAGCCTGCCAGGTCCCTTGTTGACCTGGCTGGATCTCGGTGTGGTGCTGTACTGCGCTGCCCCTCTGGTATCCCACTCTCACCTGCTGCACTTTTTCTGGGCCTTTGGGAGATGCTTCAGAGACAGAGGTGTGTGACCCCTGTGTCATAGCTGGGGACACTGCACATACAGCAGAAGGATGGCTCTTCCAGGATAAAAGTGAGATGAAGGAAGGGATTATATCTGCTTTATCCTCCACTTCCACCCTTTTTTGCTTCTCAAAGAGATTACCTTTTTAAATTTTTTTTTTTTTTAAATTTCTGTTGGTTTCTAAGAAATCCAAATTAACACAATAAGAACTGTAGACACGAAAAAAATTTAGCCCAGTACAATTTCTTCACAGTATGCTGGGGTTGGAAGGGCTTTTCTGCATATACCTGTAAGAAGTGGTCTTAGAATCAGTACAGCTTTTGAAGCCAACATTCCTGAAGCTGGCATTCAGAATGTTTCCCTATGTGGATTCTCATTATTAATATTACTAAGTAGGGTCCTAGGTTTTCCCTCCCCACTGAGGCTCTTTAAGGTCTTTGCCTCTACCCAGCCACCACATTTGTCATGAAATTTTTTGGATTTAGAAAGTCCCCTTTTATTTTTAGCTGGAATTATTCATCTGAAGAAAAAAATTTACAGACATTGTGAATACACAAATCTTTCTTCCTCAAGAAACCAGGCAAAGCCCCCTCACTACATGGATACTGAATTGCCAATGAAGGAATTTGAAGTCTGCTTGCTCTGATCAGATTTTATTACAGAACCTCTGTGGAAATGAAATGAGAATTCTTCCAGAGATGCAGTTGTTCTCTGCTTTCTGTCTTGTGCTTTTGTGGAAAACGTAACATTAGCATAGATGTGGTTCAGATAACTTAAATACTTCTGGGGCAAAGACCTGTGTGCTTTGAATTTAGTTTGGTATGATGTGCTTTCTGTGCTAGAAAATCAGCAACCAGTATTTTTATTCATGTTTTACTGACACTGAAAATGTTTCATAGGAGGGCAGTAGCAGGCTTAGCAGTGTGCTTTCTGACGAGGCTGCATGTGGCACATCAGAGCCCAGTGGAGATTGCTTTTGCTGTAATTGTTGCTAACAGGCATCCTGGCAGGTGAAATGGAATAATTCAAATGGCAACTTCAGTCACATATTTAAAATAAAAATAAGGAAAGGCTGGTGAAAAGCCCTTCCCTGTAATGGAGTGCTACTGGTGTCACAGCACCTGAACAGCTCTTTGTTCAATAAAGACTCTTTACATCTTGTTCTCTCAGCCTTCACATTACAATATTAAACACAAGCTTAAGACAGCCTGGTGGCAGATAAGTTTGTGTGTTTTACTATGCTTTTTGTGTCCACAAAAAGTGCTGATAAACTTTACTGCTTGTCAAGACAATCTTTCTTTACTGTTAATCTGATCCAGCTCAGCTGTGATCTTTTTAGTTACACAAAACCAAAGATGGTTTATCTGTAGGCTTTTTAAAAGACACAGTGGAGCAAATCAGATCATGCTTGTTTTCGTTGCTGAAAAATGGACAGCACAACATCCAAGACCTGTAGCATCTTTGAGTTACCTCAAACCTGTTTCTGTTGTGCTTAAACAAATGCACCTCAAAGAACGTGGCTCTCATCAGTGATGTCTCTACCCATACTGTGTTTGAAATTAGAAATGGAGGTGGCTCATACAGACATTTTTTTTTATTAAGGTGTTTGGGGGAGGAAACTGTTTGAACTTTTTCTAAATACATGGAAAGTGGCATTTAGAAATGTTTAGATTCTGGTTGTTCTTTACATCTTGAAGCTATTTTTGTCAAGCTGTAGACACATAGGGGACAGTACTTCTCACAATATAATTGAGTGTTGAAGATTCATTTAAGCTCCACAGGTTGAAATTCAGGGTAGGACTATCACTCAACTTTACTGTCACCACATTTTCAAATGGAGAGCTTATCTATTCTGTGTTGTAATGAGTCAGTAGATTTTTTTTTTTTTCCCCCTTTGTTATTTCTGGCCAATAACCTTATCTCTGTCTTTCTGTGGGTTCATAATATGCCTGACTCTTAAAGAAATGAGAAGAAAAAGACAAGGGAAATGATTTTTGTCTTAATTGGTAAATGAACTGCAGTGTTCTCGGTATCTGTATTTAGCGTGAAAACAGCCATTAGAATTGCAGATTTTGCTCTCCATTTTGTTCCTGGGAACTGACAAACGTACAATTTGCAATCCTATATAATTATAATCCGGTTTTAGAGAACCATAATTTCTACCAGTATCTAGAAATACATCATTTGAGTGCAAATTTTCAGTACACTGTGCAGGGATTAATGGCACAACCTTAATGAGAGTAATACTGCTTAATTCCTTGGATATCATGCTGGTATTGAATCCTTTATCTCTTTGGAGAGGTCAAATTAGACTGAAAATGTGTACTAGTGCACAACTGGCAAAGTATGCTTGTGGTTTTGTATGATAGCTCTTTGCTTTATAAAACATGGTACCTATTTGCTTAGCAGTTGTCACATGGTGAAAGAGAAAAATAATGCTTATCTTGGGTAAGAAGAGTTTAAAAAATAGTAGAGTGGATAAATGCTGAAGTCTTCTTTTGATTTAATGCCTGTGGATATTTTGGTACAGATATAGATGACAGCTGCTTGCCAGCTTAAGGAAAAATGCAACCTAGAGTTGCAATCCCTTTAAAAATCTAATTATCTTATGCATGCTTTGTTTTGAAGAAAAGGTGACTCTTGAGTGTGTAAAATGTTTCTCCAAATCCTAGGAGTTTTCAAAACTATTAGAAAACCTACTTTTTTTTTTTT
>VWZE01005081.1:62577-76468 GCA_013396675.1 Eubucco bourcierii | reverse complement strand
ACACTGCTGGCTCACATTCAGCTGCCTGGGCATGCTGTTGGGTCACATTCAGCTCCTGTCTATTACAACCCCCAGGTCCCTTTTTACCAGCAGCTCTCCAGCCACACCGCCCCAAGCCTGTAGCACTGCTTGGGGTTGTTGTGCTCCTGGTGCAGGACCTGGCACTTGGCCTTGTTGAAACTCATCCCATTAATGTTGGCACATTGATCCAGCCTAGCCAAGGCCCTCTGCAGAGCCTCTCTACCCTGGTCCCTAACCAGCAGCATAAAGCAGTAAAGCTGGGCAATGGCCTGGCCTGCCCTCAGCACCAGTGCCCTCTCCTTTGTTTCATCAGGCACCCAAGCACACTGCAAGAGGTTGCCCAGGGAGGCTGTGGAGGCCTCCAGCATGGAGTGCTGGAGGTTGGGGTGCATAGGCCTTAGCAACCTGGGCCAGGGGAAGATGCTCCTGCCCAGGGCAAGGGGGCTGCACTCTGACTCTCCAAAGATCCCTTCCAACCCAAGCCTCCCACTAGTTCTATGAACACCCAACTGTGTCACCAGGCACCCAAGCAGCCTGACCAAGCCATGGTTCACTGCTGAGCTCTGCACTGCACCCAGCTCCTGCACAGCCCCATGGGCACACAGCAAGAGGGAAACTGAGGCACAGCGAGGAGTGGAGCCACACAGGCACATGCCCTGCTCATGCAAGTGAGGCCACTGAGAGCACTCAGGAGGCAGAGTGCAGAGGGACACAGCACATCTGCCTCCAGCACCAGAGCCCTCTCCTCTGCAGCTTCAGCCCTTTGCTCCTCCGCCACCTTCCTCAGTCAGGAGGACACCGAACTGCAGAGTGCAGGAGCCGAGGTCCTGCTGCCAGCTCTGTTGGACCTGGCATTTCTGGGGGTGGTTAGCATGGAGAAGAGGAGGATGAGGGAAACCTCATTGCTCTGCAGCTCCCTGAGAGGAGGCTGCAGCCAGCTGGGGTTGGGCTCTGCTCCCTAGGCTCAGGTGATAGAGGGAAAGGAAGTGGCCTGGAATTGTGCCAGGGGAGGCTTGGGTTGGAGAGGAGATAAATGTCTTTGCTGGTGGAGTGGTCAGGGATTGGCACAGGTTGCCCAGGGAGGTGGTTGAGTCTCCATGGCTGGAGGAGCAGCCTCTGGTGCTACAAGACTCTGCTCCTCGGGACATGGGAGGCAGTTTGCAGCTTGGATCAACTCTGGTGGCTTGGGTTCTGATTTTCCTCTACAGTGCTTCCAGCACTGATCTCCATGGAAGGCAAAGCTGGGAGAGGAGAGATAGAGTGGAGAGGAGGAAGAAATTGTTGGCAGTGAGGGAGGGGAGAGACTGGCACTGGTTGCCCAAGGAGGCTGTGGATCACAACTTCCCTGGAGGTATTCCAGGCCAGGCTGGATGAGGTCTTGAGCACTCTGTACTGGTGGGAGGTGTCCCTGCCCATGGCAGGGGGTTGGCACTGGTTGAGCTTTGAGGTCACTCTCATCATTCTCTGATGGTTTCACTCCATGAGGGCTTTGGGGATGGTTCCTGCTCCTTTGCCTATAGGATCAGCAATGAGGCTCAGGCTGCCTGGGCAGGGCTGGAAGTGATTAGGCAGCATTGAGCAGCGTGGGGTCAGGAAATGAAGAGGAGGTTTGGCTGCAGGGTCTCTGCTGGAAAGTGTCTTCTAATTCCCCAGAGCTGATTAATCCTGCCTGGGGAGTCCATACCTGTGCAAGCCTCTGCCTCAGCCCTCAGCCTCCCACCCCCATGCCTGTCCCTGTCCCTGTCCCTGTCCCTGTCCCTAGAAATGGCTCCAGTGCTCTGCTATCTGCGTTGCTGTGGCAAAGCCACCAGGTTTGGGGCAGGGGGGTTATTTGAAATGCTGGCACCAAGCAGGAGCAATGGTGGCTTTGCTGCAGGGGTTGGAGATGGGATAGAAGAGGACAGCAGAGCAGTGAGGTCAGCACTAACCAGACGGGCCACCCATAACCAGAAGGGTCAGAACTAACCAGAGGGTCACCCATAACCAGAAGGGTCCCCATAACCAGAAGGGTCAGAACTAACCAGAGGGTCACCCATAACCAGAAGGGTCCCCATAACCAGAAGGGTCAGAACTAACCAGAGGGTCACCCATAACCAGAAGGGTCCCCATAACCAGAAGGGTCAGAACTAACCAGAGGGTCACCCATAACCAGAAGGGTCACAGCCAAGGCTCGCTGCTGGCATATCAGTGCCCATTACTGTAGCTCCCCTTGGCTGAGCTCCGGGGGAGGGCAATCTGCCCGCGATGAGCACAGACCCCCGCGGGCTGCTCCCTGCCCCTGGCCGAGCCAGCAAAGCGCTGAGCAGCGCTCTCGAGCTGTGCCCAGCTCAAGCCATCCTCTGCTGCTCTCTGCCTGCAGCCAGCTGCAGCAGTGGGGCTGTGACAGGTCCGCTTCTAGAGGAGCTTTCAGGTGCGATGCAGCTCTGCGGCAGGCGGCAGTCAGGGAAGATTTGATCTCGACCATGCTGACCCCAGGCTGAGCTGCTTCTGGCCAGCAAAACCCAGGGGTCAAACCTGGTACCCTGCCTGCCGCAGGCACCCATCAGCCACCTGAGTCAGTTCCACCTTGCAGCCTTCTGATGCTCTTTGTAGCCCCACGAGGGGTTCCTAAGAAGCATCTGCAAGGACTCTACTTTTTCTGCCAACCACAAGCCCACAGCTGCAGGGACCCCAGGGATGGTCCTGGTGGGAGAGACCCTGCAGCCCACCCAGAGGGAAGGCAAAGAGATCACAGATCACAGGATGTCAGGTTGGAAGGGACCTATGGAGACCTTCCAGTCCAACCCCTGCCAGAGCAGAAGCAGGGGACCCAGCACAGGTGGCATAGGAACACATCCAGGCAGGGCTGGAAAGGCTCCAGAGAAGGAGACTCCACAATGTCTCTGGGCAGCCTGTGCCAGAGCTCTGGGACCCTTACAGTCAAGAAGTTCTTCCTCCTGCTGAGGTGGAACTTCCTGTGCTGCAGTTCCCATCCCTTGCCCTTGTCCTATGCCAGGGCACAAGTGAGCAGAGGCTGTCCCTGTCCCTCCCTCCCTGACACCCAGCCCTCAGCTATTGACAGACATTGCTCAGATCCCCTCTCAGCCTTCTCTCCACACTCTGAGCCCCAGAGCTCTTAGCCTCTCCTCCCCAGGCAGTTCTGCAGTCCCTGCAGCATCCTTGCAGCCCTCCCTTGGCCTCTCTGCAGCAGTCTCTGTTCCTCCTGACCTGGGGAGCCCAGAGCTCGATGCAATATTCCTGGTGTGGCCTCACCAGGGCAGAGCAGATGGGAAGGAGAACCTCCCTGCTTCTGCTGCCCACACTCTTAATGGCCCCCCAAGGCACATCGCTGTGCCACGGTAACTTGGTGCCCACCAGGGCTCCCAGCTCCCTCTCCAGCCGGTCACCTCCTAAGCAAGGTGCGGGTGAGGGCAAGCTGGGCAGTGCCAGCCGGCGGCGGGCAGCTGCAGACTCACGGTGGCAGCCTGCTGCTGGGCAGCCTGGGCGGCGAAGCGGGCAACGTGGTTGACGATGGGCGAGAAGTTGGTGGGGCCATAGAAGCGGATGTGGGGCAGGCAGGCAGAGTAGGCTTGGACAATGCCCTCCACACCTGTGGGCAAAGCACAGAAGCCAGACGTCACAGGGTGCCCCCACTGAGCCCTGCCACCAGGCAGCACGAAGCACCGGCAGCTACTGGCACAGAGCACATCCAGCTGGGAGAGGCCTCCAAGCTCAGCCAGCCCAACCCTCAGCCCAGCACTGCAGGCTCAGCACCAAACCAAGTTCCCAAGCCCCAGCTCCACAGGCTGTGGAACACCCCCAGGGATGGAGCCTGCAGCCCTGCCCTGGGTAGAGCATTCCAGCGTCTGAGAACCCTCTCTGGGAAGCAGCATCTCCTAGCATCCAGCCTGGACCTCCCCTGCTGCAGCTTGGAACCATTTCCTCTGCTCCTGTCCCCTGCCACCAAGGAGCAGAGGTTGGCCCCTCTTTGCTGCAGCCTCTCTGCAGGCAGCTGAAGTCAGACCCAGATCTTCCCTCTCCTCCCAAACTCCCCCAGCTCCACAAGTTTCAGCCACCTCAACTCTTAAGTTTCTAACACTATGACTTTGCTCCTTAGTCACCTTGTAGGTGGTCCTCAGAGCTCCTCACAGTGCTCATGGGCAAAGAAGGCTTTGCTCAGGCTTTTGCAGAAACCACAGAACCAGCCAAAGAGGAGAAAAAAAGGAAGAGCAGCTCCTGGTTGCTGAGTGTGACCAAGCTCCAGGCAGCCATGGGGCACAAACAAATGATCCCAGGAGCCACATCTGAGCTCCCAGGCTGAGACCTCTCCATGCTGGCCACAGCAGCAGAAGGCTGCTCCCCTGAAAAGAGGCACAGTAGAATGCTTTGGGTTGGAGAAGCCCTCTCAGATCCACTCCAACCAGTTTCTAACCCAACCCTGTCTGGGGCTAAGTCATGGCCCTCAGCACCACATCTCTGCCTCTGAAACACCTCCAGGACTGGGCATTCAGCCACCTCCCTGTGCCAGGCTTCAAGAACCCTTTCAGGGAAGAAGTTTTTTCTGATGTCCAACCCAAATCATGACCAATTCCACAACGAATCAGCTGCTAATCAGTTATTGGGGAAGAGCTGCAGGGTGGTGCTTCTGCACCTCACAGCACCTGCAGAGGCAGGTCCAGTGAATGCCCTGCAGCTGCTGGGCAAAGCAAGGACAGAGGAGCAGCAGATGGTCACAGGCAGCTTGTAGAACCAGCCATGGAGGGGTGGAGGCTGCGTGGAGTAAAGCAGAAGTCAAACCAGACAACTTTGGGAGGGTTTTGGAGATGTCATGCTCCAGGCCCCTCGGAACAGTCTCTGCCCAGCCTGCCTGCAGGTCCCCTGTAGATATCGTAATGCAGCTTTAAGGTCTCCCTGGAGCCTTCTCTTCTCCAGGATGCAGAGTCCCAACTCTGCCAGCCTGTCACAGGGCAATGGTTTGGAACTGGAGGAGGGTAGAGTTAGGTTGGGCATCAGGAGGAAGCTGGGCACAGTGAGAGTGGGGAGACTCTGGGACAGGCTGTCCAGGGAGGTGCTTGAGGCCCCATCCATGGAGACATTCAGGATCAGCCTGGATGTGTCCCTGGGCAGCCTGCCCTGGTTGGAGGTGTCCCTGCTGCCTGCAGGGGCTTGGAGAAGATGCCCTTGGAGGGTCTCTTCCAGCCCAATGCTAGCTGTGAATCCTGAAGCCAAACCAGACAGCTCTGGGAGGGTTTTGGGGATGCCATGGTCCATGCTGCAGCCAAACCAGACAGCTCTGTGAGGGTTTTGGGGATGCCATGGCCCATGCTGCAGCCAAACCAGACAGCTCTGTGAGGGTTTTGGGGATGCCATGCTTCATCCTGAAGCCAAACTAGACNAGGGTTTTGGGGATGCCATGGTCCATGCTGCAGCCAAACCAGACAGCTCTGTGAGGGTTTTGGGGATGCCATGGTCCATGCTGCAGCCAAACCAGACAGCTCTGTGAGGGTTTTGGGGATGCCATGCTTCATCCTGAAGCCAAACTAGACAACTCTGGGAGGGTTCTGGAGACATCCTGGTCCATCCTGTTGGGTGAGCAATACTTCCTACGCCTCTGATATCCAAAGAGCAAGGACCAGGCAATACAAACGTGGCCAGGGTTGAGCAGCCTTTAAGGACGGATGTGTTCCTCAGTTCCTGCCTCCCATCTTAGATGTGAGCAGGTGTTCTGCCATGCCTGTGTCCAGCTTTCAGCTGCTAAATGAGTTCCCCATCTGCCAGCCAGGCCTGGTGTCTCTCAGCAGCTTGCTGGAGCAGCAGACACTGGCAGGACACATCAGAGACAGCAGCACCAATGTGGATTTGAGGCTGGCTAAATCCAGATGCTTTTTACCCTGGGCCTTCCCACACCTTCCCAAATCTTCTCTGCTCTCCTGCCTGCCTGCTCAGCACATGGTCTGCTTCATTGCCTCTGAGTGGACCTTGAAACATGCCTGAGGGTTTGGCAGACAGATGCAGAGGGAAGGGCAGAAGACACTGAGGGCACCTAAGGGGTTATTGAAACCCTGCTGGATGCTTACCTGAACAGAATGGGTTGGTGGGGTTGAAGTTAATGGCAAACTCGTGGGAGACCTGTGAAGAAGAAGGGACCCACATGAGCATGGAGGAGCTGGGCCCTGGATGTTGTGCTCCATCCTGTTGGGTCAGCAACACTTCCAAACCCTCTGCTACCCAAACAGCAAGGAGCAGGTAGCAGAAGCACAATCAGGGCTCAGCAGCACTTCAGGATGGATGAGTTCCTTAACCTGCCCATGGTGGAGCCACCTGGAATGGTGACGTCAGGCATCCTTCTACAAATATCAAAGTAAGTTTGCCCACAGTGTGCCCCTCTGCCTTCCCAGAGGGAAAGCATACAGAAAAGTTGCTCTCTGCTCACCTGCGGGGGCACTAGGAGAAAGGAATTCATCCAGCTCTAGTTGTAAAGGGAGAAAAAGCCCAGTGGCATCACAGGGAGCCCCAGTTCTGCCCTCACCCTGGTTCCTCACCTCCAGTGGCATCACAGGGAGCCCCAGTTCTGCCCTCACCCTGGTTCCTCACCTCCAGTGGCATCACAGGGAGCCCCAGTTCTGCCCTCACCCTGGTTCCTCACCTCCAGTGGCATCACAGGGAGCCCCAGTTCTGCCCTCACCCTGGTTCCTCACCTCCAGTGGCATCACAGGGAGCCCCAGTTCTGCCCTCACCCTGGTTCCTCACCTCCAGTGGCATCACAGGGAGCCCCAGTTCTGCCATCACCCTGGTTCCTCACCTCCAGTGGCATCACAGGGAGCCCCAGTTCTGCCCTCACCCTGCCTCTCCATCTCTCTGCAAGTGGCATGGTGCAGTAAGTGGAAGGGAGGCACAGGGCAAGGTGGGCTGAGGACCTGTCTGGCATCATCTCCCATGGCCAACTAACCAGATGCTTTGCCACCTGGGTGACTACAAGGGCAAAAGCATCACAGGAGAGGTGATGCGAAGGCTGGTAGTGTTGTCTAGAAGGACCCAACTCAGCTTAGGCTGCTTCCCATTGCTGGTGAATCCATCCCTCCCCCGAGGCAGCTGCAGGAATTCCACCACCTTCCCTCAAGCCAAGGGGGAAGCTCTCCCAAGCAGATCTTGTAGGACACTGGCAGCAGCAGGCTGAGGGTCTGGAAGCCCTAAGCACCCTCTTAGCCTTCAGAGATGCTGCAAGAAGCAGTTGTATGTCCTTGGTGCTCCTGGGGGTGTCTCTTTATTTCTTAGGGTGCCTGAATTGCAGGTAGCAGAGTGAGGAACTCCTGAGCCCCCAGATTTGGTGGTTGTTCCTCAAGCAACCTGCAACTGATAGAAGCATAGTATGGGAGGGGTTGGAAGGGACCTCCACAGGTCATTGAGTCTAAACCCCCCTGCCAGAGCAGGGGCACCCAGGGCAGGGCACCCAGGAACACATCCGAGGGGGTTGGAAGATCAGCAGAGGAGACTCCACAACCTCTCTGGGCAGCCTGCTCCAGGCCTCCTGCACCCTCACACCTCATCCTGAGGTGGAGCCTCCTAGCTTCCACCTCATACCTGTTGGTCCTTGTCCTGTCACTGGGCACCACCCAAAGAGCCTAGCACCTTTGTCCTGGCACCCACCCCTCAAGTATTTACAGATACTGATTAGGTCCCCTCAGCTTTCCCCTCTCCAGACTAACCAGCCCCAGGGTTCTCAGCCTTTCTCTACAGCAGAGATGTTCCAGGCCCTTCCTCATCCCTGTTGGATTCTCCCCAAACAGAACCCCCTCCAGGAGCACCAAGGACACACAACTGCTTCTTACAGTATCTCTGAATGCTAAGAAGTTGCTTAGGGCTTTCAGACCCTCAGCTCCAGGGCTCTGAAACACAACAGCTGCTGCTCAGGTGGTGTCAGAGTCACAAACAAGGCTGTTTCTTCCTTCTTGGGAGGGTGGAGGTTTGTTGAGCTGCTCAGCCAGGGGATGGCTTCAGGACAGCCAGGGGATGGCTTCAGGAAAGCCAGGGGATGGCTTCAGGAAAGCCAGGAGATGGCTTCAGGAAGGCCAGGGAATGGATTCTGGCCTTTGCAGTCTCACGAGGAGCAGAAGTCCTCCTGACACTGCCAAAGCAACCCACATCTGGTCCAGCCTTTCCATTTACCCTGGGCATGGTGTGGAAAGCAGCAGAACTGATTTTGGGGGGTGGGGAAACAGCAACCAAAACAAAGTAGGTCAGGCAGCAGCCCTCCTCATGCTGCAGCGCCCAGGAGCTGTCAGGCTGGGGCATGTCAGAAGCCTGCTTAGGTCCTTCCATGCCTGCTGGGCACAACCAGGGCAGCTTCTGGGCACCAGCAACCTCAGGGTTAAAGGCAGCCTGAGACCAGTGGCTTGGCTGTGCCACACACCTGCAGCCTGCAGAAGCCTTGATTTTGGGCACTGTCTGGAAACCCAGACCCAAATTTCTTCGTTTTCAGTGCTAAAGGACTCTCAGTTGGTTGAGTTTTTTTGTGGAAGATGTCCCAGATTCTACCAGAGGAGAATTTACAGACAAGAGGAACAAGAGACAGAAGTGCCAAGAAGGAGCTAGGATCAGAAGAGCAAAGCTCAGAAATCCAAGCACTGCTCCCTTCCCCCACCACCATTTCGGGCCCCTTCCACCTTGGGCACTGCAGAACCTGCTGGGGCTCAGGATGTTGACCTGGGGTCTCTGGGTGCTTGGAGGAGGGGAAGGAAACCCTGGGAGGGAGAAGACCTGAAGGACCTCCAGGGTTTTGTAGGTGTCCCAGATTCTGCCAGAGGAGGATTTGTAGCCAGGAGGAGCAAGGATCCTGCCACAGTTTGCACTGCAGCCCAGGGGCTTCTCTTGCTTTTGGGCAGCAGCAGCAAGATGGTTTGGAGCTGTGGTCCTCACCACCTCCAGAGCAGTGCCCCCTGAGCTGCAGCAGCACTGCAAACACTTCTCTGGAGGTGTCCTGGATTACCTCTGCCTGCTGGGAGGCTCCAGGGAGACCTCAGAGCAGCCTTGGAGGAGCTGAAGGAGGCTGCAGGAGAGCTGGGGAGGGACTTTGGACAAGGGCTGGCAGTGCCAGGAGGAGGAACAATTGCTTTGAGCTGGGAGAGGGGAGAGTGAGAGTGGAGAGGAGGAAGAAATTGTTGGCAGTGAGGGTGGGGAAAGACTGGCACAGGTTGCCCAGGGATTGGAGATCACATTCTGTGATTCTGTGCTCCACAACCTCCCTGAAGGTGTTCAGGGCCAGGCTGGATGAGGCCTTGAGCAGCCTGTGCTGGTGGGAGGTGTCCCTGCCCATGGCAGGGGGTTGGCACTGGCTGAGCTTTGAGGTCTTAACCCCTCCTATGGCTCTATGAATGTCTGAACATTCAACAGGGAGGCATCAAAACCCCAACTCAGGCACCTCCCTCAGCTCCTGCTTTGAGAAGCAGTTCCTAAGGAGGCCAACGGAGCACTGACAGTTCTCACACCCAGCATGGCACTGCCAGGGAGAAGTTCTCTCCATCCACCCTGCAGGGTGAGATGTTCATCTGCAGCCAGCCCGTGGGTGGGGACAGCTGCAGCTCCATCTTTTCTGCTCAGGAGGTAGGGATGTGCCTTGCAATTGCAGACCCACAGCTTGTGCCAAGGAGCAGAACCTTGCAGACTTCTCTGCCACCCTCCCCAACCCCCTCCCTCCAAGGTCTCCTGCCTTGCCCTGACTCAGTTTCCCTGTTTGCAGGGCTTGGCAGTGCCAGGACAAGAGGCAATGGTTTTGAGCTGGCAGAGTGGATATGAGGAAGAAATTCTTGGCAGTGCATGGGTTTACGAAGCCTGGCAGGGGCATGTTTGTGGGTGCTGTGGACTAGGGAGCCAGGCAGGACTGGAAATCACAGGGTCCCAGAGTGCCAGGCTGGAAGGGACCCCAAGGACCATTTTGAGCCAACCTTTCTAGGTGATGGAGTTGAAATGAGCTGGCTCAGAACCTTGGCAAGCTGGTTCTGGAAAGTGCCCAGTGAAAGGCACTCAACTGCTTGCCCTGGGTTCTGGGCAGGACCTCAGAGCTGCCTGCCAGTGCCTGAAGGGATCCTGCAGGAAGGCTGCAGAGAGACTTTTGCTGAGGGTGTCTAGAGACAGGCCAAGAGGGAATGGTTTGGAGCTGAGGCAGAGCAGGGTTGGAGTGGAGCTGAGGAAGCAGTTGTGCAGGATGAGGGTGGTGAGACTCTGGCATAGGTTGCCCTGGGAGGTTGCAATCCACAACTTCCTGGAGGTGTTCCAGGCCAGGCTGGATGAGGCCTTGAGCAGCCTGTGCTGGTGGGAGGTGCTCCTGCCCATGGCAGGGGTTTGGCACTGGCTGAGCTTTGAGGTCCTCTCCAACCCAAATCATTCCAGGCATCCGTGAGCCATCAAAACTGGTGCCGTGCAGAAGGGCAGGGGGCAGTGAGGCTGAAGATACTGCCAGGGCTGTGCCAAAGCATAGCTGTTCCAGCTCAGGGCTCAGAAGGGGAGAGAGGCTGGCACAGAGCTGGCAGCAGCAGTTCCTGCAGCGTTGCCATGGCTCCCCCAACGCTTCCCGACGCCGGAGGATGTTTTGCACACAAAAAAGTCTGCTTGGAAATGTCAGAGAACATCTTGGAGCAGCTCTGTGAAGAGCCCTAAGCAGTTTCCCAGCAGGGAAGAGGAGAGGGAAGCAGATGGGTCCTGGTTTCTTGGGGAGGTGTGGGGGGGTGGGTAAGCAAAGGCAGTGGTGGGCAGGGAGATGCCTGATGCCAGAGCCCTGGTGCTCACCCTCAGTCTGGCGTATAGGGAGGCCACTGGGAGCTGAGGGCTTCACTGCTGAGCCCTTCACTGCCAACCCCCCTTGCCATGGGCAGGGACACCTCCCACCAGCACAGGATGCTCAAGACCTCATCCAGTCTGGGCTGGAACACCTCCCTGGGCAATCTGTGCCAGTCTCTCCCCACCCTCACTGCCAACAATTTCTTCCTCCTCTCCATGCTCACTCTCCCCTCTGCCAGCTGAAAGCCATTGTCCCTTCTCCTGGCACTGCCAGCCCTTGTAAACAAGGAAACTGAGTCAGGGAAGGGGTGGGATGTCAGGAGGAGGTGGCACTCAGTCCAGAACAAAGGTCCCCTCCCAGTGAACAGAGAAGAGTTGCAGAGTTTCAGCCCCAGCCCTCAGCTGGGAATGTCAAATGTAGCAACCAGAAGTAAAAAAAAAAAATCCACATCCAGGGCATGAGAAAGAGCAGCCCAAAGACCCTGCCAGTGACAGGATCCCAGCACATCTCAGCTTCCCATCAGCCAGGCCAGGCTGCAGGAACACCCCCAACCTCTGCCTGGCAGGATGCTCCAGCTCCAGCACAGGTGCTGCCTTTAACCCCTTCGGTGCCTTGTCCCAACAGAAGACAGAGGTGGCTTTTGGGAAGCCCCTCTGCTCATCAGGAAATGATGGAATCACAGAATCACTTAGGTCAGAAGAGACCTTCCAGCCCATGGGGTCCAGGCCTTCACCCAGTCCTGCGCAGGGCACCACCAACCCACGGCCCTCAGCACCACAGCTCCATGGCTTTGATACCCCTCCGGGGATGGGGACTGCAGCAATGCCCTGGACAGCCTAGGCCAGGCCTTGGCAACCCTCAGGGGGAAGGAATTGTTCCTCACAGCCTACCTGAACCTGCCCTGGGGCAAACTCAGGCCACTTCCTCTTATCCTATGGCTTATTTCTTAGGAGCAGAGCCCAACCCCAGCTGGCTGCAGCCTCCTCTCAGGGTGCTGCAGAGAGCAATGAGCCTCCTCCTCTCCACACTAACCACCCCTAGCACCCTCAGCTGCTCCTCCCCAGCCCTGATCTCCAGACCTTTTCCCACCTTTGTTGCCCTTCTCTGGACCTGTTCCAGACCTTCAACACCCTTCTGGGAGTGAGGGGCCCACAGCAGACCCCAGGATTCAAGCTGCATCCTCACCAGTGCCCAGCAATGATCCCTGCCCTGCTCCTACTGGGCACAGTCCTTGCAGACTCTGCCCATGCCTCACTCATGTTGTGGCTTCCCAGCTCCCAACCTTCTCCCAGACTTCACCACTGTCTGACTCCTTCATCCAGGGCTCACAACTGTCCCTGCCTCCTGCCAGGAAAATGAATCAACACCTGGCTCTGCCTGGCAATGCCAGGGAGCTGCTGCTCTTATGCCAGCCTAATAGAATACAAGGGGCTGCCTCTGCCCTATCCCCACCTTGCCACCTGCCCAGCCACCCACTCACTCTCCACCAGCTGAAATCCCACACCCACCCTCTCTGCCTGGGAGCCTTTTCCTGCCCAGACCAGCTGGGAAGCCCTGGCAGCTCTGCTGCTGCCCAGGCAATGCCAGGACAAAGCCATCTCAACCATGCAGACGACCACAACACTTCACCTTCCAGTCGGGTGGGAGCTGGGCACCGAATCCCAGAGCAGGGAACATCTTGTCTCTGGAAGAGAAGAAGGGCAAGGTATGGCTGTGGTCACACACAGGACCAGCTTGGCAGGGCTCTTGGCCTCCCCCTTCTCCCACGGCCCTGGCAGCTAAATGGAGCAGGAGCAGATCCCCTATTTTACTTCTGCTCCATGGAGAAGAGTCCAGCTTTGCTTCATGCCCCCAGGAAGATCCTCTCCCCCCACCCCCTCCCCGGGGTCCCTTGCAGGTCACCGGGGAGGTTAAGCCCCACATGATCTCCCCATTTTGGTTCCCAGGCAGCCTGCTGGGACTGTTTTGTCTTCCCCAGCTGCTCATCTCAGGGCACTGTGGGCAAGCAGGCAGCCCAGCCCTGCAGGCACGGCCTGCTGAGGGGCACCAGCTTGGGCACTCAGGAAGCAATAGGAGGCTGTTCTCCAGCTGTGGATGCTCCAGCCCTGATGCCCCACCCCCCCTCGGAACAGCAGCGATGGGGGCCGGCAGAAACCTGTCCTGACCCTCTTCTCCTGCATCCCATGTGGGCATCGCCCACAAGGAGCTTTTCAGGAGCAAGGGATTATTGATTCCTGTGTGCCAGGTTAAGCATGGCTGCGCTTGGGGAGCACTCTGGAAACCTGACCTGAGGTGTCCCTAGCCCCTCCTGGGATGGGGAGGACCCTCCAGGTCAAAGTTTATCCCCCACCCACTTCCAGTCCACAAACCTATGTAAGCTCCTACTCTCCCTCTTGCTCCTGCCTTCGTCTGTGCAGCATCTCCCTGCTGATGCTGCTCCTGATCACAGGGGGCCAGCCCTGCTGCCTCCTGAATCCAAGGACAAAATCCACCCCAATCCAGACGATCCACAGCCACCCAGCCTGGTTCTGTCTGCATCTGTGCCTGTGTCTGTGCCTCTGTGCCTGTGTCTGTGCATCTGTGCCTGTGCCTGTGCATCTGTGCCTGTANCAGCCTGGTTCTGTCTGCATCTGTGCCTGTGTCTGTGCCTCTGTGCCTGTGTCTGTGCATCTGTGCCTGTGCCTGTGCATCTGTGCCTGTACCTGTGCATCTGTGCCTGTACCTGTGCCTGTGTGCCTGTGTCTGTTATACCTGTGTCTGTATCTGTGCCTGTGTGCCTGTGTCTGTATCTGTGTGTCTGTGCCTGTGTCTGCGTGTCTGTGCCCATGTCTGTATCTGTGCCTGTGTGCCTGTGTCTGTATGCCTGTGTCTGTATCTGTGCCTGTGTCTGTGCGTCTGTGCCTGTGTCTGTATCTGTGCCTGTGTGCCTGTGTCTGTACGCCTGTGCCTATATGCCTGTGTCTGTATGCCTGTGTCTGTGCGTCTGTGCCTATGTCTGTAATTGTGTCTGTGCCTGTGTCTGTATCTGTGCCTGTGTGTCTGTGTCTGTATGCCTGTGTCTGTGCATCTGTGTCTGTGCATGTGTCTGTATCTGTGCCTGTGTGCCTGTGTCTGTAT
>VWZE01005081.1:43137-62471 GCA_013396675.1 Eubucco bourcierii | reverse complement strand
TGCCTGTGTCTGTATGCCTGTGTCTGTATGTATGCCTGTGTCTGTGCGTCTGTGCCTGTGTCTGTATCTGTGTCTGTGTGCCTGTGTCTGTATGCCTGTGTCTGTGCATCTGTGTCTGTGCATGTGTCTGTATCTGTGCCTGTGTGCCTGTGTCTGTATCTGTGCCTGTGTGCCTGTGTCTGTATGCCTGTGTCTGTGCATCTGTGTCTGTGCATGTGTCTGTATCTGTGCCTGTGTGCCTGTGTCTGTATGCCTGTCTGTATCTGTGCCTGTGTGCCTGTGTCTGTGTGCCTGTGTCTGTATCTGTGCCTGTATCTACTCCCTTCCCTTCCATCTCTGCAACCTTTCCTTACCTTCAATACCTTTTATTTATTGTTGAAGTTACCTCTTAAGATCCATACGGGTGCCAGGCTCTTCTTTGGGTGTTTTTTTAACCCCTTTTTCACTCTCCTACCTAATTTGGGGAGGCAGCCTGCATTGTGTTCCCACTGGGCTTGTGAGCTCTGGGGAAGCTCAAACAGTAACACCTGGGCTCTGCAGGAACCAAGACAGAGGCAGCTAGGAGCCCCCCGCCCCGGGGGAGGCAGGGAAAGGGCTGAAGGCAGAAGGTGCTTACGAGTCGTAGTCCTGGATGATCTGGCCCACAGCCCAGATGGCAGACAGGTACTCGTTGGTCCCCAGGGGGTTGATGTAGTGCAAGGAGGTTGGGTCCCGTGGGTTCCCGTTGGAGGCTGTGAAGTCAATGCCAACCTGGGCAGGGGTGAGAGAGATGCACAGCCCCAGGTGCTGTCAGCAGGCACCACGACAGAGCTGCCCACCATGCCCCCAGCACCTCTGAGGACCACACACGCTGCCAGCAAGCCCCAAACACCAAACTTCTGAGGAGGTTTGCTGGAACTCTGGAGAGGGAGCTTCAAGCCCTGGTGGGCACCAAGTTGCCATGGCACAGCAATGTGCCCTGGCAGCCAGGAAGGCCACTGAGGTCCTGGACGGCATTGAGAGTGTGGGCAGCAGATGTAGGGAGGTTCTCCTCCACCTCTGCTCTGCCCTGCTGAGGCCACACCTGGAATACTGCATCCAGTTCTGGGCTCCCCAGGTCAGGAGGGACAGAGACTGCTGGAGAGGCCAAGGGAGGGCTGCAAGGATGCTGCAGGGACTGCAGCACTGCCTGGTGAGGAGAGGCTGAGAGCTCTGGGGCTCATTGTGTGGAGGGGAGAAGGCTGAGAGGGGATCTGAGCAATGTCTGTCAATAGCTGAGGGCTGGGGGTCAGGGAGGGAGGGACAGGGACAGCCTCTGCTCACTTGTGCCCTGGCATAGGACAAGGGCAAGGGATGGGAACTGCAGCACAGGAAGTTCCACCTGAGTGTGAGGGAGAACTTCTTTACTGTAAGGGTCCCAGAGCCCTGGCACAGGCTGCCCAGAGAGGTTGTGGAGTCTCCTTCTCTGGAGCCTTTCCAGCCCTGCCTGGATGTGTTCCTATGCCACCTGTGCTGGATTCTCTGCTCCTGCTCTGGCAGGGCTAGGACTGGAAGGTCTCCACAGGTCCCTTCCAACCCCTGACATCCTCTGAGTCTGTGAAATTCAGCTCTTCACCACCTCTAAATCCATTCACTGCTGGCAGCCTCACTTTGCACCAGCCAGCAGCACACAGAACCACAAACACACAGAACTGTGAAGCTAGAAAAGACACTGGGGTTCACCAAGGCCAACCATTCACCCAGAGCACACATCCCACCACTGCTGGTCAGTCACCACCACTGCACCACCTCCCTCAGCACCACATCCAGGCCTCTGCCAACCACCTCTGAGTAAAGGCACAGCCCAGATGAGCTCCATCAGCTTGCCTGAGTTCCAGGGACACGTGAGGGATTCTGTTCCCAATCCATAACAGTAAAGGATGAGGTGAGACTAGACTGAGACTTTGGCCAGGCTGCCTGGGCAAAGGGATGGCACAAGCCAGGATGTGACACAAGGCTGTACTCAAGGTGGCTGGTAAAAGGGACCTGAAGGGACAAGGGGCTGGGGGCTTCAGCTGGAGGCAGGTTTAGATTGGAGACAAGGGAGGACTGTTGAGAGTGAAGGTGCTGGCACACTGCAGGAGGCTGCCCAGGGAGGCTGTGGAGGCCTCCAGCATGGAGTGCTGGAGGTTGGGGTGCACAGGCCTTAGCAACCTGGGCCAGGGGAAGATGCTCCTGCCCAGGGCAAGGGGGCTGCACTCTGACTCTCCAAAGATCCCTTCCAACCCAAGCCTCCCACTGGTTCTATGAACACCCAACTGTGTCACCAGGCACCCAAGCAGCCTGACCAAGCCATGGTTCACTGCTGAGCTCTGCACTGCACCCAGCTCCTGCACAGCCCCATGGGCACACAGCAAGAGGGAAACTGAGGCACAGCGAGGAGTGGAGCCACACAGGCACATGCCCTGCTCATGCAAGTGAGGCCACTGAGAGCACTCAGGAGGCAGAGTGCAGAGGGACACAGCACATCTGCCTCCAGCACCAGAGCCCTCTCCTCTGCAGCTTCAGCCCTTTGCTCCTCCGCCACCTTCCTCAGTCAGGAGGACACCGAACTGCAGAGTGCAGGAGCCGAGGTCCTGCTGCCAGCTCTGTTGGACCTGGCATTTCTGGGGGTGGTTAGCATGGAGAAGAGGAGGATGAGGGAAACCTCATTGCTCTGCAGCTCCCTGAGAGGAGGTTGCAGCCAGCTGGGGTTGGGCTCTGCTCCCTAGGCTCAGGTGATAGAGGGAAAGGAAGTGGTCTGGAATTGTGCCAGGGGAGGCTTAGGTTGGAGAGGAGAAAAACACTTTTTCTGGTGGAGTGGTCAGGGATTGGCACAGGTTGCCCAGGGAGGTGGTGGAGTCCCCATGCCTGGAGGTGTTCCAGGCCATGGCATTTGGGGCCAGGGTTTGGTGTCCATGGTGGTGCTAGGTTGCTGCTGGACTGGATGCTCTCAGAGAACTTTTCCAACCCAACCCATCCTGCAGTGTTCCTCCCAATTCAAACCCCATTTGTGCTTTCCACATCGCTCTCCCCCACCAAGCTCCCAGCACAGCAGCACACACACAGCTCTCCCAATCCCTCCTGTTCCTATGGTAACTTTTCCTCCTCCTCCTCTCCCCCCAACATGTTTTCAGACAAGACAGCAAAGCAGAAACTGAGCTGCTGCAGGTAGCTGCAGCTCTCTCTCAAGCACTCTGCAGAAATGGGGATCCCCACTCCTGCGCTCTTGATGGCTTCACTCAGGGCCAACATTTCCTCTGCCAGCTCCTCCTGACAGGCTGTGGCCCAGCTTGAACTAAGGTGGAAACCACAGAGTACATTAAATAGGAAGAGACCCTCCAATCCCCCCACAGGCAGCAGGAACACCTCCAACCAGAGCAGGCTGCACAGGGACACATCCAGGATGATCCTTGTCTCCTCAAGCACCTCCCTGAGCAGCCTGTACCAGTCTCTCCCCACCCTCACTGTGCACAACTCCCTCCTGATGCCCAACCTAACTCTGCCCTGCTTCACTTCCAAACTATTGCCCTCAGCCTGTCCCCACAGTCCCTTCTGAACAGACCCTCCCCAGCCTGCCTGCAGGTCCTCTGCAGGTATTGAATTGCAGCTCTAAGGTCTCCCTGGAGCTTNATTCCAGCTCTAAGTTCTCCCTGGAGCTTTCTCTTCTCCAGGCTGCACAGCCCCAACTCTGCCAGCCTGGCCCCACAGCAGAGCTTCTCCAGCCTCTGAGCATCTCTGTGGCCTCCTCTGGAGCTGCTCCATCAGGTCCCTAAGATGCCAGTAAAAATGCATAAAACCACCTCAGTCCCAACCTGAAGCTCAGCTGCCCTCAGATCAAGGAGAGCTACCAGACACAGCTGGAGAGTGGTGAAGCCTGCCGTGGGGAGAAGCTGATCATGCTCTGTGAGGGGGCATGGACTCATGGAATGGGTTGGGTTGGAAGTGACCTCAAAGCTCAGCCAGTGCCAACTCCCCTGCCATGGGCAGGGACACCTCCTACCAGCACAGGCTGCTCAAGGCCTCATCCAGTCTGGCCCTGAACACCTCCAGGGAGGGAGTATCTTGAAAGAGCTCTAGGGCAGGCTGATTGAGGCCTTGAGCAACCTGAGCTAGTGGGAGGTGTCCCTGCCCACAGCAGGGGGTTGGCACTGGATGGTGTCAGGAGGTTCTTATGCACATATAACCTTCAGCCAAAGCCCACCCTGCTCTCTCCAGGCTGTTGGACACCTGGCAGCAATGACCCCCCAGGCCTCCACGTTTAGCAGCAGGAGAGGGCAGCTGCTGATGGCCATGCAAAGCCATCCCAGCTCCTGCAGGACATCTCTGTCCAGCTGCAACCACTGCACACAGTGGGTGAAGAGCAGCTAAGGTCCTTCTGGATGAAGAGCAGCTAAAGTCCTTACGGTGAACATCAGCTGGCAGCCTCCCAGGATGTAGTCCAGGAAGGAGAAGTCTCTGGTGATCTGTAAGGAAACCCCAGGAGGTGTTTCAGCAACCTTCAGCACTGCAGAGCCACAAACTGCCACCTGCAAAGTGTAGGCACTGCAGTCTGAGCCTTCAAGGAGCTGCAGCCACCTGGTAAAGCAGTGGGAAAAACCATTTGGGTCTCTCATGGCAGCCTTTGGACACTTCAGAAGCCCCCTGGGGCCAAGCAAGGTCGTGTGTTGATCTCAAGCTGGGGTGGGAGGCCTGGACAGGGGTTCCTCAGAGCTGGAAGTGTTCATTGTGATGATCTGAATGGAAGAACCTCTCCTCCTGGCCAAAATGTTCTCACACCAGCTGCAGATCTGCTGTGGGAAGAGCTGTGCTGGAGCTTTCCCCATTGTGCCACTGCCACACTTCATTACCACCTCAGCTCAGAAGAAGGACCTCACCCACCAGCACCCAACCCTTGCCCTTGAGGAGACACCAAGCAGCTGGTAGGTGCCCGCAGGTTGGGCTTCATGCAGACACAGCCCATGCCTAAACATCTCCCCCTGCACCTGTGGGCACGTGGGTGCAGGGTGGCACCTCATATGCCTCAAGAAAGCCCAGCAGAAAGGCAGTCACATCCCAGAATCTGCTCTAGGCCACGGGAGGCAGAAGAGGTGGTGGGACCTCAGGAAGACCTGAGCTTGGCCAGGGGCGGAGGGAAAGGTCTCAGCACGGTGCTCACCTTGCAGGACTTGACAATGATGATGCCAGAGTTCTTGTAGTTCTTCTTCTTCTTCTGCTTTTTGGGATTAATGCACTCCAGCTCGAGCTGCAAGGCAGGAGAAGACACCAAGGTGAGAGCAGTGCCGGGCCAGGCAGCTGCAGATGCCACCAGTGGCCACATGCTGTGGGCACCCTTCCTCCATGACTGGCAGTGAGCTCTGGGGCTGCATGGTGGAGATGGAGGCACAGGAGCTGCTTGGGAAGGGACTGCTGCTATTTTTTAGCGCATCTCACAGAGCTGTTTGGCGTAGAAGAGCCCTCTGAGAGTATCCAGTCCAGCAGCAACTCAACCCCACCATGGGCACCAAACCATGGCCCCAAGTGCCATGGCCACATGGTTCTGGAACACCTTCAGGCATGGGGACTCCACCACCTCCCTGGGCAGCCTGTGCCAATCCCTGACCACTCCACCAGCAAAGGCATTTTTCCTCCTCCCCAACCCAAGCCTCCCCTGGCACAATTCCAGGCCAGTTCCTCTGGTTCTATCACCAGAGCCTAGGGAGCAGATCCCAACCCCAGCTGGCTGCAGCCTCCTCTCAAGGAGATACAGAGAGCAATGAGGTCTCCCTCAGCCTCCTCTTCTGCAGGCTGAACATCCCCAGCTCCCTCAGCTGCTCCTCCCCAGCCCTCTTCTCCAGACCCTTCCCCAGCATTGTTGCCCTTCTCTGGACCTGCTCCAGCCCCTCAATGTCTTCCATCATTCCCAGGGACACCTCTGACCAGCACAGGGTGCTCAAGGCCTCATCCAGCCTGGCCCTGAGCACCTGCAGGGAGGTTGTGGAGCACAGAATTACAGAATGGGATTGCAAATCACATTCTGTGATTCTGTGATCCACAATCTCCCTGGCAACCTGTGCCAGTCTTTCCCCACCCTCACTGCGAACAATTTCTTCCTCCTCTCCACTCTCACTCTCCCCTCTCCCAGCTCAAAGCAATTGTTCCTCCTCCTGGCACTGCCAGCCCTTGTCCAAAGTCCCTCCCCAGCTCTCCTGCAGCCCCTTCAGCTACTGGAAGGCTGCTCTGAGGTCCCCCTGGAGCCCCGAGGAGCCTCTTCCTCCTTCCTTCCTTCCTCTGTTGCCCAAGAGCATGGCAGCACTTACTGGGAAGGTATCTTGGGCTTCACACATCCTGGCCACTGAGGTCTGGAACTCCCCAATGAAGTCGTGTCCCCCATCACTGTCGTAGTCGTAACAGATCACCTGGGGAGGAAAGGGTACAAAGCAGCTCCAGAAGGAGCACAAAGCAGCTCCAGCAGGGGCACAAAGCATCCCCAGGATCAGCTATCCTCTACAAGCAGACCTGCTGCACCCCTCCTTGCTGAGCCCCCACAAAAGGGAGGCTGTTGGGGCCTGGATGATTTTAGAAGAAAACTGAGCAGTATGTGTGATGGGAAGGTTGGCTGTTTTGATACAGACTACTGTTAGTTCTTTGTTCTAAATCTACCCTGCTTCTGTGCAGATGTAACACAAGGCCAGCAGATCAGTCTACTATGTTTCTAACCTCAATCCTACTGCTTCAAGGATATATGCAGGGATGCGCTCAGCTTAGTTGGCTTTTTCCTTGCTTCCCACTAACTCCCCTCCTGGGTTCCCATGAAGAAAGATACATCTATGAGAAAGTCTTGCTTAGACAACAGAATGCTTACATAAAAATATGAGCACTAAATCAGCCAATCAGCATAACTAATCCTATGTAACAGTGACATATACTCGAGAGCTGTAACCCTATAAAAGAGCTGTGTCTGTAACCAAGAAACGGATTTGACTTAGCATCATATTGATGTCTCCTGTCATTCCCGTCCCTGCACAAAGAAATAAGGAAAAGAACACGGCAGGAGGCTTTGTTGCTTTTGTGGCTGTGTCTGCTTTAGTTTGGTTGAGGCTTTTTTGGGGGGTTAGATGGTCAATGCTCATCCCCAGGGGCTGAGCACCATGATGGCAGCTGCAGGACCCTCCCTTACCTTGATGAGCTTCTCCACATCTCCATCACACAGGGACACCAAAGGCACAGTGAAAGGCTTCCAGACGGGGTCCAGAGTGTACTTGATCACCTGCAGGGCAGCAAGGGGGAGATGCTATTCTAAGGGGCACCCCTGTAGGGGCACAATGGTAAAGAACAAGGGCACCTACCCTCCATGAGCCCGGAGCAGGTTCTCAGTGGGGTAGAGGAGGCAAGCTGCAGGAAGTGCCTCTTGGGTTTCTGCCTCTGGAGCAGGCTGCAGCACGTGTGAGCTCAGAGGAGGAGTGTTGAAGGTGGAAGAAGACCTCTAAGACCACCAGGTCCAGCCTTCTGCCCAGCACCTCCATGACCGTGTGACAGAGTGCCACGATCACTTGTTTTTTTGGGAGAGCTGCAGGGATGGTGCCCCCCACCTCCCTGGGCAGCCACAACCTTCACAGCTGAAGAGGTACAACAGATTTGTTTGAATCACATTTAGGCGATTGAACCTCCTTGAGACAACAGCACCACCCTGGGCACAATGGGCACCACAATGCCCAGAGCAAGGCCACAACTGTCCCCAGCAGCTCAGGGCTGCTTTACAGAATGACAGAGCCACAGAATACATCCAGCTGGGAGAGGCCTCCAAGCTCAGCCAGCCCAACCCTCAGCCCAGCACTGCAGGCTTAGCACCAAACCAAGACCCCAGTCCCCAGCTCCAGAGGCTGTGGAACACCTCCAGGGACAGAGCCTGCAGCCCTGCCCTGGGCAGCCTCTGCCAAGGTCTGAGAGCCCTTCTAGAGCAGAAAAATTTCCTGAGCTCCAGCCTGGACCTCCCCTGGCATAGCCTGGAGCCATCTCCTCTGCTCCTGTCCCTTGCCACCAAGGAGCAGAGGTTGCCCCCTCCTTGCTGCAGCCTCCCTGCACGCAGCTGCAGAGAGCAATGAGGTCTCCCTCAGCCTCCTCTGCTCCAGCCTGACCCCCTCCAGCCCCTCCTCACACCCAGCTGCTCCAGGCCCTTCTCCAGCCTGGCTGCCCTGCTCTGCACGGGCTCCAGCCCCTCAATGTCCTTCCTGCAGTGAGAGGCCCAGAGCTGAGCACAGCACTCGAGCTATGGCCTCCCCAGTGCTGGGCACAGGGGCATGGGCACCTCCTGTCCCTGCTGCCCACCCTGCTTCTGAGCCAAGCCAGGATGCCATTGGCCTGCCTGCCCACCTGGGCACTGCTGCCTCGTGCTCACTGACTGCCAACCAGCACCCCCAGGGCCCTCTCTAGGCTACAGCTTTCCAACCACACAAGCCCAGGTCTGGAACTCCCCATGGGGTTGTTGTGCCCCAGGGGCAGCACCTGGCATTGGCCTTGCTGAACCTCACCCAGTGAGCCTTGGCCCATGGTTCTCACCTGTCGCACTGCAAAGCCTCCCTGCCCTCCAGAAGCTGGACACAGCCACCCAGCTTGGTGCCATCTGCAGACTGGCAGAGGGAGCCTCAATGCCCTCACCCAGATCATTGATGAGAATATTCAAGAGGACAGGCCCCAGAGCTGAACCTTAGGGGCACCTCTGGTGACTGGGTGCCAGCAGGAATTAACTCCATTCCCCAGCATTCTCAGGGCCCTGCCCATCAGCCAGGTTTCAGTCCAGTGCAGGCTGCACTTACCCAACCCTTGTGCCAGGAGTTGCTGAAGGAGAACGCTGTGCCCTAGTGCCCTCTGCATCTCCCTGCTTGTCCCCCACTCACCGTTTACACCAGCCCCCAGCCCAAAACAAGCTAGGGTGGGAGGCTACAGCAGCTGGGGAAGCCAAATAGCTCTGGGCATGTCCTGCTCTCCTGCTTCAGCTGCAGAACCTCTGCTGCCCCAGCTGCAGGAGCTACTGATGCATTGGGACATATGCTGGCAAGCAGAGCAAAGGCCAGCAGGCTCGAGGTACCTGCTGGGTCCATGGGAGATGCCTGCAGGGCAGGGAAAGACCTCCTTAGTTCATAGCGGTTGTGCTCCAACAGAGAGCAGCAGTGGGCATTAGAAAAGGCAAAGGGGGGCAGCAGAACAACCCTGCCCTGTGCCAGGCAAACATTGACTCACTTAGGCTGGAAAAGACATCATCCAGTCCTACCATTCATCACAGAGCCAGAGAGCCGGGTGGAATGGGAAAGGCCTCCAAGAGCATCCAGCTCAGCAGCAACTCAACCCCACCATGGGCACCAAACCATGGCCCCAAGTGCCATGGCCACAGAACTCTGCAACACCTCCAGGCATGGGCACTCCACCACCTCCCTGGGCAGCCTGTGCCAATCCCTGACCACTCCACCAGCAAAGACATTTTTCCTCCTCGCCAACCCAAGCCTCCCCTGGCACAATTCCAGGACAGTTCCTCTCCTTCTGTCACCTGATCCCAGGGAGCAGAGGCCAACCCCAGGTGGCTGCAGCCTCCTCTCAGGAAGTTGCAGAGAGCAATGAGGTCTCCCTCAGCCTCCTCTTCTCCACACTAACCACCCCCAGCTCCCTCAGCTGCTCCTTCCCAACCCTCTTCTCCAGACCCTTCCCCAGCTTTATTGCCCTTCTCTGGACCCGCTCCAGCCCTCAATATCCTTCTGGGAGTGAGGAGCCCAGAGCTGACCCCAGGGTTCAAGGTTAACCCAACTCTAAACCACCTCCCTCAGCCTCTTTTAAACACCTCCAGTGATGAGGATTCAACACTGCTCCTGGCAGCCTGTGCCAGGGCTTATGCAGGGCTTAACACAGGGGATGTCTGGTACGGAGGACCTTGGACCTCTGCATCCAGCTCACTGAAGGTGAGGTCCCAGATGCTGCTGCAGGCAGAGCTGTGTGGGACCTGCCCACACAGGGCACCTCGTGTGCCAGCTGGGTTTTGGCGCCTGACCCAGGGGCACAGCTAGGGGGAGAATTTGCAAACACCTCCCCCGGGGGTGCTGCAGGAGCAGTGGGGAGCCCACGCACCCTGAGATGGTGCCCACGGGCTGCCAGCGCAGGGTGCCTGGGCTGTGTGCTTACGCTTCACTAGCAGCTGCCAGCAGAGCACTCAGCCCTCCCTGCCAGGCACCCCCAGGCTGCCAGCAGGAACGCCAGCAGCAGGCTGTGAGCTGCTGAGATTCCAGCACCAAAAGCTGCAAGAAGGGGGAATCTGATTGCCTTGCATCCATCCTCAGTACACAAAGGTGCCCGCCTGGCACAGGGTTCCTGCCAGGGCAGTAGGTTACAATCTGGGCTGGGCAGCAGGAGGCTGCTGGAGCACCCAGGACTTGGAATAAAACCTCGCTAGGCCTTTGTCAGAGAGTTCTGGAATGGTTTGGGTTGGAAAAGCCCTCCAAGAGCATCCAGTCCAGCCAGCAACCCAAGCCCACCATGGGCACCAAATCATGGCCCCAGGTGCCATGGGCACAGGGTTCTTAGGCAGAGTTAAGTGGGCAGCAACCCAGAGGGACAATCAGTTAAAAAATCTGCTCCCTATAACGTGCCCTGCCTTTGGAGATGCCAGCCAAGGTTGGTGTCCAGGATGACTGCCACTTCCCACAGCTCTTCCAGGATGAAGGGCAGGAGGTGACCCCAAACCCCCACGTCTGAGACACAAACACAGCTAAGGGAGTCACAGCCCACACTGAGGCAGCAGACAGCAACCAAGCAAGGTCCCAGCCTGCTCCCACAGGAAAAGGAACGCTGGGATGAACCAAACCTGCAGAGAAAGCCACCATGGCCACCAAAGAGGTAGCAGCAGAGCTGAGCACAGCCCAGAGCAGCAGCACAGGACACAGTGGTGTGGGCACCCTGAGGGTGTACAGGGGAAGGAAACCCTCATAACTGGCACCAAGCTGTGTGGTGCTGGTGACAGGCTGGAGGAAAGGATTCATCCAGAGGGGTCTGGACAGGCTGCAGAGGTGTGCCCAAGCCAACCTCAGGAAGTTCATCAAGTTTCAAGGGCAAGGTCTTGCAGCAGGGTCAGGGCAATGTCAAGCACAGAGCCAGGCTGGGTGAGCAGTGGCTGCAGAGCAGCCTGTAGGAGAATGCCTTGGAGGGGTCAGGTGGTGCCAAAGTGCCCAGGAGCCAGCACTGGTCACTGGCAGCCCAGAGCCAGCTGTGTGCTGGCTGCAGCCAGAGCAGGGAGAGCAGCAGCACAGGGAGGGGATTCTGCCCCTCTGCTCTGTTCTGACCTCACCTGCAGCACTGCCTCCAGCTCTGGGTGGGAACCCAGCACAAGGAGGACCTGGAGCTGTTGGACAGGATCCAGAGGAGGCCACCAAGATGCTCAGAGGCTGGAGAAGCTCTGTTGTGGGGACAGGCTGGGAGAGTTGGGACTGTGCAGCCCGGAGAAAAGAAGGCTCCAGGGAGACCTCAGATCTGCCTTGTAGTGCCTGAAGGGGCTGCAGGAGAGCTGGGGAGGGACTTTGGACAAGGGCTGAGAGCGCCAAGAGGAGGGACAATGGCTTTGTGCTGGGAGAGGGGAGATGGAGAGGAGGAAGAAATTGTTGGCAGTGATAGGGGGGAGAGAGTGGCACAGTCTCCCCAGGGAGATTGTGGATCAAATAATCACAGAACATGATCTGTGCTCCACAACCTCCCTGGAGGTGTTCAGGACCAGACTGGATGAGGCCTTGAGCAGCCTGTGCTGGTGGGAGGTATCCCTGCCCATGGCAGGGGTTTGGCACTGGCTGAGCTTTGAGGTCCCTTCCAACCCAACCCATTCCATGGCTCTCTGAATATTCAAGAGGAGGCTTCAAGATAACAAATCCATGCCCAGGCTGAGCCTACAGCCCAACCTGGCTCAGCAGCACATCTGCCTCTTTGCTTGGCACACAGAGCAGTGAACAGTGCAGAAAAGATCTCAAGACCTTGATGGTCTCAGTAAATCTTCACCTGTTAGGGTCCAGCAGCCTTAGCTGGACTGGGAAGGTCTTGCTATGCCTGGACCTCACCCTGCTGCCCAGGAATTGATGGGGCAATGCCAGAGGCAAGAGGAGCTGAGCTGTGCCCCAGCAACTGCACTCACCTCTGTTCTGTGCACCAGCATCCACTTCCCATCGTCACCTGGCTTGTAGAACTCCAGGAAGGGATCTGACTTCCCAAACAGGTCCTGGAAGAGAAGAGTAGAACAGGTTACATGGTGCTCTGCAAGCAGTGCCAGCCAGGCCCTGAACAGTTCCTCTGCACAGCTGTGCCCACCCTGTGGGCACTCTCATGGCACAGAGTCACAGAACAGTTAGGGTTGGAAACACCTCTCTGGAGCCCAACTGCCAACCTAATGCGCCAAGGCCACCACTAAAGCGCAGCCCTCAGCACCACACTTGGGTCTGGAACCCTTCAGGGACTGCCCTGGGCAGCCTGTTCCAGGCCTTCGCAACTCTCTAGGGGAAGAAATTGTTCCTAAAGTCCAACCTAAACCTCCCCTGGTGCAACTCGAGGTCACTTCCTCCTGTCCTATGGCCTGGGGGTGGTTAGTGTGGAGAGGAGGAGGCTGAGGGAGACCTCACTGCTCTCTGCAGCTCCCTGAGAGGAGGCTGCAGCCAGCTGGGCTTGGGCTCTGCTTCCTAGGATCAGAATGAAGGGAACTGGCCTGAAATTGTGCAGGGGAGGCTTAGGTTGGAGAGGAGGAAAAATGTCTTTGCTGGTGGAGTGGTCAGGGATTGGCACAGGCTGCCCAGGGAGATGGTGGAGTGCCCATGCCTGGAGGTGTTGCAGAGCTGCGTGGTCATGGCACTTGGGGCCAGGGTTTGGTGCTCATGGTGGGGTTGGGTTGCTGCTGGACTGGATGCTCTTGGAGAGCTTTCCCAGACCAAACAGTGCGGGGATTCTGTGATCACCTAGTGCTAGCCTCCCTGCCATGGGCAGGGACAGCTACTAGCTGAGGTTGCTCAGACCCCATCTCACCTGCCCTCGAACCCTCCCAGGGATAGGCACCCACAACCCCCCCAGTGTCTCAGCCCCCTCACAGTTTCTTCCCAATCCGTGATCACTCCACTCTCATTTGGAAGAACTCAGCAGTGCTCCAGAAGGAGCCAAAGCATCCCAGATGCCTCCTCAGAAGCCAAGCTGAGCCTTCCTCCCAGCTGGAGGTGGCTGCCTGAGCCCTACAAAGAGCTGGAGGAACATCTTATGGGTTTGAAGAGAAGTTTTTAGGGCTCCCAAGGGCTGCTGATGGAGGAAGAGGAGGCACAGACATGGCAAGCTTGTCCAGAGCTAGCCCACGATAGGCACAGATTCTGGTGACACCCCAAAGAAATCCCAGCAACATTTCTGCCTAAATCCTGCTTCCAGCCCAATCCAAAGCCAGTTGGAAAAGGAAATTACTGCCAAGGGCTGTGGCTTGCAGACACAAAAACCTACATCAGCCCAAATTCTTCTGCTAGAAGAGCAGATCACAGAGGAATCTCTCTGGTGAGCTCAGGCTGCTTCTCCCCTACCCTGCCACACCCCAAAGTCATCCCTTCTGCAGGGTTATGGTGCAGAGAGGGTGTGCCCTCAAGCAGAGCCTGGGCTGCAGCAAGAGCAGTGTGGGCAGCAGGGCCAGGGAGGGGATTCTGCCCCTCTGCACCCTCTGCTGAGACCCTGCCTGGAGCACTGTGCCCAGCTCTGGAGCCCTATGCCAGGAAAGGTCTGGAGAGGCTGGAAGGTGTCCAAAGAAGGGCACGAGGGTGATCAGAGGGCTGGAGCTACTCTGCTGTGGGCACAGGCTGAGAGAATTGGGGTTGTGCAGTCTGGAGAGGAGAAGGCTCCAGGGAGACCTTCTTGTGGCCTTCCTGTGTCTGTAGGGGGCTACAGAAAAGCTGGGGAGGGACTTGTTAGGGTGTGGGGAGGGATAGGACTGGGGGGGACAGAGTCAATGTAGAGGAGGGCACAGTGAGATGGGAGGTTAGGAAGAAGTTCTTCAGCATGAGGGTGGTGAGAGACTGGTACAGGTTGCCCAGGGAGGTGGTGGAAGCCTCACGCCTGGAAAGTTTTAGTGCCAGGCTGGCTGTGGCTGTGGGCAACCTGCTCTAGTGTGAGGTGTCCCTGCCCATGGCAGGGCTTTGGAGCTGGATGGTCCTTGGGGTCCGTTTCAGCCCTGACACTTCAGTGATTCTGTCACTCATGGCACAGCCCTGAGCCTGCTCACCCCCAGTCTGGACTTGACACTTTCAGCCCTCATAGATGGCTCAAAGATGCAGTGGTGGGGGCCTGACCCTGCCTGTGCTGCCTCATCTTGCAGCACAGCCTGGCTTCAGCAGCACAGCTCAGCATGGGCTCTGCAGGCATGAGCTCAGGTACCAACAGGGATCTCTGAAGGGTGTCTGCTGCCATCCCACGCAGGGCAACCCAGTTTGCAGGTCCAGTCAGCCCTGCTCTGGCACGGGAAGTGCCTCCAAGCCACAGCATTGCAGGGTTGCCCTTTTCAAATGCCAAAGCCACAAACAGCTCACCCCTGCAGGCCTAGCAGGAGATGGAAACTGAGCAACAAAAGCAGCTCAGCAGATCAGATCCAGCTGCAAACTGCTCCAAGGATCTCGACCATCCCAACTGGTCCTAGCAAACCGCGGACAGAGGAAGAGGAGTTACCACTTCCATTAGCTGCAGCTCCTTAAATCACAGCTTCCACCACCAATCCTGGCATTGTCCCTTATCCTAGCACTGCCAGTCCTTGTCCAAAGTCTCTCCCCAGGTCTCATGCAGCACCTTCAGGCACTGCAAGGCTGCTCTGAGGTCTCCCTGGAGTCTTCTCCAGGTTGCACAGCCACAACTCTCCCAGCCTGGGCCCATAGCAGAGCTTCTCCAACCTCTGAGCGTCTCTGGACCCTCTCCAGCAGCTCCAGGTCCTTCTTGCGCTGGGTTTCCAGAGCTGGAGGCAGTGCTGCAGGTGAGGTCTGAGCACAGCAGAGGGGCAGAATCCTCTCCATGGCAGTATCTGTAGGGGACATGCAGGCAGGCTGGGGAGGGACTGTTCAGAAGGGCCTGTGGGGACAGGCCAAGGGCAATGGTTTGGAAGTGGAGCAGGGCAGAGCTAGGTTGGGCATCAGGAGGGAGTTGTGCACAGTGAGGGTGGGGAGAGACTGGCACAGGCTGCCCAGGAAGATGATTGAGGTCCCATCCCTGGAGATATTCAGGATCAGCCTGGATGTGTCCCTGGGCAGTCTGCTCTGGTTGGAGCTGTCCCTGCTGCCTGCAGGGGGGTTGGACAAGGTTGACAGCTCCACAGATTGGAGGGATTGGAAGGGACTCTCCAAGGGCATCTTGTCTGACCAAGAGGACCTCCAAGGGTCCCTTCCAAGGTGATGTAATCTGTGAACCTTCTGCCCCAGCACGTGGTCTCTGTCTGAACCCTTGCTGTGCCCTGTTGTGGAAGCTGAGGACCATCCTGCCAAGGCTGGAAGCTGCAGAGAGGCTCCAAGGAGAAGAGAATCCTGCTCCCATCCATTGCTTAGCAACAGCGCTAGGGGAAGAGGAGCTCCCTGCTACAGAAGGTCCAGAAAGGCTCCTGGGGCTTGCCTGTGTGCCACAGCCACAGCCAACTCCAGGCACTGGCTGGCTCCATGGGGTCAGCCCTTCCACCTTAGCAAAGGCAGGCTCTGTTCTGTGAGACACAGGCAGGTCTCCATTCCATGCCCGGAGGGATGAAGGACAAGCGTGGAGCTCTCAATGCTCCTGAGGTACAGGTTCGAGGAGCACCTCAACTGACAGCACCCTTGGGAGATAGTTTCAACTGCCAGGCACTGGCTCAGCTGCTGTCCTTAAGCCATGCTAGGACATGGAATCATGGAATCATCTAGGCTGGACAAGACCTTTATGGTCATCCAGTCTGCACTGAAAGAATCAGGCTTGGGAGCCCTGCCAGGTGAGGAAGGGCTGCAGAACTGGGATGGTTCAGCCTTGAGAGAAGGCTCAGGCAGACCTCACCAGCATGGGGCAGTGCATGCAGGGTGGCTGCCAGCAGGATGAAGACTCCCAGGATACCAGGAGTGCCATGGAGTGCTGGGGAGATGGGGACATGTTCCTGCTGGGGACATTCCCAACGGGCTCCAGAAGGAAATGCTTCCCCCTGAGCACAGTTGAACACTGGATCAGCTCCCAGGGCAAGCAGTGGAGTGCCCTGCACTGGGCATTTTGCAGCCCCAGCTTGGCAGGATGCTGAGCCAGCTCATTTCAGCTCCACCATCACTGGGAAAGCTTGGCCCAGGTGGTCCTTGGGGTCCCTTCCAGCCTGGCACTCTGGGATCCTGTGAGTCCAAGCCTTCACCCAGCACTGCAGTGCCACCAACCCATGTCCCTCAGCACCACAGCTCCACAGCTTTGGAACCCCTCCAGGGATGGGGACTGCACCACTGCCTTCGGCAGCCTGGGTCAGGGTTTCACAACCCTCAAGGGGAAGAAACTGTTCCTCAGGTCCAACCCAAACCTCCCCTAGGGTAACGTGAGGCCACTTCCTCTGGTCCTGTCACTTGTTCCTTGGGAAGAGAGACCAACCCCACCTAGTTCCAGCCTCCTTGCTGGGCAGTTGTAAACTGAGGCACGGTAGTGGCATCCTCAATGCTTGCACCCCTCAAGTTCCACCTTACTGCCTTCTCCACTGGTACAGTTTTCTGGCACTGCTGTACTACAAAGCTGGGACTTCCTTAATTGGGGACAGCCTTTGGAGCAGGTCCTGTTGTGGCAGGCCAAGGTGAGATGGTTTGAACTGCAAGAGGGAGATTGAGAGTGGAGAGAAGGGAGAAATGTTTGGCACTGAGGGTGGGGAGAGCCTGACCCAGGCTGCCCAGAGAGGTGGGAGCTGCTCCATGGCTGGCACCACTGCAGGTGAGGTTGGTTGTGGCTGTGAGCAGCCTGCTCTGGCTGCAGCTGTCCCTGCTGAGTGCAGGGCCAGACTTCAAAGGTCTGGCACCACCTTCCCACCACAACCACTCTATGGTGCAATGATCCCTTGGCTGTGAGGGACAGAAGTTGGCCCCTGGCCCCTCAGACTCCAGCCCACTCACCTTTTTGTCCAGTTTCCTGCCAGCCATGCTCAGAGTGATCACTCTGTTGTCCGAGAGTTCCTGGGCAGCTATCTGCAAGAGAAGGGAAGGCTGCACTCACTGCCAGCACTGAAAGGAGGAGACCAGCAAGGCAGAGAGGAGCTCAGAGCCTGGGCATATACAGGACTCCCACAGTGCCCTCCTGCCAGCTCAGACACCAGATGAGCTCTGCACCCTCTGGACAGTTACAACCATTTTACCTTTGCAGGTCTAAGTGGGACCAAATTCTACTTCTCAGCTTCTCCCTGGAATGGAGCAGGATGGAGAAAAAGCCTAAACATGCCCTAGATGGGCACTGCCTCTTGCCCTGTGCCTGGCAATGCCACACCAGCTGCACACCAGAACAGAAGATGGCTTTTTAGTAGGCCTCCAGCTATGGCCTCATGCTGCAGCTAACCCTGTGCCAGCCACTGACCCCCAAAGCCTCCTGGCTGGGGCTGGGTGCACAGGAGATGTTCATTTGCAGGGCTGGCAGTCAACAGCTTCCCAAATAGACAACTTAGAGGGACAACAAGGTGCCAGGGCAGCCTGAGCAGCCTCTCCTCCCCACGCCACCACATCTAAAATGAAGCTTCCTGGAAAAAGCTCCTGCCCTGTCTGTCACATCTGAGCTGGCCTCAGGTGGCTTTTCAGCACCTGGAGGTCCTGGAGGACCTGGAGAAGCCTCCAAAGACTGAGGAAAGAGGAAGTAGGGACCATACAAAACCTTTGCCAGGAGGATGTGCCACCTCATCTTCCATATCCCAGCAAAAGTTAGCTGCCTCCTGCCTCAAGGGAGATGCTGGAGGTACCAAGGACTTGAGCCATGTCTCTGCATGATCACCTGAGGAGATGACCCAAGGATGGAAATGTTTGCCGGAGATGATGACCCAAGGATGGAAATTACCACCTGAGGACATGGCCTCAGGGATGAAAATGATCACCTGAGGAGATGGCCCCAAGGATGGAAATGGTCACCTGAGGAGCTGTCCTCAGGGATGGAAATGGTCACCCAAGGAGATGTCCCCGAGGCTGCCAACTGCAGTTTTGCTGCTCCTGAGGAGCAGGCAAGAGCAGAGCCCAGCAGACTACAGCTGAAGGGCCCTGACTGCCACAGACTGCAGAAGGGCTTCAGCTGGCAGTCACCAGTGGGTTGGTTGTGTCTGGAAGGAGCTCTGCTGAGCCTCTTGGTGTGCTGGCAAAGGGAACATTTCCAGCCACAATCCCATTTGCTCCCTTCTGTTCGCTGCTGTTTTCTCAGCCCTGTGGATTCTCTCCTCCAGGCTGTGTCCTGCCCAAGCATCTGTTCCCCACCTCTCCCCTCCTCTGCTCCTCCTGGCGTCCCTGGCTGCAGGAGCTGGGAGCACGCCATGGGCAACCTGCATGGTAGTGTGGCCAAGCTGGTCCCCGGGACGTTGTCCTTCACTGGAGAGCAGCAGTGCTGCTGCAGAGAGGCCCTCAGAAGTGCTGGGAAGCAAGCACAGGGTGCCCTGCAGAAGGAGCACCCAGGGGGGTCCTGGCCCTCAGCAGCACAGGGAGGTTGCAGAGAGGCTGCACATCCAGTTGGCAGCTGCTGTTAGTGCTGTGCCCCAGCGAGCAGTGCTGGGCCCAGTCCTGTTTGATATCTTCACTGATGAGCTGGAGGAGGGGATTGAGTCCTCCATCAGTGAGTTTGCAGGTGACACCAAGCTGGGAGCAGCTGTGGATCTGTTAGAGGGCAGGAGGGCTCTGCAGAGGGACCTGGACAGGCTGGATAGGAGGGTACAGTCCAATGCCAGGAGTTTTAACAAGGCCAAGTGCCAGGTTCTGCACTTTGGCCACAACAACCCCATGCAGTGCTACAGGCTGGGGACAGAGTGGCTGGAGAGCAGCCAGGCAGAGAGGGACCTGGGGGGACTGCCTGGCAGCTGAACATGAGCCAGCAGTGTGCCTGGGTAGCCAAGAAGGGTAAGTGCATCCTGGCCTGTATCAGGAACAGTGTAGTCAGCAGGACCAGGGCAGTCCTTCTGCCCCTGTGTTCATCACTGCTTAAGCCACACCTTGATTGCTGTGTCCAGTTCTGGGCTCCTCAGTTTAAGAAAGATGTTGAGGTGCTGAACATGTCCAGAGAAGGGCACCAAGGCTGGTGAGGGGGCTGGGCACAGCCCTGGGAGGAGAGGCTGAGGGAGCTGGGGGTGTGCAGCCTGCAGAAGAGGAGGCTCAGGGCAGACCTCATTGCTCTCTACA
>VWZE01005081.1:20268-42990 GCA_013396675.1 Eubucco bourcierii | reverse complement strand
AGTCAGGGGAGGGAACAGTTCCTGACCCATCTGCCAGCCTTCTCCTGGCAGACACCACTCCTGGGTCCACAGAGGACCTATCCAGCTCAGGCCCAGGCAGTTTTCCCCTGTCCCACAGAGGGATGAAGTCAAGCGGTGCCTGTCACAAAGCCAAGTCATGGATTTACCCCCCACCCCCCCCAAGTCCTCACTGCCTACTTGTGGTTATCAGAGACAGCCTGAGGGTGAGGAACCGGAGGAGAGCAGGCTGAAATCTGCTCTTGGCTGATCCCCACCACAGCAATCAGAGCAGAGCAGGCTGGAATCTGTCCTTGTCTGATCCCTACCACATACCACAGCAGGTCCAGTTGTGCAATATTTTAGGGCTCTCTGTGGGCTACATAGAAGCCAGTCCATGCAGTCAAGCCAGGTACATCCTTGTGCCATGCTGCCACAGGCTGCAGGTGGCATCTTCTCTTAGCCAGCATGGACAATACCATGTTCATGCCTGGCAGAGGTGTGCAGCAAGATCTGAGGACTGACTTCTACAGCCACAGCACACTTTGGGATCTTCCTCATCTCCTCCAACCAAGGGACCCCCCAGTGGATCCTATCTATCCATCCAATGAACTTCTGTCAGGCAAACCTGGGGTAGTGGGAGGTGTCCCTACCCATGGCAGGGGGGTTGGAGATAGATGATCTTTAAGGTCCCTTCCAATCCAAACCATTCTATGGTTCTGTGACTCACCCCTTGGTGATCTCAGCTAAGAAAAAAGATCCTGGAGAGAAATGGAAGGGGCTGGGGGCGAGGCAGGCAGGCTTTGGCTCCAAGCTCCTGCTTTAGGAGAGTCAGTTCAAAGCAGAAGCCTGCTCCTTGGTTGATGTCCACAGCCCATGCCTCAAGCACCTCCCTGGGCAGCCTGTGCCAGTCTCTTCCCACCCTCACTGTGCACAACTCCCTCCTGATGCCCAACCTAACTCTGCCCTGCTCCAGTTCCAAACCTTTGGCCTCGGTCTATCCCCTCAGGTCCTTCTGAGCAGTCCCTCCCCAGCCTGCCTGAAGGTCCTCTTCGGCTATGGAAATGCAGCTCTGAGACTCATTTCAATACCTGAAGAAGGAAGCTGTGCACAGTGAGGGTGAGCAGAGACTGGCACAGGCTGCCCAGGGAGGTGCTTGAGGCCTCATCCCTGGAGACATTCAGGATCAGCCTGGATGTGTCCCTGTGCAGCCTGCTCTAGCTGGAGCTGTCCCTGCTGCCTGCAGGGAGTTGCACAAGTTGCCCTTGGAGGGTCCCTTCCAGATGGATTCTGTGGCTCTGTGATCTCCCAGCCACTGGATCTCTTCTTGTGAGTTACGCAGAGAGGTGCCGGGAGGGAAATGCACCTAAATTTAGGGTTTTCTTCTTAAAAAAACCAACCAAACAAAAAGATCTCTGATGAGCTGCAGGATGGGAAAGGCTCTGCCCGGAGGGGTCTGCATCAGGAGCAGCAGCTGTTGCCATGGGAGTAGTTGCTATGGCACAGCTCTGTCCTCTGCCTGCAAACAAAGGCAGCCAAGGCTGGCAGAGCAAACAGCTCTGCCCTGCCTGCTGCCCGGGGAGGGCTGAGCAGGCACTGATGCCAGGCAGCCAGCAGTAGAGATTGGCTTTGTAATTCTCACAGAAGTACAGAATACATCCAGCTGGGAGAGGCCTCCAAGCTCAGCCAGCCCAACCCTCAACCCACTTCAGTACCAATCCTAAACCAAGTCCCCAGTCCCCAGCTCCAGAGGCTGTGGAACACCCCCAGGGATGGAGCCTGCAGCCCTGCCCTGGGCAGCCTCTGCCAAGGTCTGAGAGCCCTTCTAGAGCAGAAAAATTTCCTGAGCTCCAGCCTGGACCTCCCCTGGCATAGCCTGGAGCCATCTCCTCTGCTCCTGTCCCTTGCCACCAAGGAGCAGAGGTTGCCCCCTCCTTGCTGCAGCCTCCCTGCACGCAGCTGCAGAGAGCAATGAGGTCTCCCTCAGCCTCCTCTGCTCCAGCCTGACCCCCTCCAGCCCCTCCTCACACCCAGCTGCTCCAGGCCCTTCTCCAGCCTGGTTGCCCTGCTCTGCACGGGCTCCAGCCCCTCAATGTCCTTCCTGCAGTGAGAGGCCCAGAGCTGAGCACAGCACTCGAGCTATGGCCTCCCCAGTGCTGGGCACAGGGGCATGGGCACCTCCTGTCCCTGCTGCCCACCCTGCTTCTGAGCCAAGCCAGGATGCCATTGGCCTGCCTGCCCACCTGGGCACTGCTGCCTCGTGCTCACTGACTGCCAACCAGCACCCCCAGGGCTCTCTCTAGGCTACAGCTTTCCAACCACTCATGCGGAGGTCTGGAGCATGGGGTTGTTGTGCCCCAGGGGCAGGACCTGGTCTTGGTCTCGCTGAACCTCATCCCTTCAGAAGCTGCAGAGAGACTCCAGCCTGAAGCTTTATCACTTCAGAGCCCAAAGCTGAAGCTCACAACACTTGTGCACCATGCAGGATGCTGCCAGCCCCAAAGGTTCTACAAACAGATCAAAGGAAGGAGGAGAATGAGAAGCAAAGGGGAAAACATTGCTGAGTTCAATCCCAGATGCAGGACCCTATGTGCGTGTCCCGAAGCCCCACCAGGTGCTGTGCCCCTGCCCACCCTGCGCTGGTGGGGAGCAGGAGGAGCCCTACCGTGATCAGCCCCTTCCCAGCCGGCTTCCCGTTGCCCAGCAGCAGGCTCCTGGTGATCTTCTTGCTGGAGACAATCTGCAGAAGCCAAAGAGAAGCCAGCAGTGATCAAAGATCACATTCTGTGATTCTGTGATCCACAACCTCCCTGGGTAGCCTGTGCCAGTCTCTCCCCAGCCTCACTGCCAACAATTTCTTCTTCCTCTCCACTCTCACTCTCCCCTCTCCCAGTTCAAAGCCATTGTCCCTCATCCTGGTACTCTCGGCCCTTGTCCAAAGTCCCTCCCCAGCTCTCCTGCAGCCCCTTCAGGCACTGTAAGGCTGCTCTGAGTTCTCCCTGGAGCCTTCTCTTCTCCAGGCTGCACAGCCCCAACTCTCAGCCTGTCCCCACAGTAGAGCTTCTCCAGCCTCTGAGCATCTTAGTGGCCTCTCCTGGAGCTGCTCCAGCAGCCTGATGCTCAGGGATGACCACAATGCTGTGAAGATCATCACCCTCCCTCAGCTGAGCCCCAGGGAGCAGGCCAGGAGCTGATGCAGGGCAGGGGCAGCACAGGAGGCTGAAGCATCACCTCCCAGTGAAGCCCAGGAGCAGTTCTCTGGGTGGAGGTCAGGGTGACCTCCAGCAGCCACAGAAGTGCAATCTGGTTCCAGTCAAATTACAAATCAATCTTGCAGTCCCCATCTGAGATACTTCCACCAGTAGCCCTGCCAGCAAGCTGCTTCCAGGTCCTGCTTCCATGGGCAAATCCTGATGACAAGCCAGATGCTCTCCCCAGGCCTGGTTCTGGACCCCTGCACCGCTGCCAAGCGAGGCACAGGGGTCAGATCCTCTCTCCAGGCACATTCTGCCCTTCACTTCTGGCTTGTCAGAGGCTCCATGGACAGGGTGATCTGAGAGCTGAGATTTTTCCCAGCATTTGGACTCATTCAGACCTGGGCATTCCCTAAATTTTTCCATGGCGGTGCAGATCCCCACGTGGAGGTCCAGCAGTCTGCTGGCAGTGGCCGTGCAGCACTCCCATACCTACTGGGGAACCCTTGGAGACCTAAGTGTTGAAGTAGTCCAATCCACCCTCCTGCCTGCAGCCTTGGTCCTGCATCACATGGCCAGAAAATAATCATCAGAGGGGTAGGGATCTGCTGGAGGCTATGAGGATGATGAAGGGCCTGGAACATCTCTGCTGTGGAGGAAGGCTGAGAGCCCTGGGGCTGGTTAGTCTGGAGGGGAGAAGGCTGAGAGGGGAACCTGATTAGTAAATATCTGAGGGTTGGGTGTCAAGTGGAGGGGGCCAAGCTCTGTTCAGCTGTGTCCTGTGGATAGCACAAGGGCCAATGGGCACAAACTGGCACCAAGGAGGTCCACCTGAGCAGGAGGAGAAAGCTGTTTGGTGTGAGGGTGCTGGAGGCCTGGAGCAGGCTGCCCAGAGAGGTTGCGGAGTCTTCTTCTCTGCAGAGCTTCCAACTCCCCAAGATGTGTTCCTGGGTGCCCTGCCCTGGGTGCTCCTGTTCCAGCAGGGGGGTTGGACTGGGTAAGCTTCAGAGGNAAGCTTCAGAGGTCCTTTCCATACCCATCCTGTGGTTCTGTGATGTTCTGGCTCTATCAAACTCCCAAGCAGTAAAAGGCTCCAGTGCCTGGCTCCTGCTGCCCAGGACACTCAGCCAAGCTCAGACTCCTCCCATGGCTCTTCAGAAATCACAAAGCCACAGAACATTAGAGGCTGGAAAGGACCTCCAGAGATCACCCAGCCCAAACCCCCTGCCAGAGCAGGGACACACAGGACAGGGCACAGAGGGATGCACAGTCTTCTTCTCTGCAGAGCTTCCAACTCCCCAAGATGTGTTCCTGGGTGCCCTGCCCTGGGTGCTCCTGTTCCAGCAGGGGGGTTGGACTGGGTAAGCTTCAGAGGTCCTTTCCATAACCATCCTGTGGTTCTGTGATGTTCTGACTCTATCAAACTCCCAAGCAGTAAAAGGCTCCAGTGCCTGGCTCCTGCTGCCCAGGACACTCAGCCAAGCTCAGACTCCTCCCATGGCTCTTCAGAAATCACAAAGCCACAGAACATTAGAGGCTGGAAAGGACCTCCAGAGATCACCCAGCCCAAACCCCCTGCCAGAGCAGGGACACACAGGACAGGGCACAGAGGGATGCACCCAGGTAGGTTTGGAAAGTCTCCAGAGAAGAAGACTCCACAACCTCTATGGGCAGCCTGCTCCAGGGCTCTATCACCCTCACCATAAAGAAGTTTCTCCTCCTGTTGAGGGGAACCCTTCTGTGTTCCAGTTTGCATCCATTCCTGCTTGTCTTATTGCTGTGCACCACTGAACAGAGATTGGCCCCCTCCACTTGACCCCCACCTCTCAGATTATTTATAGACATTGATCAGGTTCCCTCTCAGCCTTCTCCTACCCACACTAACCAGCCCCAGGGCTCTCAGACTTCCTCCACAGCAGAGATTTTCCAGGCCCTTCAGCATCCTTCTAGCCTCCTGTNGCCTGCTCCAGGGCTCTATCACCCTCACCATAAAGAAGTTTCTCCTCCTGTTGAGGGGAACCCTTCTGTGTTCCAGTTTGCATCCATTCCTGCTTGTCTTATTGCTGTGCACCACTGAACAGAGATTGGCCCCCTCCACTTGACCCCCACCTCTCAGATTATTTATAGACATTGATCAGGTTCCCTCTCAGCCTTCTCCTACCCACACTAACCAGCCCCAGGGCTCTCAGACTTCCTCCACAGCAGAGATTTTCCAGGCCCTTCAGCATCCTTCTAGCCTCCTGTACTCTCTCCAGCAGGGCCCTGTCCCTCTGGAACTGGGCAGCCCAGAACTGGGCACAGCACTGCAGGTGTGGTCTCAGCAGGCCAGAGCAGAGGGGCAGCAGAACCTCCCCAGGCCTGCAGGGCCACACTTTCCTTGCTGCACCCCAGGTCACCACTGTCCCTCTTGCCCACAAGGGCACATTGCTGTGCCATGCAGAACTTGCTGCCCACCAGCACTCCCAGGTCCTTCCCCATGGAGCTGTTTTCCAGCTGGGCAGCCCCAGCCTGTGCTGTTTTCTCTCTTCATGCAGTACCAAGGCAAAACTCCTGTCCTGCTGTGTCTGGCCAGGCATGTCCTGGAGCTTCTGGCCCAGCGGCAGATGGAAAGCAGAAGGCAGTGCCCAGCTGTCAGGGATGGGAGGCTGAGGGGTCCTCACAGCCCTGTCTAGAAGAAACCACGGGCAGCCTGCAGCTGCAGCCCTCTCACTCTTGTTTGGCCACAGAGGCTGCTAGAGCTTCCCAAACGATCCAAGCACCCTTTTAAATCTCACCACAAGCCTAAGTAGCTGCAACCCACTGAGCTGCTTGCTCTGCCCAGGTTCCCACGCAAAACCCAGACTGAGAAGTCAGAAGCTCTTGGCGGGGGGTTCTTCTGTCCACCTCTGCTCTGCTTCCCTCTGGAGAGCTGCTCCTGCCTCACTACCAGGCAGGCTTAGGGGAAATATCCCAGGCAAAACCCAAACCCAGGCAGCCGAGAGCCCACTGCAGGCCGGCTGAACCCACAAGCCCTGTTTCAGGCATGTGCTGCCCCTCTGGCCCACCTCTGCCCCACAACCAGGCTGTGCTGCAAGCCCACGCTGGGTACAGGCAAAGAAGGTTGTCAGGGAGAAAGGGAAATGAGCAGGTCCCTGTACACTGAGCTGCTGTCTCCTTGTGGAGTAAAGGCTACCAAGTGCTCACCAAGCACAGAGCCAGGCTTGGTGAGCAGTGGCTGCAGAGCAGCCTGCAGGAGAATGCCTTGGGGAGGTCAGGTGGTGCCAACGTGCCCAGGAGCCAGCACTGGTCACTGGCAGCCCAGAGCCAGCTGTGTGCTGGCTGCAGCCAGAGCAGGGAGAGCAGCAGCACAGGGAGGGGATTCTGCCCCTCTGCTCTGCTCAGACCTCACCTGCAGCACTGCCTCCAGCTCTGGTAACCCAGTATAAGAAGGACCTGGAGCTGCTGGACAGGGTCCAGAGGAGGATACCAAGATGATCAGAGGCTGGAGAAGCTCTGCTGTGGGGACAGGCTGGGAGAGTTGGGACTGTGCAGCCTGGAGAAGAGAATGCTCCAGGGAGACCTCAGAGCTGCCTCGCAGTGCCTGAAGGGGCTGCAGGGGATCTGGGGAGGGACTTTGGACAAGGGCTGGGAGTGGCAGGACAAGGGACAATGGCTTTGAGCTGGGAGAGGGGAGAGTGAGAGTGGAGAGGAGGAAGAAATTGTGAAAAGAAAATGATGCTGAGGTCTCTCTCATTCATTGCTTTGCTGAGAGGGATACAAAGCTAAAATGTAAACAACCTTTGTTAGCCTGGTCTGTGAGACTGATCCCTTTCACTTCTCCTTTGATCTGCTCTAATATCTTCCAGTGTTGGTTAACAGAAAACAACCTAAGCTTTGCTGCTTGCTTAATTTGTCTGTCTGGGAGATAGAGAGGGAGAAAGAGAGGAGGTAGTTTTGAGCCCCTTCTGGGCAGCTTCCTTTGTCCAGGAGGGTGTTTGGATTCCTGCATTATTTCTACTGGGTTGGTGTCTAATTGTAGAACCACAGAATCACAGAATGTCAGGGGCTGGAAGGGACCCTAAAGGATCATGTGGTCCAGCCCCCCTCCAGAGCAGGGTCACACAGAACAGGTCACACAAGAACACATCCAGGCAGGGTTTGAATATCTCCAGAGAGGGAGACTCCAAAACCCCCCTGGGCAGCCTGTTCCAGGGTTCTGTCACCCTCACAGGGGAAAAAATCCTCCTCATGTTTTCATGGAACTTCCTATGCCTCAGCTTCCACCATTGCTCCATGTCCTGTCACTGGGCATCAACCAGCAGAGCCTGGTTCCAGCATCCTGGCACTCACCCTGCACATGCTGATAAACATTGATGAGGTCACCTCTCAGTCTCCTCTCTCCATGCAGCACAGCCCCAGCTCCCTCAGGCTCTCCTCCTAACAAAGCTGTTCCATTCCCTTCATCATCTTTGTGGCTCTGTGCTGGACTGTTTCAGAACTGGACACAGCACTCCAGATGCAGCCTCACCAGAGCAGAGCAGAGGGGAAGGAGATGTTAGGAAAATGTTCTCCTGCATAAGGGTGGTGAGAGACTGGCACAGGTTGCCCAGGGAGGTGGTGGAAGCCTCATCCCTGGAGGTCTTTAAGGCCAGGCTGGCTGTGGCTTTGGGCAACCTGCTCTAGTGTGAGGTGTCCCTGCCCATGGCAGGGCTTTGGAGCTGGATGGTCCTTGGGGTCCCTTTCAGCCCTGACACTTCAGTGATTCTGTGACTCTGTGGCACAAGGTGCAGCCTGCAGGGGATTGTCCAGTGCCAGCATCCCCCTCCAGCTCCCCAGGGCAGAGACATTTGCTGAGGGACCAGCAGCAGAATGCTGTGTAGATGACTAAGAGCATGTGCAGTGAGAAGCAGTGAGGCTGCTCTGGAGACCAGAGGCAGGCTGGAGGCTCCCCTGTATTGCCAAGAACCACATGAAAGGCCTCATCCAGTTCTGGAGCCTCCAGTGCAAGAAGGACATGGACCTGCTGGAGAGGATCCAGAGGAGGCCACCAAGATGCTCAGAGGGCTGCAGTAGCTCTGCTGTGAGGACAGGCTGGGAGAGCTGGGGCTGTGCAGCCTGGAGAAGAGACCTTGGAAGTGGTCTTCCAGGGTCTGAAGTGGGCTATGGGAGGGCTGGGGAGGGACTACTGACAAGACCTTGTAATGACAGGACAGGGGGCAATGGGTTTGAACTGGAAGAGAGAAGATTGAAACTGGATGTTAGGAAGAAGTGAGGGTGGGGAGAGACTGGCACAGGCTGCCCAGGCAGGTCTTCAAGGCCAAGTTGAATGACCTGTTCCTGTGGGAGGTGTCCCTGTCCATGGCAGGGGGTTGGCACTGGATGACCTTTGAGCTCCCTTCCAACCTAAACCATTCTATGATTCTATGACTCTTGAGGTGTCCCTGCCCAAGGCAGGGGGCTTGGAGCTGGATGATCCTCCAGGTCCCTTCCCAGCCCTGCAATTCTGTGACTAGCTTGGACTTGAGCAAGCAGCCAGGGTTGAGTGGAACAGCTGGACCTCACCAGCTGAAGTGTGCCAAGCAGCTTCACTTAGTCTGGCTAGGAGGCACCCAGCTGACTTGTCAGTGGAGAAGTGGCCTCCAGCCCACCATCTGCCTGTGTCTGCTGGGAGCTGGGGGGTCCCTTTGCTGCCCTCAGAGCCTCACCGTGCCCAGGGTGCAGGAGAACTCCCCCAGGAAGTCGTGCTCATACAGCTGCATGCTCGACTTGTCCTGGTCAAAGAGGGCAAACTTCAGCTTCTGCACCTCCTCAAAGTGGTAGTCGATGATGAACTTCTTGGCAAAGGCCGGGTTGAGGTTGTTGACAGCTGTCTCTGTCCTGTCCAGCTGCAGGGAACAAGAGGAGGAGGTAGTTAGGGACGAGCAGCACCTCTGTCACTGCCTTGGGCTTCCTCTGGCTTCAGCCAGAGCCACCCAGAGACCCTGCATCAAGCACCAGAGTGAGCGCTGGAGGTGCCCAACCTCCACGCAGGTCCCAGCTCCCGTTCTGCACCCAGCAAGGATGGGGGCCAGGGGGTGCCAACAGCCAGGGCAGGAACACCCAAGCCAGCCCAGGCTCGGTGCAGGGTCAAGGTCTGTTGAAGCCAGGAGGTCTTTGGCCTCTCCCAGCAGCTGAAGCTGTCACACACCTCTGATCCTCAGCCAGACCCTCCCGGCTATGATTCACAGACTGACAGAATGGGACGGGATGGAAGTAACCTCACAGCTCAGCCAGTGCCAACTCCTCTGCCATGGGCAGGGGCACTTTCCACCAGCACAGGGTGCTCAAGGCCTCATCCAGCCTGGCCCTGAACACCTACGTAGCATTCAGGCTGTGGAGCTAACTGCAAGGAATGCAAAGCAAGACAAACCGTCACAAGGCAGAAGAGCAACCCTCCAGCACTCCCCTCCTGGAGGTTCTTCTGTCTTAGCTTGCAAAGGGGAAAAAACATCACCAAAGGCCACTTCTCATGGATCTAATAAAGCATCAGGAAAAGCAAAAGGCTGGAAGGAGTCAGAAGACAACAACTCAACAGACTTTGCCATTCTGGGCAGGCTGCAAGAGATGATGTTTCTGCCAGCTTGGAAGAGCAAGAGCAGAGAGGATGGTGGCAGGTAACCTGCTGCTTCAGGGGAAGTTCCAGGGCAGGCTGCAGCATCTCACAGCCAAGAGTAGCTACAGCAGCAGAGCAGTTTTGGCAGGAGCTGCTGCAAGTGTGGGCTGGTAGAGCAGCATGGCACAGGAGGACAGACAGCCGTGGGGAGGCACAGAAAACATCCCCAGGACAAGCACACTGCAGTCACACAGCTCCTCAGGCTGCACCGATGTGGAAGAGACCCTCCAAAGGCATCCTGTGCAAACTCCTGCAGGCAGCAGGGACAGCTCCGACCAGAACAGGCTGAACAGGGACACATCCAGACTGATCCTGAATGTCTCCAGGGATGGAACCTCAAGCATCTCCCTGGGCAGCCTGTGCCAGTCTCTCCCCACACTCACTGTGCACAACTCCTTCCTGATGCCCAACCTAACTCTGCCCTCCTCCAGCTCAGAACCACTGCCCTCAGCTTACCCCCACAGGCCCTTCTGAACAGTCCCTCCTCAGCCTGCCTGCAGGTCCCCTGAAGGTCTTCAAATGCAGATTCTACCCCTCTGCTCTGCTCTGCTCAGACCTCACCTGCAGCACTGCCTCTGCCCTGGGAACCCAGCACAAGAAGGACCTGGAGCTGCTAGAGAGGGTCCAGAGGAAGACACCAAGATGCTCAGAGGCTGGAGAAGCTCTGCTATGGGGACAGGCTGGGAGAGCTGGGGTTGTGCAGTCTGGAGAAGAGAAGGCTCCAGGGAGAGCTCAGAGCAGCCTTGCGGTGCCTGAAGGGGCTGCAGGAGAGCTGGGGAGGGACTTTGGACAAGGGCTGGCAGTGCCAGGCTGAGGGACAATGGCTTTGAGCTGGGAGAGGGGAGAGTGAGAGTGGAGAGGAGGAAGAGATTGTTGGCAGTGAGGGTGGGGAGAGACTGGCACAGGCTGCCCAGGGAGGTTGTGGAGCACAGAATGTGATCTCATTCTGTGATTCTGTGCTCCACAACCTCCATGGAGGTGTTCAGGACCAGGCTGGATGTGGCCTTGAGCAGCCTGTGCTGATGGGAGGTGCCACTGCCTACGCCAGATGGTTGGCAGTGGCTGAGCTTTGAGGTCACTTCCAACCCAACCTATTCTATGGATCCATGAATTCCTGGCACGTGCAGATGCCCAATGCTCCGAGACTGGGAGATGCTGGCCCAGGTGCACAGGAGTGCCTAGGGGACTCAGAGCAGCACAAAGGCAGCAGCATGGCTGAATCCTGTCTCTGCTCTGAGCACCACAGCCCAGCTCTTGCATGGCATCACTGGGCAACACATTAACCACCTCCTATGCTCGGGTGACTTCTGGGCCTGTGGTTTATTCCTTCCTCCTCCCCACCCCCTCCAAGGCTGATTCACAAAGATTTGTTCATTCCTCCTGAGTCCAGCCAGATACAACCATGGCACATGGGAACAGGTGTGGCAGCTCAAGAGGGTGGCAGCCCTGGCAACCAGCTCAGAAACTGGCAACACCACAGCTGTCAGTGGTCCTGGAGCAGCAGACCCAGCACCTGCACCAGGCCTGGCAGCTGGGACATGGTAAGGAGGATGCAGGAACAGTGCTGTGGGATGAGTTCACACTGCTGAGATGCTGCTGTGCCCACCTCGGCTCTGGGGTTGGATAGGACCTCAGAGGTCATCTCCTCCAACCTCCCTGCCATGGACAGGGACAGCTCTCAACTAGACTCAACTGCTCAAGGCCTCCCCCAACCTGGGACCTTCACCTATCCAAAAGGGCAAGAGGTCCCCTCCTGGGCTAGGGACACCTCTGTGTGGCCAACATGCATCCAAGGGCTCTGAAGCATGCTGGCACAAGCTACCAAAGCTCCACCAAGTGTCCCATCCAGCAAGGTTCTGGCCCTCTCTGGCACCCAGACAGAGCTCAAACCAGCTCCTGCCATGCCTGGGTGCTGGAGGATGTTGGTCCTGGTTGCACTGAGCCAGCCCCACAGCATGGGAGCAGACTACACCATGTGCCAGCTGATGCTGTGATGGCCAGCACCAGCACCATGGCATGGGAGCAGACCACAGCATGTGCCAGCTGATGCTGTGATGGCCACAGTGGTGCTAGGTTGTTGTTTGGATTCAATGATCTTGGGAGGGCTTTTCCAAACCAGACTACTCTGTGTTTCACACAACATGCAAGCTCCTGATCTGCCACTCAGGTCTGCCAGCCAGTGACTGTGGTGCCAATCAGTTAAAAATAGCAGAGGAGAAGAANAAAAAAAAAAAAAAAAAAAAAAAAAAAAAAAAAAAAAAAAAAAAAAAAAAAAAAAAAAAAAAAAAAAAAAAAAAGCAAACCCAAGCAGCAAAAGCCCCAAAGATTTGTGCTGTAGAAGCAGCTTAGGAATCAGAAGTGCTGGAGTGAGACATTGCTGACAGAAGGAGAAATCCCTTAGCAATGCAATCAGGTCAGGGTAGACAGCTCTTGAGGGTCATTAATTAACCACAGGCTGCTCAACAGAGTTAAGTGGAGTCCATGCCAAGGAGAGGTTTGCCCCTGCAGCCTCCCTGCTGCCAGCTGCAGCACACCTTGGGTGATGCCCTTGGGGTCACCTGCTCCTTACAGAGGTACAGAAGGGTTTGCGGGCAGGAAAGCTCAACTCCACCATGGGCACCAAACCCTGGCACCAAGTGCCATGGCCACACAGCTCCGCAACACCTCCAGGCATGGGCACTCCACCACCTCCCTGGGCAGCCTGTGCCAATCCCTGACCACTCCACCAGCAAAGACATCTTTCCTCCTCTCTAACCTAAGCCTCCCCTGGCACAATTCCAGGCCAGTTCCTCTCCTTCTGTCACCTGAGCCTAGGGAGCAGAGCCCAACCCCAGCTGGCTGCAGCCTCCTCTCAGGGAGCTGCAGAGAGCAGTGAGGTCTCCCTCAGCCTCCTCTTCTCCACACTAACCACCCCCAGCTCCCTCAGCTGCTCCTCCCCAGCCCTCTTCTCCAGACCCTGAGCCTAGTCCAAGCAGCANCCCACCCCAGAAATGAGATGGTTGCTTTCCAGGATTTGACGACCTTTGGCTGCATCCCAATCCTGGTGCCTGTATCCCCCCACACACTCATCCTGCCTGCTCCCTCCTGGATCACCTGGGCTCTAACCCTACCCTCAGCTGCAGCTGCACAAGGAAATTCCCTTTTTTTTTTTTCCCTCCAAGATTTTTAGCTCAGAGGCTTTCCCTTTGCAGCCCAAAAGGTTGTTCCTAGGCACGGAGCTAAGTGTTCTTACACAGACTCTGGAGTTTTGGCTCGGCACACCAGTTTGGAGACAGGCAGCAGCTTGCCCAACTTCAGCTGTCACAGAGGGGTTGGATTTGATGATTCACACTCACAGAATGGGTTGGGTTGGAAGGCACCTCAAAGCACAGCCAGTGCCAACCTCCCTGCCATTGGCAGAGACACCTCCCACCAGCACAGGGTGCTCATGCCCTCAACCAGCCTGGCCCTGGACAATTCCAGGGAGAGGTCTCAAAGTTCTGTTCCATCCTCAACAGTTCTGAGTCTATGAGAAAGAGACTTCAATACCTGCAGGGGACTTGCAGGCAGGCTGGGGAGGGTCTGTTCAGAAGGGCCTGTGGGGATAGGCTGAGGGCAATGGCTCTGAAATGGAGCAGAGCAGAGCTAGGCTGGGCATCAGGAAGGAGTTGTGCACAGTGAGGGTGGGGAGAGACTGGCACAGGCTGCCCAGGGAGGTGCTTGAGGCCCCATCCCTGGAGACATTCAGGATCAGCCTGGATGTGTCCCTGGGCAGCCTGCTCTGGCTGGAGGTGTCCCTGCTGCTGGCAGGGAGTTGCACAATATCCCCTTGGAGGGTCCCTTCCAACCCAATGCCAGCTGAGAAGCTGTGAACTTGCCTTTCTCAGTATGCTGAGCCCTGACCTCCTGATCTGATCCTTGCTGTATTGCAGGCTGACCTTCAGCAGGATGATGCCAACTGCAGTGGATCAGCTGATCACAGCTGAAGCTGTGAGATGATGACTGCAGCTTTTCCACCTGAGATACCAAGCAGTCAATCAAGCATCATAAAAGCCACCATGAGGAGTCCCTGGGCCACACTGTCCACACCCTGACTACAAAGAAAGATCAGAAATGTGCATCTGCATGGAAGGTACAGCCAAGGGAAAGCTCTGCTGGCTGAAGCAGCCCTGCTGGGAATCACAGAACCACAGAATGGGAGGGGCTGGAAGGGACCTCCAGAGATCACCTACCTCAACCACCCTGCCAGAGCAAGGGCACCCAGGGCAGGGCACCCAGGAACACATCCAGGGAGGGCTGGAAGCTCCGCAGAGAAGGAGACTACACAATCGCTGTGGGCAACCTGCTTCAGGGTTCTGTGTGATGATCAAGGGCACAATACTTGTCTCGACCCACCCTGAAGCACTGCCCACTGCAAGAGGGACCCCACAACATCTGTGCCACATGGCATCAGCACTTCCAGCAGCCAAATTGAAAGGATCTCCAGCTTACAGAAGCCTGAGAAGGGGCTGGCACCACTTTGAAGGTGGCAAGATCCTTGCACGCCTGCTAGGCACCTCACCAGAGGCTGACATTTTGAGATCTGCAGTTAAAGCTCACCCTCAAAAAACAGGCAGGAAGCACCAACGGGGAAAGGACCAAATCACACAACAGTGAATGCAAGGAACACAATGGCACGGGGCATGCACATGGCCTGGGAGGGCCACAAGAGCCTCCACCTCTGCCCAGAGAGGAGTGAGGAGCAGCCTCGGAGCGCGGCACAGAGACAGGAGGAGGCAAACCGCAGGAGGAGGCAATCCACCTAGCTTCGGGACTTACCTCTACCCACTTCCCGTCCACTTCCACGAAGAGGACACAGAAGGGATCGGATTTGGAAGTGACATCTCTGTCTAGCAGGTTCTGGCCGCAGATGGACAGCTCCACCCTGCAGACGCAGTACTGGGAGCCGACGGGCGCCGGCGGGGCAGTGCCAGTGTGCGCCATGGGCTCCGGCGGCAGCAGCTCCGGGCGCTCTGGGGAACACGAGGCGGGAGAGAGGCTCAGTGCCAGCAGGAAGGCAGCAAATGCTCTGCACTAACAGTTCGAGGCTGGGTGCCTGTAAGAACCACAAAGCTGAGGACATCCAGAGCCACAGAGGAGTTCATAAGGTGCCCCTAAACCCCTGCAGACCTACAAAGCTGCCTGCAGAGGCAGCTGCTGCCCCTTCCCCTCCCTCTCTGCCCCCCGGGAGGACATGCAGGCTGTTATCCCTGGTGCAGGGGAGTGAATCCTGGTTTCAGCCTTGGCAATGCTGCCAATTAAAGCCTGGAGAGGCCTAATTTGGGCCCACAGCTGCCAAGTTGAATGTGAGCTGCGTCGCACTGGGTTGGTACAGGGTGGGCAGAGAGGCATGGTGGAGGGAGAGGGCATCGGAGGGCTGGTTTAGATGAACCTTTGGCCTAAGGGGGTTCTTGGAGCAGCATGGCTGAGGTGGGATGTGGACTTTGTGTATCTGATAGCCTCCTGCACTACTGCATGCAGCTGTGAGCAGTCCTTGCAGGCAAAGCTTCCAGATGAGTCCTCTGGGAGCTTTCTTCCTTTTGTCCCTTTGGGCAGAGGTAAGAGGGCTTCTGCCCTGCTCCAAACTCAGACCCTCTGGCAGTGCCACGGTGCTGGGCATAGGCAGAGGAGCCACACCCAGCCTGTCGGGCTCTAAAGTGGCACTCCAGAAGTGAGGAAGCCTCCCTGGTTCCATGGCATCTCCCCTGCCTGCTTGCCAGCCCCAGGTGGGCATCCTGATGGCTGGGCCCAGTAGGGCACCTCTGACCTGCCCTGTGGTGTGCTCCATAAGTAACAGGTGTGCCAAGGAAGGTGGAGTGGAGGCTCCACAACATCTGCTGCCAACAGACTGGGGCTGCTGGGCAGGGAGGGCCTGCACAGCCACAGCAGCCTGCAGTGCCCTCACTGCTCCTTGCCTGCTGGGCACAAGCCCTGCACCATGCACCTAAGCCAGGAGAGCCAAGCTTGAGCTCTGCCCCAGTCCTGCTGGCCACACCATGGCACAGGTGACACCAGACCCATGGCAACACAGAAAGCTTTAGGGTGGAAAAGCTCTGAGATCATCCAGTCCAGCAGTAACCCAACCCCACCAGCAGCAGCCAGCTGGGGTTGGGCTCTGCTGTCCAGTAATGAACAACAGGACAAGAGGAAACAGAGGAAACAGCCTCAGGCTGTGCCAGGGCAGATTCAGGTTGGACGCTAGGACAATCCCATCCCAGCAAAGGTTCTCAGGCCCTGGCACAGGCTGCCCAGGGTATGTGGTGAAGTCCCCATGCCTGGAGGGGTTTAAACAGGGGCAGAGGGCGGTGGTTTGTGGCAGTGGCTCAGCAGCAGTGCTGTGGCAGGAGCAGGTGATGATCTCAAAGGTCTCTTCCAGCCTTCACAGCTCCACGCACACCAACAAACCTTTGTGGCTGGGACTGCTCGTGGGGACCTTCTGCAGCAGCTCCTGGCTCATCCACTTATCTGAGAAGCTCAAACATCACCTGGGTGCACCTTGATAAGCTGCTGGTTGGCACCGACACCACAGTTAGGGTTGTTTGTTCTGCTCAGGCACCACTATTGACAAGGACTTGTGCTGCTGGCAGCTGGGCTGCTGCCCTCCCCCCCTGCATCTCAGCCTCCAGCCTGGGATGGGGATGAGGAACAAGGCTGGGGTCAGGCTCCAGCTGCACAGAATGCTAAGCAGGAAACAGCTCCTGCCAAGGGTCTGGCACCTTCTCTCCTACCTGGCAAGATCTTTGCCTGGCTCTATAACAAGCCTGATTTTGCCCCCTGACAGTCAATGGTAGCTCTTCATCATTGCCTTCTGCTGAGAGCAAATAACAAAGAGCACTGCAACCAGCTCAGTTCCACAGGAGCCCATAACTGCTCCAGAAGGAGAAAGTCCCCATCCTGCATTTCACCCCTGTGTGCACCACCAAAACACCATTGCTGGCCCTGCCCACAGGGCCAAGCTCAACAATTCCTGCCCACAATTCCACTACCAAAGCAGTGGCACCACAACCATGGCACCACAGAATGGTTTGGGGTGGAAAAGCTCTCCGAGAGCATCCAGTCCAGAAGCAGCCCAGCTCCACCATGGGCACCAAACCATGGTCCCAAGTGCCATGGCCACATGGTCCTGGAACACTTTCAGGCATGGAGACTCCACCACATCTCTGGGCAGCCTGTGCCAATCCCTGACCACTCCACCAGCAAAGACATTTTTCCTCCTCTCCAACCTAAGTCTTCCCTGGCACAATTTCAGGCCATTTCCTCTCCTTCTGCCACCTGAGCCTAGGGAGCAGAGTCCAACCCCAGCTGGCTGCAGCCTCCTCTCAAGGAGCTGCAGAGAGCAACGAGCTCTCCCTCAGCCTCCTCCACACTAGCCACTCCCAGCTCCCTCAGCTACTCCTCCCCAGCCCTCTTCTTCAGACCCTTCCCCACCTTTGTTGTCTTTCTCTGGACCTGCTCCAGCCCCGAACCCAGCATTGAGGCTGTGGCTTCCCCAGCGCCAGTACAGGGACACAATCCCTGCCCTGCTCCTACTGCCCACACTGTTGCTGATCCAGGTCAGGCTGCTGGTGCCCTTCTAGCCCAGCTGGGCACATCCTGGCTCATCTTCAGCTGCTGTCACTCACAACCCCCAGGGCCTTTTCTGCTGGGCACCTTCCAGCCACTCTGTCCCAGCCTGGAGCCTTCCTGGGGTTGCTGAGGCCCAGGTGCAGGACTCAGCCCTTGGCTTAGTTAAACCTCACACAGCTGACCTCAGCCCATGGATGTAGCCTGGCCATGTCCCTCTACACACCCTCCCTGCCCTCCAGAAAATCAACACTGCCACCCAGTCTGGTGTCACCTGCAGACTACCCAAGGGTGCCTATATTCCAGACTATTGATGAAGCTGTCAGGAGCTGTTCACATCTGCACCACACCAACCCTGTGGCATGTGTGGCACAAAAGCAGTACCAGCTGTGGGCAGCCCCTAAAGAGCCCAGGTCCTGCTGCCTCAGCCAGGACCAGAGCCCCATGGCCGCTGGCTGGATGAGTCCCATCCCCACTGCAGCTGCCTCTGCCCTCTGGAGCCCATGGTGCCAGTTGCAGCTCAAGCAAAGATTTTATTATTCCTCCTCCTCCTCCTTGTTTTCTTTTCCTTTAATGCACAGATCATGTAATCGAGGTCTTAAAATAGCCAGCCTTGTTCTATTTCTGCTGCTGCCTGTCTGCCACTCCATCCACACAGCAAACAGGGGGCAGCTGTGCTGGCATGGACCTGATACTGCTGGAGCAGGGAGAGTTGGGCTGGCTTTTTCCATCTCCCCTTCCCCCCCAGATCCAAGCATCAGCTCACAAAAAGCAGAGGCAGCAAAATGACTCAGAGTAAAAAGCTTTTTCCCAGGGCTAGCAGGCACCAAAACATACTCCTGGCATGCTACAACCCCTTGCTCAGCCTGTCCAATACCCCCAGCACTGCAGGGAGACAATGGCCACAGGGACCAGAAGTGGTGGGTGCAGGCCAGGGCTAGCTCAGGGTAGAGAGCTGCTGGGGTCTGCTCTGCCTGTACGGACACAACGCCCACATGGGCACCCCGCCTGGGCAGTGTCAAGCACAGATCAAAGCTGGGTAAGCAGTGGCTGCAGAGCAGTGCTGGGGAGGGTCTGGGAGGGTCAGGTGGTGCCAAAGTGCCCAGGAGCCAGCACTGGTCACTGGCAGCCCAGAGCCAGCTGTGTGCTGGCTGCAGCCAGGGCAGGGAGAGCAGCAGCACAGGGAGGGGATTGTGCCCCTCTGCTCTGCTCAGACCTCACCTGCAGCACTGCCTCCACCTCTGGCAACCCAGCATAAGAAGGATCTGGAGCTACTGGATAGGGTCCAGAGGAGGACACCAAGAGGCTCAGAGGGCTGGAGAGGTTCTGCTGTGGGGCCAGCTGGGAGAGTTGGGACTGTGCAACCTGGAAAACAGAAGGCTGCAGGGAGACCTCAGAGTAGCCTTGCAGTGCCTGCAAAGGCTACAGGAGAGCTGGGAGGGATTTTGAACAAGGGCTGGGAGTGCCAGGATGACAGACAATGGCTTTGAGCTGGGAGAGGGGAGAGTGAGAGTGGAGAGGAGGAAGAAGTTGTTGGCAGTGAGAGTGGTGAGACACTGGCACAGGTTGCCCAGGGAAGCTGTGGCTGCCCCCACCCTGGAGGTGTTGAATGCCAGGCTGGATGAGGCCTTTGATGTGATTCTTGGCAACACAGGGGAGCCTCCAGCCTGCCTCTGGTCTCCAGAGCAGCCTCACTGCTTCTCACTGCACATGCTCTTAGTCATCTACACAGCATTCTGCTGCTGGTCCCTCAGCAAATGTCTCTGCCCTGGGGAGCTGGAGGGGGATGCTGGCACTGGACAATCCCCTGCAGGCTGCACCTTGTGCCACAGAGTCACAGAATCACTGAAGTGTCAGGGCTGAAAGGGACCCCAAGGACCATCCAGCTCCAAAGCCCTGCCATGGGCAGGGACACCTCACACTAGAGCAGGTTGCCCACAGCCACAGCCAGCCTGGCCTTAAAGACCTCCAGGGATGAGGCTTCCACCACCTCCCTGGGCAACCTGTGCCAGTCTCTCACCACCCTCATGCTGAAGAACTTCTTCCTAACCTCCCATCTCACTGTGCCCTCCTCTACCTTGGCTCCATCCCCCCAGTCCTATCCCTCCCCACACCCTAACAAGTCCCTCCCCAGCTTTTCTGTAGCCCCCTACAGACACAGGAAGGCCACAAGGTCTCCCTGGAGCCTTCTCCTCTCCAGACTGCACAGCCTATGCCCACAACAGAGCAGCTCCAGCCCTCTGATCACCCTCGTGCCCTTCTCAGGACACCTTCCAGCCCCTCCAGACCTTTCCTGGCACAGAGCTCCAGAACTGGGGACAGTGCTCCAGGCACGGTCTCAGCAGAAGGTACAGAGGGGCAGAATCCCCTCGCTTGCCCTGCTGCCCACACTGCTCTTGCTGCAGCCCAGGCTCTGCTTGGCTCTCTGTGCTGCCAGTGTCCACTGACTCACATCAGGGGACCTAGACAGAGACAGTCTGAAAGCATGGAAGGCAGGGTTGGGACTGAGCTCAAACTCTCACAGATTCCCAGAGCTTGGAGGGACACTTGGCAGAGGGGTGGCAGCTTAGCAGCAGGGGTGGGATTTTGAGTTGCAGGCAAGTGCTTGGGCTCAGTGATCTCAGAAGCCTATTCCAACCTCAACAGTTCTATGATCCTGTGCCTTAACCAAGCCAGCAGCAGTTTGGTGCAGGCTCCAGGGGAGGGGAGGTTGGGCCAGGAGCTCCTCTGGGAAACCCACAAAGAAGCAGAGCAGGTAGAGCCAGCTGTGGGTACAGGGAGCCACTGTCTGTGATTGGACCAGAAACCAACCACTTCATGCCACCACTGTGACACCACAGCCTACATGACCTTCTTCCAGGTCCTGCCAGCTTCCTACATGCTCATCCTCCAGGTTCTGCCAGCTCCCTACGTGACCATCCTCCAGGTCCTGCCAGCTCCCTATGTGACCATCCTCCAGGTCCTGCCAGTTCCCTATCTGACTGCCCTTCAGGTTCTACCACCTGGGCAGTATGGCTTCATGGGGACATGGGCAGCACTGAGAGCACCAGCAGCAGCTTGCTGACTGAGCTCCCACAGACTGCATTGGGCTGGAAGGGACCCTCTAAGGGCACCTTGTCCAACCCACTGAAGGCAGCAGGGACACCTCCAATCAGAGCAGGCTGCCCAGGGACACATCCAGGCTGATCCTGAATATGTCCAGGGATGGGGCCTCAAGCACCTCCCTGGGCAGCCTGTGCCAGTCTCTCCCCACCCTCACTGTGCACAACTCCCTCCTGATGCCAAATCTAACTCTGCCCTGCTCCAGTTCCAAACCATTGGCCTCGGCCTGTCCCCACAGGCCCTTCTGAACAGTCCCTCCCCAGCTTGCCTGCTGGTCATCTGCAGATACTGAACTGCAGAGGTCTCTCTGCAGCCTTCTCTTCTCCAGGCTGCACAGGCCCAACTCTGCCAGGTTATGTCCACAGCAGAGCTTCTCCAGCCTCTGAGCATCTCTGTGACCTCCTCTGGACCCTCTCCAGCAGCTCCAGGTCCTTCCTGTGGACTGAAGAGAGACACCTTTCCCTTTATACAAAGCACTGGTCTCCCTGTTGCCCCAGACAGCACATCCCAGCTGGCAGCAATGCCACCACAGCAACAGGGCCACCCTGAAGGCCCTGAGGAGGCAGGGCATTAGGAGACATCTGTTTCGCTGTTTCACCACTCTGGCAGAGTTCCTCTGCTGCTTCTGCATCACTGACAGCAGCACTGGGCAAGGCTTTGGATGCCCCAAGCCCAGCTGTGGCAGGCAACCACCCCCACCATGGCTGGAGAGGATGAGGCCATCCCGTGCCCTGCTTCCTACAGATCTCCTCCCTGGGCAAAACCCCTCACTGCTCTGTGCTGTGCCCCCTCACCCAAGCCAAGGCTGACCACTACCTGCTAGGACTGAGGACTGCCAAGGGGCAGACAGAGGCAGGGAAGATGCTCTGAAGCACCTGAGCGGATGAAGTAACAAATGTTCCCAGACAGCCCCACCAGCACAGGGGGCTCGCGGGGCTCCCCAGCACCAGCTCCCCTCACCACCTGCAAAGCCACTCCATCGCACTTCCCCTGCCCAGGCCACAGCTGAGGCAGCCACCACAGATATCAAGCATAAAAACCACTACCTCCAGCCACCCCCCTGCCACTCCCACCTGTGCAGCAGCAAAGAAAACAGTTCATGGTGAAGTGCTCACAGGGTGGGAGCTGGACCCTTCCATGCAGTCCCACCTTGGCCTGCATCCCCTCCTCCTACTGCTGCCCTGCTCTGTGCCACCACACAGCCCCAGCACCAAGGGTGCCCCTACACCCACTGTGGTGTCACCTGAACCTGCCCCTCTGGCTCCACTGCCCAGACAAGCATCAGCTGGAGGGACCTGGGGCTGCCGCGCCCTGTAGCTAAGGGCACTGGCAAAGGTAGGAGCCGCTGCAGTGGTCCAATACCTGTGCCAAGCGTCCCTCAGGGACCACCCCCCCAACAACAACAACTGCAGGGATGCAGGGACACAGCCACTGCCTGGCCACTGCTCCAGGACAGGACCCAGGGCCTCACCGAGGGGCTCACACCCACGGGAACACCAACACCGGAGCCGACTGCAAGCCACGGCTGCGGCAGCGAAACTGAACACCTCCACGGTCTGCCGCCGTCTGGCACCGTCCTGGTGCCCTGGGGGAGCAAAGGGCAGCACGGATTTGATCGCAGGCTCTCTCTCCAGACGAAGTTTGCAGACAAAGTGTCCCTAATCTGTCCCCGAAGTCACTACAGCCACTCACCGAGGAGAAAGCGGCAGCCCGACGAGCAGGCGAGGGCAGGGCCCCGGGGCTGCCAGCGGCAGGGCCGGTTTCGGAACCCTCAGCCGGGCTCCAGCCTGGCAAACGAAAGCAAAACCTGGCAGCGGCAGAGCCCCGGGGCCGCTCCCCGCTCAGTTGTGACGCGCGGCGGGAGGCAGCGCCGCGGGCGCAGCGGCTCCGGGCACTGCGGGCGCGGTCCCGGGGCGCTCCAGGAGCGCGCTCCCGAGGGCCGAGAAGGGGAGAACCGGAGCTCGGAGGCGTTCCCTCTGAGCGCCGCCAGCTGCTGCCGACAGCTGCGCCGCGGGGGAGGCTGCGGGAGGCTGCGCTGCCTGTTGCATGCCCTCTGCCTGTTGCTGCCCTCTACTCGCTGCACATTGTGCTCTCACTGCACATCCTGTGCCCACCGCGCACCCCGTACTCACTGCACACCCTGCACTCACTGCATGCCCTTTGCCCACTGCACACCCTGCATTCACTGCACACCCTGCACTCACTGCATGCCCTTTG
>VWZE01005081.1:6360-20155 GCA_013396675.1 Eubucco bourcierii | reverse complement strand
ACCCTGCACCTACTGCACGCCCTGTTCTCACTGCATGCCCTTCGCTCACTGCACACCCTGCTCTCACTGCATGCCCTGTGCTCACTGCACACCCTGTACTCACTGCATGCCCTTTGCTCACTGCACACCCTGTACTCACTGCATACCCTGCACTCACTGCATGCCCTGTGCCCACTGCACACCCTGCACTTACTGCATGCCCTGCTCTCACTGCATGCCCTTTGCTCACTGCACACCCTGCTCTCACTGCATGCCCTGTGCCCACTGCACCCCCTGCTCTCACTGCATGCCCTTTGCCCACTGCACACCCTGCTCTCACTGCATGCCTTTTGTCCATTGCACACCCTGCACTTACTGCATGCCCTGTGCCCACTGCATGCCCTTTGCCCACTGCACACCCTGTACTCACTGCATACCCTGCACTCACTGCATGCCCTGCGCTCACTGCACGCCCTGTGCCCACTGCACACCCTGTACTCACTGCATACCCTGCTCTAACTGCACACCCTGTGCTCAGGGCATCTGCCATGCCTGTTGCATGCCTTGTGCCCATTGATTCACAGCTTCACAGATAGCACTGAGTTGAAATGAACCCTCCAAGATCATTTTGCTCAACCTGTTGCAGGCATCAGGGACAGTTCCAGCTAGAGCAGGCTGCCCAGGGACACAGCAAGGCTGATCCTGAATATCTCCAGGGATGAGGCCTCAACCACCTCCCTGAGCAACCTGTTGCAGTGCTCAGTGCAGTGCTCCAGCAGCCTCCTGGTGTAGAACTTGTTCCTTACATCCAATCTCAATCTGCTCTGCTCTCATCTCAAACCACTGTCACTGGTCCTGTCCCTGCAGGCCTTTGGGAACAGTCTCTCTACAGCCTGCTTGTAGCCCCTTCAGATACTGGAGGCTGCTCTGAGGTCTCCCTAGACCCTTCTCTTCTCCAGGCTGCACAGTCCCAACTCTCCCAGCCTGGCCCCACAGCAGAGCTCCTCCAACCCTCTGATTCATCTTGGTGTCCTCCTCTGAAACCTCTCCAGCAGCTCCAGTTCTCTCTTGTTCTCAAGGTCCCACAGCTGGCCCCAGCCTTGCAGGTGAAGTCTTCCCAGAGCAGAGTGGAGCAGAGGAGCAGGACCCCCTCTCTCCATCTCTGGCCATGATGCTTTGAATGCAGCACAGGCTGCCCTTGGCCTTTTGGGGTGCCAGTGCCCATTGCTGGCTCTTGCCTAGCTTCTCCCCCACCAGCACCCCCAAGTCCTTCTCTGCAGGGCTGCTTTCTATCTCCTCACCTCCAACCTGGACTGACATCAAGGATTGCCCTCATCGAGGTGCAGGACCTTGCACTTGGTCTCATTGAACCTCAGGAGGATCTTCTCAAGTACCTCTCCAGTCTGTCCATGGGATCTGGATAGATCCCATCCATCAGTCTTATCAACCTCACCACTCAGTTTGATGTCACCTTGCCATAAGCCCTGTGCCTGTTGCATGCCCTACTGCAGATCCTCGTGTGACTGCCAAAGCAGTAGCAACTCTGGGCTTGCTGCTTGGAAATGGGGAAAGGTCCAAGCATGGGGCAAGGCAGGAGGCAGTAACATCCCTGTCACAGACAGGCAGCCATGGCCGAGCTGCACAGCCCAGTTCTCCCTCCCTGCAGCTCCTGCTTTGCTCATTTGTCCCACCCATGGCACATGTCCCACCTATGGTACGTGTCCCACACGTCAGTCACTGCTGCAGGAAGATAAGGGATTGGTGTTTGACAACCTCTGAGAAGAGGAGGTTGAGGGCAGACCTCATTGCTCTCTTCAGCAACCTGAAAGGCTGCAGTGAGGTGGGGTTGGGCTCTTCTGCCTTGTCTCAGGTGACAAAAGGAGGGGACATGGCTTGAAATTGTGCCAGAGGAGGCTTAACCAGGAGAAAAGAAAAAGTTCCTTTGCTGGTGGAGTGGTAAGGGATTGGCACAGGTTGCCCAGGGAGGTGGTGGAGTGCCCATGCCTGGAGGTGTTGCAGAGCCATGTGGCCATGGCACTTGAAGCCAGGGTTTGATGCCTGTGGTGAGGTTGGGTTGCTGCTGGACTGGATGACCTTGGAGGACTTTCTAACTCCTCTGTGCTAATCCAGACCCTATGAAATGGGCAGCCCTGGAGAGTGATGGCAGGGCTGAAGTGGGATGCAGGCTCCCTGCCAGCTGCAGAGGGAACCTCTTGCATTCCAGGAGCACTCCACACACGCTGCCTGCTCAGCTCAGCAGAGGCTTTACTCAGCTGCTGGAAACAAAAATGCTGCCTTTCTGCATCCTAATTGAGTTCTTGTTTGCAGCCAACACCACACACCAAAAATTAGGACTTAAGTGAGGAGAAGTATCTTTGGCTGCTTCCTAATGCAACCATGCAGCAAAATGCCAAGCGTGGCAGGCAGGAAGGCCCTGTAGCAGCTCACCCAGCAGCCGAGCATGGGTGCCCCTCCCAGGCCCTGCTCCATTTCCCAGCCACAGCAGCAGAGAGCTTCTGAGTCCTTCCCTTGATAACTGAGTAAGTATTAATGAAATGGTAGTTTGTGCCCTGCTGGTTTGCACTGCCCATGCCAACGTCGAGCCACGCAGCCCTGCTGGTGCTTCTGCTGGCTGGAGCTCACCTTTGCCCTGCAGGCCACTCATACTGCTGGCATCCAACCTTCTCCTGGGGAACTACAGGGGGAAACATAGAAGGGGTTCAGTGAGAAAGGGCCTTTGAGGCTCACCCAATCCAACCCTCTGCACTCAGCAGGGACATCTGCAGCCAGAGCAGGCTGCTCACAGCCACAACCAACCTCACCTGTAACGGTGCCAGCCATGGGGCAACTCCCACCTCTATGGGCAACCTGGGCAAGGCTCTCCCCACCCTCAGTGCCAAACATTTCTCCCCTTTTTCCACTCTCAATCTCCCTCTCTCAGTTCAAACCATCCCTCCTCGCCCTGGCACCACAGGACCTGCTCCAAAGGCTGTCCTCAGCACTGGAGTTCCTTCCAGAACTGCAAGGCCATGATAAGGTATCGCTGGAGCCTCCTCCTCTCCAGGTTGAACACCCCCAACTCTCCCAGCCTCACAGCAGAGCACTTCCAGCCCTGTCAGCACTGTTGTGGCCTCCTCTGGCCCTGCTTCAGCAGGTCCCTGTCTGTGTTGTGCTGAGGACTCCAGAGTTGCCCCAGCTCTGCAGGGGAGGTCTCAGCAGAGCTCAGCAGAGGGGCAGAGTCCCCTCCCTACCCACACTGCCCACACTGCTGGAGATCAGCCCAGGGCAGGGCTGGGGCTGGGCTGGCAGCATTAGGTGCCAGCTCATCTCCAGCTGTGCACCCCCAGCACCCCAAGTCCTTCTCCTCAAGGTTGCTCTCCAGTCTTCATCCCCAGCTCCAACTGATACCAGGGGTTGCCCTGACCTAGGTGCAGGACCCTGCTCTTGGCCCTGTTGAACCTCATGAGGTTTACATGGGTCAGCTTCTCCAGCTTGTCCAACACCCTTTGGCTTGATCCCATCCCTGAGGCTGTGCCAAGAGCACCACTCAGCCTGGTTCCACCTGGAAGACAGTTGAAGGTGTACTCAGCATCCATGTCACTGATGGTGATGTTTTATCAGCCTGCTTTGCAACAAAGCTGCACCCCTGGGGCAGATCTGAATGCCAAAGAAGAGACAGAAAGAGCGAGATATGCAAAAAAAGTGATGGGTTATGAGAAGAGTTCTTTGGGAAGCCTTCCTGACCCCTTCCCAACAGCTTTAGGCAGTGCTTAAGAGACAAGAAATCTCTGTTGAAGTGGTTGCAGAGCCCTGGGCTTGCTGTCCAAGACAAAAACTGTGCTCCCAGTTTGCGTCTCCACACCACATCCTGGGCTCCAAGCTGGTCAAACATGGGCTTAAGGAACAGACAACTCAGTGGGTACAGAACTGGCTTGATGGCCACACCCAAAGAGTGGCTGTCACTGGGTCCACTGGTGGAGGCCAGTGCCAGGTGGAATCCTTCAAGGATCAGTACCAACATCTTTGTTGGTGCCATGGGCAGTGGCACTGAGGCAGCCTCAGCAGGTTCACCAGCATCAAGCTGTGTGGTGCAGCTGACAGCTGGAGGGAGGGATCCATGAAGAGGGACCTGAACAGGCTGCAGAGTTGGGCCCAGGCCAACATCAGGGGATTCAACCAGACCAAATGCAAGGTCCTGCAGCTGGGTCAGAGCAATGCCAGGCACCGATACAGGCTGGGCAGTGCCAGGCGTGAGAGCAGCCCTGGGGAGAGGGACTTGGGGGTGTTGGTGGATGAAAACCTCAACCTGTGCCAGCAGTGGGCACTGGCAGCCCAGAGAACCAAGTAGAGCCTGGGCTGCAGCTAGAGCAGTGTGGGCAGCAGGGCAAGGGAGGGGATTCTGCCCCCTTGCACCCTCTGCTGAGACCTCACCTAGAGCCCTGTGCCAGGAAAGGTCTGGAGGGGCTGGAAGGTGTCCAGAGAAGGGCACGAGGGTGATCAGAGAGCTGGAGCTGCTCTGCTGTGGGCATAGGCTGGGAGAGTTGGGGCTGTGCAGTCTGGAGAGGAGAAGGCTCCAGGGAGGCCTTCTCGAGGCCTTCCAGTGTCTGTAGGGGGCTACAGGAAAGCTGGGGAGGGACTTGTTAGGGTGTGGGGAGGGATAGGACTGGGGGGGATGGAGCAGAAGTAGAAGTGGTGAGATTGAGACTGGATGTTAAGAAGAAGTTCTTCAGCATGAGGGTGGTGAGAGACTGGCACAGGTTGCCCAGGGAGGTGGTGGAAGCCTCATCCTTGGAGGTCTTTAAGGGCAAGCTGGCTGTGGGCAACCTGCTCTAGTGTGAGGTGTCCCTGCCCATGGCAGGAGTTTGGAGGTGGATGGTCCTTGGGGTCACTCCTAGCCCTGACACTTCTGTGTTTCTCCTGTTCAAAAGCAGCCTCCCAGATGCTGGTGCCTGATGTTGCTTCCTGCACCCTCAGGCTGTGGAACCATATGATGATGGAAAATCCAGGCCTGGGGGGAAGGCAACGAGTTTTAGACTTCAGCTTTTTCCCACTGGCTAGAGGCAGAAAAATCTGGCAGCTGCCAGGCAAATAAAAGGTGAATAGCCCTGAGAATCATAGAGTTACAGAATGGTTTAGGTTGGAAGGGACCTCAAAGCTCAGCCAGTCCAAACCATCCACCAAAGACAGGGACACCTCCCACTAGAACAGGTTGCTCAAGGCCTCTAGGCCAGTTCCTTCTAGGGGATCAAACACTTCACCATTTGGTGTTTTTTCGGTATCTGATCTCCAAACTCACCTGAATTCCCAGGAACTGCTTCCCCCCACCCTTTTGTGCTCCTGTGCTCCACATGAGTAACCTTGCAAAGGCAGCTGCCAGGAAAAGGGAGCCCAAGCAGCCTAAAATGATGACTCAGCTCCCTGAGCACAGCTTTCATCGATGTTTCAAAGACAAACTGGAATGTTATTGGGGTGGCTGGGTATTTTTTGCTTTTTTGGGTTTTGGTTGTTTTGGGTTTTTGTTTTGTTTTGTTGTTTGTTTTTTTTTTTTTTTTTGGTGGGGGGGAAGCAGTCAATTATCTTTTTAGGCTGTTAGGTAGTGATAGGACTGGGGGTAATGGAAATGGGTAGATTCAGGTTGGATGTTAGGAAGAAATTCTTCACCATCAGGGCGGTGAGACCCTGGCACAGGTTGCCCAGGGAGGTGGTGGATGCCTCATCCCTGTGGCCAGGCTGGATGAGGCTCTGGACAGCTTAATCTAGTGTGAGGTGTCCCTGCCTATGGCAGGGGAGTTGGAACTGGATGGTCTTTGTGGTCCCTTCCAACTCTGACTGATTCTACGATTCTATGATTCTTTTTTTCCCCTTTTCCACAGTGCTTTGCAGTCCTGCAGCCTGCCAGCAGCACTGCTTCAGACGCCTGCCTGCTCTGCCACCCCACTGCATTTACCTTTCCCCCCCTCCCCAAACCCCACCTCTGAGCACAAGCCAAGGTCTCACAGAAAGAGTTCCTTATGAGGGCTGGCAGCCCCGGAGCAGGACAGGAGACTGGGAGGGTTGTTTTTTTTCCCTCCCTGCTGAGGCAGGCCAGCAGCTCCCCCAGCACAAGCCCGGATTCAAAGCACTGCGAGCCGCCGGGCAGCGCTCCCCCGGGCGCGGCTTTCCGTCCCGGTCGGTGGGAAACTCTTTCCACTGGGTGTAACTGGAGCAAGAGAAGCTCTTCCTCCCAGATGCTTCACACACAGACCACGCTGGCGCTGCTAAAAGGCCAATGAAGCTGATGCAACCCCAGTACACTACTGGGCAGACAGGTAAAAGCTGCTCCAGCATCACGGAACCCCAGCGCTGGGCTGAGGGTGGAGGATTGCTGGAAGAAAAGAAGAGATGGAGACTGCTGGGGACTGCACACCTGGCAGGTCGTGTGTGCCCCCCACCAGGGCAAAGGGCACCTGCACAAAATCACAGAACCGCAGAATTAATCAGGTTGGAAAAGAGCTTCGAACTCATCGATTCCAACGTATCACCTAACACCTTCTAATTAACTAAACCCTGGCACTAAGTGCCTCATGCCGTCTCCTTTTAAACTCCTTCAGGGATGGGGACTCCACCACCTCCCCGGGCAGCCCATCCCAATGCCAATCACTCTTGTTGTGAAGAACTTCTTCCTAACATCCAGCCTGAACCTGCCCTGGCACAGCTTGAGGCTGTGTCCTCTTCTTCTGTCCATGGGTGCCTGGCAGAAGAGCCCAGCCCCACCTGCCTACAATCTCCCTGCAAGGCAGCTGTAGCCAGGTGGTGGTTGGTCTCTTCACCGACAGGTCAGCTCCAGTGGCCAGCCCCCAAAAGGGTTTTATCTCACTGGAAAGTGTCCAGGCACTGGGGTGCCCTCAGCCCCTCAAAGTGTTACACCAGCCTCTTACCATCCATCAGCACAGACCCCAGGGGGCAAGGTTGTCCCCAAGGCACTGGCACAGCTCTAGATCATCTCATTCCTCTTTAGACAGAGTTCAGAATGGCAGTGAGGAGGGAGAAGCATCTCCCAACACTGGCGGTGTCTGACCCTGCCCACTCTCACATGGGTATAGCATGACTGCTGCGACCCCTTTAGGGGGTGCAGGCTGTGCCCTTGCAAGTCCTGGCAACAACAGGGCACATGCCAGCAGTGCCAGCAGAGGCAGGCTGCCAGCAGCCCCCAGTTCAGAGATGCTGGGGTCTCCAGGGCCGTTTGCCTATCCAAGGCAAGTGCTGGCGGCTGCCTACATCAAGGGTGGGTGCAGTTTGGGGACGCCTGGAAGCCTCGCCGGGTGCCTTCCCCCCAGCTCATCTCGGGCAGGATGCTCCAGAGGCAGAGCAGTAGCTCCATGCCCCAGCAGCAGATGCGTGTACCAGGCTACCACGCAGCTGGAAGCAAAGCAGAAGCAGCGTTTCCCCAAGGCTGCTCCAGCAAAACATCCTCCACTGACTCACTTCTTCAAAACAAATCTTTTCCACATGCTCCAGGCTTTTGTTCCCAGCCTCCCTCCTCCTCCCCCACCTCTGCTCCCTGCTCCCGCTTCCACGGGATGTGGTATGTAGCCCCTCGCAAACCATTGTGTGCCCCTAGAAAAGCTCAGTGCCACCACGCAGCACCAGGAAAGCCCCCCCAGCCAGTGCCAGGGCTGGGGCTGGAGATGGAGGAGTTCGATCAGACTGAGCACCCCTGGGCTGGGGTCACACCAGCCCGATTCAGACTCTGGTTTCTCTAGCAAGCTTCAAGTGCATCTCCAGGAGGAGGCTTCGAGCCTGCAGGTCTTGATTTCACAGGGATCCTCCCAATTCACCTCACCCCCTCCCCAGAGCTCCTGGGGAGGTAGCAGCGGGCACCCAGCCCTCTGGAGATGTTTCTGCCACGAAGCTCTGCTCTCAGCTCACCTCTCCTCTCCCACCCAGCTGGTGGTGAGCAGCCCCAAAGGGTGTGTTTTGCCCACCAAGTCCTCCAGCCCGGCCGGCTTTCCTCCAGCCTAGATGAGAGTTACTCACCCCGAGATTTATTGCATCAGGTCTTCGGGCTGGCAGAGCTGGTGGGCAAATATCTCCCTGCCTGCCAGCCCCCCGCCTCTGAGCGCCCTGCCGCTGCCGGGCGCAACGCTCCGCCGCTCCCTGGGCGGGTCAGGCTGGACGTGGAGGAGAGAAGCAGCCCAGCTGTGAGCAGAACCCCTCCTGCTGCCCCACCTTCAGCGAGGGTGGCACCAGCAGCCGGAGCAGCAGTGAGCTCCAACAGCTGCCGAAGAACCCTTCCTGCACTTGCCCAGTCCTCAGCTCGCCACAGCCCCCCACAACTCATCACCGGAGGAGCAGGAGGAGAAGAGCTGGTGGCAGTTACCAGCAAACCCCCTACCAGAGGTGCCCAGCCCTGGGGAGCAAATCCACCAGGTCCCAGGATTGCCTAGGGGGTCCTGTGCCCAACTGGCATCTGTTAGGATGCACAGAGAGCAGGGATGGGCGGCACAACTTTGGCACCCAGCACGAAGGGAGCCTGGACTGGGGAAGGAGGGTGTAAATCCATGGGGAGACTGTCCCGAGGAGTGGAGGGGCTGTGACAGGGGTTAGAGGGGCTGTCCAGAGGGATGGAAAGGCTGTCCCAGAGGTTGGAAGGTCTGTCCAAGGGGAAGTAGGGTCTGATCCAGGGGCTCAAGGGTCTGTCCCAGAACAAGAAAAGTCTGTTTGAGGGGTTGGAGGATCTGTCCCAGGGGGTTGGAAGATCTGTCCCAGGGTTTGGAAGATCTGCCCCAGAGGCTGAAGTGTCTATCCCAGAGGTTGGAGGTCCTAGTCCAAGGGGCTGGAGGATCTGTCCCAAGGATGGAGGATATGATCCAAGGGTTGAAAAATCTGTCCCAGAGGTTGGTGGTCTTGATCCAAGAGGAAGGAGAGTGGGATCCAGGGGCTGAAGGATCTGGCACAGAGATTGGAGGGTCTGATGCATGGGTTGGAGTACCAGCCCCAAGGGATGAAGGGGTTGTCCCGGGCGTTAGGGGGAGTCTGTCCAAAGGGGTTGGAAGACCTGTCCCGGGGGATGAAGGGTTTGTCCCGGGGGTTAGGAGGAGTCTGTCCAAAGGGATTGGAAGATCTGTCCCAGGGGATGAAGGATCCGTTCCACGGTTGGAGGGTCTGTCCAAGGGGAAGGTGGGTGGTGGTAGTGTCTGATCCAGGGGCTGGAGGCTCTGCCCGTGGAGCAGGATGCTCCGATCCAAGGCTTGGGAAGACCTATCCGAGGTGACAAAGCCTCTACCCTAGGGCTCGGAAAACACCGCTCGCACTTCCCCATCCCCCCACGACAAGCCGGCGACGACCCTACCTCCCAGATCCCCCCCACCACCATCACCTCGCAGGGGGCTAACACCAACTCCCTCCTCCCGCCGGGCTCTCCGTGCTCCTCACCCCCTCCCCATCCCCGGGACCACCGGTACTCACCCACCGGGGCCGAGCAGCTCCCGGGGGGGGTGGGGGGGTGGGGTTGGGCCACGGGCTCAGCACCTCCCCATAGCCGCGCCAGGCGCCCGCCCCTCGCCATCGCCGCCCACGCCTACCCGGGGGTGGGCGGCGATGGCGAGGAACTGGCGGCGGAGCCCTACTTGCGCCACTATCAGCCACAAACAAGGCTCCAGGTGGAGGTGAGGCTTAACCCTACCTGAACCCGGAGGAAAAAAAAAAAAAGGGTGTGGGAAGGGATCGGGACAGGCTGCCCAGAGAGGCGGTGGAGTCCCCATGGCACGGTGGACTTGGATGATGTCGGAGGGCAAAGCATCTATGGCATCCCAAAAAACCCCAACCCAGCTTGGCTCTGCTGTGTTGCCTGCCACAAAAATGTGGGCTCCTCACCATCTTTTTCCGTTTTTCTTTTTTTTTTTCCTCCCCCAGCAGAGTGTTTCACCCTAAAGATGAAACTCAGGGATGGGGGGTGGGGAGCAAAACTCTTCCCTGTGTATGAAACCTGCTCTGATATTGTCCTCTGGGAGGTTACAGGCAGCTTGAGAACAATAAAGGGGTTTGTGTGGAGCATCCCCAACATGTTTCTATTTTTGGGAGCACGCTAAAAATCTGCAAAGCCCAACAGTAACAGTTCTAAAAATGGTCCACCTTTAATTAGCTGTTTGGGGAAGGAGTTTGGGATTCAGCCATTTCCCACACCCTCCCCCCACCCAGGGGCCTCACATCTTCCACCCTTCCAAACAACGCAAAGCCTCCAAGTTTCCCTTCATGAATTTCCAGAGAATCACAGAAGTGCCAGAGCTGGAAGGGATGCCAAGGACCATCCAGCTCCAACACCATGCCACATGCAGGGACAACTCACACTAGAACAAGTTGCCCACATCCAGCCTGCCCTTAAACACCTCCAGGGATGAGGCTTCCACCACCTGCCTGGGCAACCTCTGCCAGTCTCTCACCACCCTCATGCCGAAGAACTTCTTCCTAACATCCAATCTCAGTCTCCTCACTTCTAGTTCTGCTCTATCCCCGCCTCAGTCCTATCTCTCCACACCCTGACAAGTCCCTCACCAGCTTTCCTGTAGTCCCCTGCAGACACTGGAAGGCCACGAGGTCTCCCTGGAACCTTCTCTTCAGACTGCACAGCCCCAGCTCTCTCAGCCTGTGCCCACAGCAGAGCAGCTCCAGGCAGGAGAAACTGGAATTTGGAGAGAGCAGTGCAGCAAAACTGGGCAGCAGGCTGGGGCAGGGTGGCCCAGAGGTCCCTGGCATTCGGAGGACCCAATTGTGCTGCTATGTGTCACACGCAGAGCTCAGCGCAGGTCTCTGGGGTTTTGCAATGCAAGTGACAGGCTGAGAGCGCAGCACAGAGCCTGGCTCTGATCAAAGCCTACAGACAAGCAGATCCAGTTCTTGGGGTTTGGCTGACACCTGCTGTTCTGCTCTCAGCTCCAGAATCCTGGAACTGTTTCGCTTGGAAAAAAAAATGAAGCTCATTGAGACCAAGCACTGAACAACACCGCCGTGGGCATCATACCATGTTGCACAGGTCCTTTCCCTGGCCATTAAAGGACAGTATGGAGCCCTGTGCCAGGAAAGGTCTGAAGGTGCTGGAAGGTGTCCAGAGAAGGGCGTGAGGATGATCAGAGCGAGGCTCTGTGCTGGGTCACACCATCACACTAAGCCCAAACCCATCCCTCACCCTCAACCTAACCCTAACCCTAAACCTAACCCAACCCCTAACTCCAAGCTTCACCCTAACCTTAACCCTAACCCTCTCCCTGACACTCACCCTCATACTAAACCTAACCCTCATCCTCACAATAACCCTAACCCTAACCCTCTCCCTAGCCCTAACCCTAACACTAACGCCTCACCCAAACCATAACCCTAACCCTAAACCCAACCGCTAACCCTAACTTAACCCTCAGCCTAACCCAAAATGCTAACCCTACCCCTAGCCCTAACCCTAACCCTAACCCACACCCTCAACCTAAACCTCATCCTAAGTCTTACCATAAATGTAAATCTAAACCTAAACCGAACACCAGACCTAATCTTAACCCTAACCCTAACCCTAAAACGATCCCGAACCCCAACCCCAACCCCTAACCCTATCCTGAATCCTAACCCTAACCCTAACCCTAACCCTAAAGCTAATCCTAACACTAACCCCTTCCCTAACCCTAAATACTAACCCAAAGCCTAACCCAAATCCCTAAACCTAACCCTAACCCTAACCCCAACTCCTAACCCTAACCCAAACACCAACTCCTAACCCTAACCCTAACCCTACCCCTAACCCAAACCCAAAGCCTAACCCCAACCCTAACCCTAACCCTAACCCTAACCCTAAACTTAACACTAACCCCAACCTTAACCCTAACCATAACCCCTTACCCTAACCCTAACCCTAACCCTAACCCCTAACCCTACAGCTAACACTAACACTAACCGTAACACTAACCCCTAATCCTAACCCTAACCCTAACCCTAACCCTAAACCCTAACCCTNCCCTAACCCTAACCCTAAACTTCACCCTAACCCTAACCCTAACCCTACCTAACTGTAACCCTAACCCTAAGCCTCACAATTACCCTAACACTAACCATCACCCTCACCCTAAGTCCAAACCCATCCCTCACCCTCAACCTCACCCCCACACTAATCCTAACCCTAAACCCTAATCCTAACCCTCACCCTGACCGTCACCCTAACCCTAACCAGCACCCTCACCCTTACCCTAAACCTAACCTTAACCCTAACCCAAACACCAACCCTAAACCTTACCCTAACCCCTGACCCTAAGCATAACCCTAATCTTAACCCTAAACCTAACCCTCAGCCTCAACCTTAATCTAACTCTAACCCTCACCCTAAACCTAACCTCATCACTCACCCTCACCCTCACCACAACCCTCAGCCTCATCTTAACACTAAACCTCACCCTAACCCTCACCCTCACCCTAACCCTAGCCCTAACACTAACCCTAACCCTAACCCTAACCCTAACCCTAACCCTCTCCCTGTCACTCGCCCTCACTCTAACCCTAACCCTCAGCCTCACGCACACAATAACCCTAAACCTAACCCTAACCCTAATCCTAATCCTCACACTAAACCTAATCCTAACCCCAGCCTTGCAGTAGCTGAAGGGGTTCCAGGAGAGCTGAGGAGGGACTTCGGACAAGGGCTGGAAGTGTCAAGATGAGGGTCAGTGCCTTTGAGCTGGGAGAGGGGAGAGTGAAAGTGGAGAGGAGAAAGAAAACAGCAAGGGTGGGGAAAGACTGGCACAAGTTGCCCAGGGAGGTTGTGGAGTACAGAATCACAGATTTTGGGGAATCCCCCTGGGCAACCTGGTGCCAGTGTCTTGCCACCTTCACTGCCAAGAACTTTTTCTCACCTCCAGCCTCAGGCTCCCCTGGCTAAGTGCCCTTTCCTCCCCTCAAATTGTAAATCAAGCCTTCCAACACACACTCCCGGAGCTCTCCAGAAGCCCCAGCTGACAGCAGGCAGTGCTGATCACATCCTCTCCCCCATAAGACTCCCAGGTATCATACCCTCAGTGGCACAAGCCTCTACATGAGCAGTATGCTGCCATCAGCCTCTCAAGCATGAAGAGCATTTTGGGAGGCAATGATCAGGAGTTTCCAAGAGTCCTCAAGTTTCTCCTAGGAACCTGAGGTAGATCTGCCTGGGAAGGAGCCTCCTACAAGGTGAACAAACCCACATTTTGCTGCTTCTGGCCTCTACAACAGAGGTGTCTCCCAGAAAGCTCTCCCCAGGCTTCCACTGGTGTGCCTGTGTCAGGGGCAGCAACTTAGGCCTGTGGGAAGTCCTTGGCATCCTCTCCTGCAGGACACCTTGCAGGTGCTGGTAACACCCTGAAGGCCTGCTGCATGCCTGAGCAGAAGCATCCTGGCTTCATGCAGGGACTGCCAATAGGCTATACCTTCTATTCACTGCTCTCCCACCCACTACCCTCACATCCACTGCCCTCTCACCCACTGCCCTCCCAGGCACTGACCTCTCACCCACTGCCCTCTCAGCCGCTGCCCTCTCACCCATTGCCCTCTCAACCATTGCTCTCCCAGGCACTGCCCTCACCCACGGCCCTCTCACCCATGCCCTCACACCCGCTGCCCTAACACCCACTGCCCTCCTACCCACTGCCCTTGCAACCGTTGCCCTAACACCCACTGCCCTCTCACCCAGTGCCCTCACGCTCACTGCTCTCTCACCCACTGCCCTTGCACCCACTGCCCTCTTACCCGCTGCCTTTCCACATACTGCCCTTGCACGCACAACTCTCTCACCCACTGCCCTCCCACCCACTGCCCTCTCACCCACTGC
>VWZE01005080.1:663803-742851 GCA_013396675.1 Eubucco bourcierii | reverse complement strand
GAGGCATCCCACCACGTTTCAGTGATGCCAATGACACTTCATCAAAAGGTTTAGTTTTGAGATGACAGGAACACAGCACACGTCCCTAGCGCACCACCAGAGCTATAAGCAGGTTTTTAGACAGCAAGAAAGCAACTAAATCTGACATGGGTGAGAAGACACTGAAACCAGATGGCAAATGAAGCAGTAAAAATGAGCTCAGCATAGGTCAGGTATTGCAGGAGCTGTTCCTCTCCTCTACCACGCAGGGGGTTTTACAGGCCAAGCTGATGAGGCCGTGCACACCATCCGGGAAATCACTGCTCAGAACAGCTCTCTACATCTGTGTTTATTCTAGAATAACTTCCAAGAGGTCCTAGATCAAGGTATCATGTAAGAAAAGTTTGGCTTTAAATAGTCAGTGTATTCTGCATCTTGATTGGGAATGTTCCAGCAACAGTAACAAGACTGAGAATTGAACAGTTTCCTCAGGCAAACCTAAAAAGAACTTCAAAAAACAAGCAAAAGGCAAGGCTCATCTTGAAGGTTTCATTCTGGAGAATTCTAGATACAAATTAAAGCAAGCAACTAATGACTTAGCAACAGAAAAGGCTGAGGTGGCCTAAGCCTTTATCCCCCCAGCATTATTTTAAAGTCAGTCCAAGTTCAGCAGTGACTGTTAACACTCACCTGCAAGAGAACCCATCCTCTGAAGTGATGATCCTCCTTGGCTTTGCACACTGAGCTCTCTCAGTTATCACCTGCAGTCTCTGCTCCAACTCATTGCTACTCTGTTTCAGAGACTCCACCAAACCCTCCAGGTGAGAGTAGATCTTCTTAAGTTTCTTCATCTCCATTTGATAGGCTAGCTGAAGAAGTTCAAGCGATGCTTTCTGTCTGATCAAATGCCTGCATACTGCATCCTGTCTTGAAGCATAACTCTCCTGTTGAGCAATCTGATGATCCAAGCACGCTTTCACCACCGGTGCACACAAAAGCTGGGCCTTCTCTTTCACAAGGGGAAGCAGCTCCTCGTTTATGTGAGCAATGTCTTGTTTAATTGTTGAGATTTCATCATTTAAACTCCGTATTTTGGCATCCAAGTTCTCCTGTTTCCTAGGATTCTGCATAAAACAAAATAGTGGTGAGTATCTTCACGGTTGCCTTCATGTCAGACATCTCCTCAGTTCACACAACGTACTTATGTGAATCTTAGCACAATTTAAGAACATGCCACAACCCAGTATCCTCAGCCATTGCCTAGGGGTGGCTAAGATACTGGGTTGTAGCATGTTCTTCAACTCCATACCTGGTTGTCACTCACTTGCTGAGAGATTGGGGAGGTGGGAGTTGATGGTCTCTAAGCTTCCTTCAAACATTCTATGATTCAATTATCAGATTCACTTATGTAGTACAAAACAGTTGAGTTTCAAGACAGCCAGTGAATTACAACTGGTAAAGTTTGCTACAGAACATAAACAGGAATACATTTATCATATTAGCTCCACCATACCACAAAATTCCAACCAAAATTACACTCTTGTTTGTTGTACAGACAACTGAGAGCCAGGTATACTTTGAAATGCCCAACTGAATTAGAAAGCCATTCCTTTTGCTAGATCCAGTTGAACACACCTGCCCATGGAAGAATCCACTACTTTCCATCCCCTTTTGCAGCTTACCTTCTTTAAGGACTGCACCATATCCTCTGCATATTTCATAGCTGATTTCCTGCTCTCCTCTTTAGCTTGCATCTGGATGAGCTCATGTTGAGCACAGATATATGCTGTCTGGAGCCTGGTTATCTCTTGCCTCTCTTCATGAACTTCATCAGCCTCACCACAAGTGACTTGGTTGCTCAGATCTGCAAGCTGAAAGCTGCCTTCGAGGGAATTTACAGACACACCTTGATAAAAATGTTTTTTTACATAGGAGGTGACTGCTGCAGTGTTTTGTTCTTCCTGAGCCAAATACTTGTCCAAAGAAAGTTGGGAAAAAAATACTGGATGTAGATGTGATCCTTGTTCTCCATCTGGAGCAGTGAAGAATGAGGCAAATTTCTTAGCTGCTTCCACAAGCAACAGTAGTTCACTATTAAGTTTATTATTTGCTGCAGTAAACATTTCCAGTCCTTCTTTCAAATCTTTATGTGCTTCCTGCTCTTTGCTTTTTAATGTTTGCAACAAATGGTTGTTTTCAGAACTCATAACTTGAAGCTTATTAAGCCGATAAATTTGAAGGTTTTTTAACTTCTGAAGAGTCTGAAGCTCATCTTCTAATTTCTTTTGCTCTTCTTCCTCCTCCCAGCTACTCTTCTTTGGATCCACAGGCTTCAAAGTCTTAAGGACTTCATCCAGTGCATTTCCTTCCAAAATGGGCTTCCCAGACTCCACAAGTTTATCAAAATCTTGCAGCTCTTTTTCAGAGACCACATACCGCTCATTTACATTGCCACAAAACCACTCCAGAAAGGCTCTATCTTCTGAAGACTCAAAAAGCCAATCAAAATCATCTCCATTAAGTGAATCAGCTTCTGGATATCCAATTTTTTTAAGAGTTTCCACAAAATCTTTCCCACAGCTCATGACTCAATTGGGGTTGTTTTTTTTTGGTAACCAGAAAAGATCCAAATACATGAAAAAAGAAAAAAAAAAGTCTGATATACTACTTCTCTTGTAATAGTTTTTGTCATTTAGGAGGAGCATTTAGTTTTTTAATCAAAAAATCTGCACAGGAGTAACAAAATGTCAGATCATACCAAAAGAAAATGAATGGTGTTATAGATTTGAGTGGCTATTCAAAGCTTAGAAATGATTTGTTATATCAGGGATATCTTAACATATTTTGTCCATCAAATAAGGACACATTTTTACCTCAATTAAATCCCTGGTCTTGGCAAGCACTTACACTTTTTAATTAATGATAGTATTCTATTTGATTAGAATAGATTTACATGAATCAAGGAAAAAAAAATCAACAGATGTAAATATGGAATAATTTTCCTCACATTACATTAAAAAAAAAACCAACAAAAAACAAACAGACACCCACAATCATTTTAGTTCTTTCAAAATGACAGGAGCTTTCAGCTCGCCCTAAAAACAAAACTAGAGTGGTATTTCACTGCACATCAAGATCTTGCTTATGGTTTTTCTATTCAGCAGCAAGCAGAATCTTGTCTTCAAATCTTAAAAAGTTCTTCTGAAAATGGAACAAGAAACCCTTTAGCATACCAACATCTCAATATAGTAACTGGTCTAAAGCCTGCATTAACTTCAAATCAGTGTAAACACTCTTGGGAAAACAGGTACAGAAAAGAAAAGCAAGTTTGCTGGTTTGGTGTTCTCCAGCAAACAAATCATCAGCTTTGGGACCCTACAGTGAGCTCAACAGACAGCAAAGAGTAAGACAAATGACTAAGAAAATCAGGAGTCCCTGTCTGCAGAGCTCTAGCAACATAAAGAGGAGTTTTCTGAGTTCTGCATTACTTACTACTTTAGTTTTCAGAACATATTCCACCAGGAAACTCCGGTTTGCCAGCCGGTCTGGAGGACATAAGTGTTGAACATGGAAAATCATCCTTCTAAAACATCACATTTCATTTATCTTAAGGTCCTTCTAAAACATAGCATTTCATTTATCTTAAGGTAAGTCGCACGTTATATGGGAAACTGAATTTGTTGAGCAAGTTTCACGCCCCAGGGTAGCCTTTCAAATAACCTCTGCCTTCCGTACTTACAGGAGGGATGTTGTCAAGGCGAAGAAACAAAAAAGCTTAGAGCCTCATGTAGGTGTACGCAGATCGTGAGGCTCGCTGACACTGCCGCCTAAAGCCCTTTCGGACCTCTGAGGGAGCTGCCCACGATGCCCGTCCGCGACCTGGGGAAGCCAAATCACCACCAGTGGGACCCTCAGGGGCCTTGCTAGCGTCCATGAGCCTGAAGTGCCGCCGGCTGGGTCCCAGCTACGGGGCAGCTGCTGCCTACAGTCCCAAGGGGATCGTGGCTAGCAGCCGTCCCGCAGAGGGACGAAAGGAAGCGGAGAGAAGGGAGTGGGTATGCTGCGGCGCCTATTCCCCTTCCGGTGCAAACAAGTCACGACCCCACACCGACCCCACAACGCCCGGTACTCACCGCAGCGCTCCGCCTCAGCCACTGCACGGAGGAGAGGAAAAACAGCGACTCAGAAAATAGCGCGAAGGCTGAGGAAGAGCTAAGGGACGCCGAGGGGGAGGTCTGGGCGGAAGGCTAAGAGAATGATGAGGGGGAAAGAGGCAGAGGAAGCGCCTCAGTAGCGTTCCCGCCCGGGCCGGAAGCGGAGCGAGCCCGAGCCGGAACAGGAACCGGAGCCGAGCGGCGCGCGCAGGGACAGGACCAGCCCCGCGCTCAGAGATCGAAACGCGCGCCACGCGCTAGTCTCGCGCGGCACTCCCGCCCTCGCCTTCCGCCTCGCCGCCCGCGCATGCGCGCCCCTCCCGCGCCGGGCCGACGCCGGACGTGAAGCCAGGGGGCGTGGCCCCGGCGCCCTCGGAGTCAGGGTCGCACCGCTCCGCGAGGCGGGCGCTTGGTTCCCCGTTGTAACCTACCCTGCGATGGTTCTGAGGCCCGCCGTATGGCGAGGAAGAGGGTGGGGAAGATATGGCTGCGATTTGACGTCCTGGGGAGGGACTATTGACAAGGTCTTGCAATGCAAGACAACTGACAGAGGGGAGATTTAGACTGGATGTTAGGAGGAAGTTCTTTACAGTGAGGGTGGTGAGGCACTGGCACAGGTTGCTCAGGGAGGTTGTGGATGCTTCTTACCTGGAGGTGTTCAAGGCCAGCTTGGATGAAGCCTTGAGTGACCTGTGCTAGTGGGAGTTGTCCCTGCCTATGGCAGGGGTTTGGAACTGGATGATCTTTGAGGTCCCTTCCAACCTTACCATTCTATGATTTCTGCACCTCTTACAGCATGACCGCGCCTTGCTGGAGGTGCAAGACTACCCCTGCATACAAGTCCTCAAGGCTGCACTAAAACTTAGTACAAGATCCTTTCCAACACCCTTCCATACCATGCTCCCTGTCATCTCACTGTTTGGGCTGCTGCTGCCCGTGGAGCCACCAGACAGCTCTCAGCAACACCTGCAGGACCTCTTCTGCATTGTGAGGGCTGGAGCTGGGTCAGCATCATGTAAACTCTTCACTAGCACTTGGAGCATCCTTTGTCAGCCACTCGTCCCCTTCAGCTGTCCCTGTTTCCTGTTTACACTGCACATGGGTTTTCTGGGTTCCCCTGCTCGCCTTTCCAGAGCCTTCTCAACTTTCTCATGAGCCATGCCAGGGCAACATTTGGGCTATGGTTTTCCATTAGTGTCAGGCATTTTCCCTGCATTTCCAGTGCAGTGTTTTTAAAGCCTTCTGGGTGTTCGTGAGCTTCTTGCTTTCAGAATGCTCCTGTAGGGCTCCCTGGGTTTTCTCCCCATTTTTCCACAGGTCATTTTCTTAGAACTGAGCACCATTTGCTTGATTAGCTCTCTTCTTACAATATTAAGCTTAATTACGTTGTGGTTGCTACTATGGAGCAGCTCACCTACAGATGGCTCTTGAATCATAGTCACAGAATGGTTTAGGTTGGAAGGGACCTCAAAGTTGATCCAGTTCCAACCCCCTGCCATAGGCAGGGACACCTCCCACTAGAACAGGTCACTCAAGGCCTCATCCAACCTGGCCTTGAACACCTCCAGGGAGGTTGTGGAGCACAGAATCACCCAACGTTGTCACCCATTGGGTGACTCTCTGCTCCACAACCTCCCTGGGCAACCTCTGCCAGTGTCTCACCACCCTCAGTGTAAAGAACTAATTCCTAACATCTAGTTTAAGTCTCCCCTCTTCCAGTTTAAACCAATTACCTCTCATCCTGTCATCCTATATACTGCTGAAGACTACATTTAGAATGGTATTTTTGGGGTTGTTTTTTGTTTGGTTGGTTGGTTTTTAACTTGTGCTTTCTAAGGCCATTTATTTTTGAGTCACTTACTGCATCCAGAAATATTATCTTTACATTTCACCCTGATGAGGCACCGACCCAGTCTGTGGGTGGCTGAGCCTTCCCACTACAAGTCCTAAATGTGCAGCTTCCCTAATCTCACTTGATGCAATTGTTAAAATGAGTCAGGACAGGGAAGTGAGCAACCTTGCAGCTCAGCAGGGTTAAGACTAACTCCCATGAGGTGTTCTATATCAAAACCAGCACCTCTGTGGCCTGCAAAGTGAGATGTGCCAATTGCTGGTACAACATGGTCTATGCAAGGCATTTTTCAGTTACACCCTAGCTGGCAGTGAGTTCTAGTGGGTAAAAAGAGCTGTGGAGCTGAATTCCTCCCCATCAGATTACAGTCTGATATGCAGCTGTAACTCAGCCTGGCTCCAGTTTTCAAATCGCCTTGCAGATAGGGTTCACAGCGCCTTGCTGAGGGGAAGGAACAAAGGCGTTCACTGGCTGATTGCAGTAGGTTGTGCTGCTGCACTTCAGTCAGTTTCTTGCAGTAATAGCAGCTGGTCCTACAGGGCTGTTCCAGAGGTTCGTGTGTCAGTTCCTTACACTAATATCAGCAGGTCCTACAGGGCTATTTTGAAGGTTTATGTGTCAGTTCCTTACACTAATATCAGCAGGTCCTACAGGGCTATTTTGGAGGTTTGTGTGCCAGTTCCTTACACAGATATCAGTAGGTCCTACAGGGCTATTTTGGAGGTTTATGTGTCAGTTCCTTACACTAATATCAGCAGGTCCTACAGGAGTATTTTGGAGGTTTGTGTGCCAGTTCCTTACACTAATATCAGCAGGTCCTACAGGGCTGTTCTGGAGGTTTGTGTGCCAGTTCCTTACACTAATATCAGCAGGTCCTACAGGGCTGTTCTGGAGGTTTGTGTGCCAGTTCCTTACACTAATATCAGCAGGTCCTACCGGGCTGTTCTGGAGGTTTGTGTGCCAGTTCCTTACACTAATATCAGCTCGCCCTACAGGGCTGTTCTGGAGGTTTGTGTGCCAGTTCCTTACACTAATATCAGCATGACCTACAGGGCTGTTTTGGAGGCTTGTGTTTCAGACTGTTGTTTTCTTTTCAGTTTCCTAAATAGCAGTGTTACTCATGTAAAAATTACCTGAGTAAAAGCACGTTTTACACACCCAGGAAACTTTCAAACACACTCCCATCCTGAGAGTAACTGAGCTCTGTAACTGAAGTCCACATCCGAGATGAAAGAAGACAAGTCTGATACAAGATTGTTTACCTTTTGTCTATCCACTTGGCTGGCTGGATTGCTGCAACTAAAGCTTTCCATTCCCTGCATGGCCACTTCCTCTCCCTCTATCTAGACACACACATACAATGTTCCACCTCCTTCATGGCCTTCTACAAAACCTACATCCCCATCTGAGCCCTTGAGCAATGTGGTCTAGTGGAAGGTGTCCCTGCCAATGCCAGGATTTGAGCTAGATGATTTTCAAGGTCCTTTCCAACCCAACCAATTCTAAATTCTGTGATCTGTTTAGCTGAGCTGTAGCTGATTTAGAGCTACGCACATGCTGGCCAGTAGCCACCTCTCCAGAGTGAAGAGCTCAACTGGGTCAGCCTTGGATCACGATCAGTGCAGGAAATAATTTCTCTTTCTACCCAAACATGGAGTATCCCTGTAGGTTTTCGCTGTGGATTATCATTGCAGCCTCCATCTTCTCTCTGCTGTGTCAAACTTGGTGAAAATTAGCCTGAAGGTTCAAAAGTTATCAAGGAAAAGAGGAGAGGAACAGATGGACAAAAGAGGAGATGACAGACAGCATGATCTCATAATCCCCGCTGGCACTGGAATTCAGGCTAGAACTGAAATGTTTTAGGTTAGAACATTGTGCACCTAAATTTCTCAATTTGAAAGAGCAAGCCTCTAATGTGAACCAAAATTTCGTTTGCTAGAATATGCACCAGCTTTTAGGGCAGAGAATAAACACCAGCAGACAGACCTTCAGCATGTCTGATGGTCCCTTTCCCCACCCAGCTGCAGCCCTCTGTGTCACTGTTTGCTTTTGCACCTCCTCATGGGTCAAGATTGTTTTTCTCTGATTCATTTTTTCTTGGTTGTGTTCAGTCAAAACATAATTAAAGGCTTTACCTTACCCTTTTTTTCCATCCTGGGAGCAGTTGTTTTGCATCTGTGTCCGAAAACCGGCGAGGCTGCTTAGATAGCATATTGCTTTTACAAGCCATTTTATGGTGAATTCCAGCAGATTAAGACATGGACATTTCTGGAAGGATGTCTGCAAGCTCTGCACTATTCCATCTAGGCCACGTTGCCTTTGTTCCACTGCAGGACATGACATTCTTGAGCCTGGTACCTCAGAGAGAAGCTATCAGTTACCTATTGGCAAAGGCTGTGAAAAAGACAGCCACAGAGTGCAGTTGCCAACATGTAGGCACCACAGCTGGCCAGGATAACCCCTTCCTCTGGGACATATCTGCCAGACAAAAAAAACCCAAACAACCTCTTAGTTCTAAAAATGTTTTGTATATCACTGCTGCAGGGTTTGGGTTGGTTTTGTTGTGTGGGGAAAAAAAAAAAGAGAGAGAGAGAGAGAGAAAAGAAAACCACACAAAGAAGAAGCAAGTTTTTTAGCTGATGAATTGTGGCTGTGTGGAAGCTTTTTGCATCACACTGCACATCTGCAAGCAACAGCAGGATGTTGAGGTCCCTGCTCTAGGCTGCTGGAGTAGCACCCCACTCTCTAGAAGCAGCCTAAGGTGTAACTCACTGCCTTAACCAAACTTAAAGGTTGGCCCAGATGATCTTTGGGGTCCCTCCCAAACTGGCATTCTGTGACTCTGAACTAAGCACAACTATAGAGGTGCTGTGTGAACTTTTATGACCACAGAGTCAGAAGACAGAAATTTGGCACCAGCTGGCTTCCTCTCACCAGCACATCTATCTTCTCTCTAGAGGAACAGCAGATTTCATTCTGAGCTCTTGTATTCCCAGAAAAGCAGGTCAAAGTGATTTGTTTTCTTCAGCTTTGTTGGATTCAACGCCATAGATGTAACAGAGGCACCTAAATGTTTGGGTTAAGTGCTCATGCATCAAGGCACATGATGGAAAAAGCACTTTTTGTGCTACAAAACTGTTTGCTTACTCTTCTGACCCTGTTCTGGAACTGCTACAGACACACACAAAAAACAAACCACAAATGATGAAGTTAAAAGACCTGAAAACCACAACAAAAAGGTATCAAAAGTGGTGTTTATATTATGAGGAGATGCTGCTGCAACACAATACACTGTGGAGTACTGTTCCAGTACTGTGAGAAATACTCACGGGAGGTTCCAACTCAACATATGGAGAAACTTCTTTGGTGTGAGGGTGCCAGAGCCCTGGAGCAGGCTGACCAGAGACGTTGTGGAGTAGTCTCCTCTGGAGACTGAAAATCCACCTGGATGTGTTCCTGTGTAACCTGCAGTAGGTGATCCTGCTTTAGCAAGGGTGTTGGACTGGATGATCTCCAGAGGTTACTTCCAACCCCTCCTGTTGTGTGATTCTGTGTTCCACAGAATGCAGCAGGCACTGTGTGCGTGTGTAAAAAAGGAATCTGCAGAGCATAATGCACCTCACAGGCTGTTCCTCTGGCCCTGGCACCTAGTGGCTCTGGCACAGAACACCCCCACTGACACCTTCAGCTAACACTTTGCTCAGCAAGCAGCAGAAGGCTCCCTGTAAGTGCCTCATGTGCACCCAAATTCCATCAGAAGTCCATGTTGCAGAGACCCTTTCAGTGACATCAGTCATTTGGAACCACATTTTATTCCTGCATTTCAGTTTGCCTTTCTGCTCCGTAGCCCAAGGTCATGGCAGGAGGAAAGCCAGATGTAACTCATGAGGCTAAGCAGCACAACTCCTAACTAAGAGAGCTGCTACCCAGAAACGACTTCAAGGTTGCACAATTCCTTCTGTGCAAAGACTTCCTGCTGACTAATATCCATGAATGATTCCTAATAGCAGCCTGATTTGCTCCAGGCAATCCTGCTCTAACAGGAGTGGTTGGACTGGATGATCTTCAGAGGTCCCTTTCAACCCCTACCGTTGTGACATTCTGTAGGCAAATGGAAGGTAGAAGCTCTGAGACTGGAGCATCTGGACTCTGCTTTGCCAGCAGGCAAGTCTCTGTCTGCATGTGCCTCCCCAGGAAGCCTTTGCTCGTGTTAATTCACGACCCTTCAGGTAGAGTCAGCAGCCAAGGTGACCAAATGGTTTCTGCTCCACTCTGGTTCACGCATCTCCTGCATTTTCATTCCAGGTGGCTTTGTGACACACTTGGGGGTTTCTTTTGCAGCTACCAATGAACAACAGCACTCTATGTGCAGTTCTGGAGCCCTCAGCACAGGAAGGACATGGAAGTGTTGGAGCGGGTCCAGAGGAGGGCCACAAAGATGATCAGAGGGCTGCAGCAGCTCTCCTATAAGGACAGGCTGAGAGAGTTGGGGCTCTGCAGCCTGGACAAGAGGAGGCTTCGAGGGGACCTGATAGTAGCCTTCCAGTATCTGAAGGGGGCCTACAGGAAGGCTGGGGAAGGATTATTTACAAGGTCCTGCAATGACAGGACAAGGGGCAATGGGCTTAAACTGGCAGAGGGGAGATTTAGACTGGATGTTAGGAGGAAGTTCTTTACAGTGAGGGTGGTGAGGCACTGGAACAGGTTGCCCAGGGAGGTTGTGGCTGCTCCCTCCCTGGAGGTGTTCAAGGCCAGATTGGAGACCTTGAGTAACCTGTGCTAGTGTGAGGTGTCCCTGCCTATGGCATGGGGTTGGAACTAGATGATCCTTTAGGTCCCTTCCAACCTTACCATTCTATGATTTTATGATTCTATGATTTACTCAGTCCCTGAAGGAACTTCAGGCTCAATTCATTCATTGCTGGTGAAATTAATTTCTGATGTGTTTGCCACACTGGTATTTGTAGGAAGTGCAGCTCCCCTTTTTAGAGTATCTAAAGGGATTCACAAAATCCTTGAATCACAGAATCTCTAAAGATCATCTAAATAGATTCACAGAATCCCTGAATCCCAGCTGGTGGGGATTGGAAGGGACCTTTGGAGATTATCCAGTCCAACCCTCTCTGCTTCAGCAGGGTCATCCACAGCAGATTGCCCAGGATCTCAATGTCCAGGTGGGTTTAGAATCTTTCCAGAGAAGGAGACTCCAGAACCTCCCTGGGCAGCCCGCTCCAGGGCTCAATCGTCTTTCCATTCTGGAAAGTGAAAGTTAGTGGATTAAATATCAACACTGTGCCTGGCTCTAACCACACACAACCTCTACTAGTTAAGAAAAAAAAAAAAAAAGAAAAAAAAAAAAAAAAAAAAAAAATTTTTTTGAAAAAAAAAAAAAAAAAAAAGAAAAAAAAAAAGAAGAAGAAAAGATTTTTCTGAAACAAAAAAAAAAAACCAAACAAACTATTTTGCAGACATTCTTTTATCAACACCATCAGAAAATGAAGTCATGACATTAATACGACTCGATTAAAGATGATGTGGTTCCTTTCCAAAACGTGTTTCTTTTCCAAAGGGCTCATTTGCAAGGATGAAAAATGTCACTGCTAATTACCACTCTGTTAAAAAGTTGGTAACATGGTGAAATAATCACTTGTCCAAGAAAAGCAGAGGAACATCCTGCAGCTAAACACACCCCGGGGCTTGGAACGGGAGCAGGTCTGCAGGCGGAGCTCAGGCACACGCAGCTTCACCTCTTCCTGTTTCCCACTTGTGCTGGCATCGGCATCGCAGTTCATCCTCTGGAAGGGGTTATGCAGAGTGCACAGCCAGGTGCTCAGAATGCTGCCGTTTCTCACAGTCCTGTTTTTAAACTAGATCAACAGAATTTACTTCTTTTTGAGCACAAAATCACTTCAGGCTGTGTGTGGTGCAGCTGAACCCGCACCCAGCCATGCCAAGGGCAGAATTTGACCATTTGAGGGCAAAAATAGTCTTAATTCTGTAAGTTAGATGCCTGCTGTATTTGATTTGAGGGGTTTATTTTCCAAGACTTTAGGCTAGAATCTCATCTAAAAACACCAGATAAAAACTTGCTCTCGTGGATTTTGGGAAGCCCTTTTTAATTTTGCTTTAATCTAGTAGGACTCACTCTGGACTGAGTTTGCTTTTGCACAAGACCACGCAGGAACTAGGCTCTGGGTAGCAAAGTGTTTCTGCTGGCTCTTTTCAGAAGATAAATAAATCATCTGTTGGGCCTGGAGGTGCTGGTTGGGCACAGAGAGGATGGGTGTGGGGAGGATCCCAAATGTGGTGCAGAATGTGCAGGAACAGCTGGCAGCTTTAGGCTGTTTATTTCTGCTTCGCCCTGGTGGCGACAGTGCACTCATGGAGCCGAGGAAGAGCTCGCCCAGCAGCAGCGCAGAGGCCACCTGCCTGCTGCAAGGGAAAGTCCTTCCTCTCTTCTCCCACCAGGAAACAGGCCAGACCTCTACATCTCCATAAAAAGAACTTCTCGATGACTTCATCTCTCCAGAGCCTTTTCCACAGAGGAAAGGACCTGGCAGCCCTGTCATTTTGTCCCTACTTCTCTTCCTATATGGTAATTGGAGAAAAAATAGCCTGAGAGCAGCAGCACCTCCTCAGCTGCTAAAAGCAGAGGCATGACAAAGCTGGCACAGCTGCCAGGCACTGGCAGGATTGCATCTCTCAGCAGGCAAGATGCTCTCTGCAGCCACCTGGTCATGATAGAGAGATGTGCAGACGTATGCAGGGATGGAGCACACACACATGGGGCACACAGGCGTGCAGCACAACCAGACCCAGAGCACAGAGACATGGAGCACACACACACAAGGCACACTCACCAGTATCTAGCTTTTGAAAATACAGCACTGAGCTGTAGATCAGAAAATCCTGGAACAGTTCAGGTTGAAAGGGACCGTAAAGATCACCTAGTTCCAATCCCCTGCCATGGACAGGGATACCTGAGCAGGTTGCTCAAGGTCTCATCCAACCTGGCCTTGAACACCTCCAAAGAAAGGGCATCCACAACTTCCCTGGCCAGCCTGTTCCAGTGTCATCCTGAGGCATCATGGACACAAGCTGTGGTTCGGTGCCTGTTAAATTCCACAGAATCCTAAACTCACAGAATGGTTTTGGTTGGAAAAGCCCTTTAGGATCATCCAGTCCAACCATGCTCTAACTCCACCAAGGCTGGTGTTAAACCATGGCCCTCAGCACATCTCTCCCCCTTTGAAATAGTTCCAGGGATGGGAATTCAACCACCTCCCTGGGCAGCCTGTTCCAGTCTTTGAGAACCTTGTCAGGGAAGAAGTTTCTTCTAATATCCCACATAAACCTCCCCTGGGGCTACTCAAGGTCATTTTCTCTCATCCTGGTTATAAGGGAGTAGAGATCAACTCCTGCCGGGCTCCAACCTCACCCAACCCAACTATCAAACCGAGGCTTGGAACAGTTGTGCTGCTTCAACTGGGCTGCTCCTGCCCCATATGTGCCACAGGGGCTGTGTCTAAAACCCCACTTCCAAGTGGGACTTCAGTTGATGGAGGCTGTAGGATCATAGAATGGTAAGGTTGGAAAGGACCTCAAAGATCATCCNCCAGTTTAAGCCCATTGCCCCTTGTCCTGTCATTGCAGGACCTTGTAAATAATCCCTCCCCAGCCTTCCTGTAGGCCCCCTTCAGATACTGGAAGGCTACTATCAGGTCCCCTCAAAGCCTTCTCTTCTCCAGGCTGAAGAGCCCCAACTCTCTCAGCCTGTCCTCATAGGAGAGCTGCTCCAGCCCTCTGATCATCTTCGTGGCCCTCCTCTGGACCCGCTCCAACACTTCCATGTCCTTCCTGTGCTGAGGGCTCCAGAACTGCACACAGTACTCCAGGTGGGGTTTGACAAGAGCAGAGTAAAGGGGCAGAATCACCTCCCTTGCCCTGCTGGCCACGCTGCTCTTGATGCAGCCTAGGACTCGGTTGGCTGTCTGGGCTGCATGTGCACACTGCAGGCTCATGTTGAGCTTTTCATCAACCCAGACTCCAAGATCCTTTTCCTCAGGGCTGCTCTCCAGCCATTCACCACCCAGCCTGTAGTTGTGCTTGGGATTGTGCCTACCCAGGTGCAGGACTCCCCCAAGCTGTAAGAACTGAAAAAGCAACAACAAATAAACCCTTTTGATTTACACTCAAGATTATTCGAGTAATTTTTATTGAAAATATAAGATCTACAAAGCCATGGATACCCAGCGTGGAAGAACTCATTAAGTTAGCACATTCATCTTTCAAAGGAAAATTTCAGGTCGACCTAAGGTACAAGAATGTTCAACTTCAAATCTTGGTTTGGTTTTGGTTTTTCTTCCTGTAAATTTCAAATCTCTTTTCATTAGGAGGTTCTGTGCAAGAGCTGCTTGTCATGAAAGGAAACACTTTTGACAATTCACGAAGGTGTTCATTAGAGAATAAATGAACAACAAGATACGAAGCCTGGTTTTGTGTGTCTGGTTTGTTGTTGTTGTTTTCCTGTTAACAGTCATGTGTTAAAGTAAACTCTTTGTTTTTTGTGTTTTCTTTTGTTTTCCATGATTTGGAAATTAGTTACATATGCACCAAAGGAGCGAGTAATTTCTGCTGCTTGTCAGCTACACACAAGGAGTATATTGCTGTGTGCTTTCCCCAACAATGAGGAGTTTAGTAAATGCAAAGTGTACAGAACGTAATACCAAAACCTGCATCACAGAAACAAACAAACAAACAGAAAAAAAAAAAAAGGTTAATCCGATGTTTTCTTATTCAGCTGCCAGAGTTTATAACCTTGGGCCCCTCCCCAGAGCCGAAGCAGGGGTGGCCATCCGCTAGGTTATGTAAATTAAATGTCTACGTTCTCCTTGTTGGCAAATTCCAAGCAGTAAGCGAGAGTGCAAACAAGGATCTGTAAGCTGCCACAAAATGGATTCATGTTTCTACTCCGTGTTGTAAGAGCCAAAGGGAGGACACGAATGTCAGATGTCGAAAGAACAACTGAACCTTTGTTTTTGATCGTCATGGTCAGTCTGTCATGAGGTCTTGTAGCCGAATGCTAAAAATGGCACCGCACTTGGACATCCCATAGCCTTACACAGCACGTTTGTGTTTCCCTAGCCGCTGAGCGCTGGTCTCACAGAGACCCTGACTTGATAAGCTAACGAAATAGAGATTTGGGTGCTGAAGAAACCAAGAGAGGGTTTGCGCAGAGACAGTTCACCCTCGCACTGAAACCTAATCGTATGCTGTGACTTAAAGCCACGTTGACTCAGCTGTGAGAGGGTGAAGGTACAGATGCACCTCTCTGCTTCGTCCCTAAGGAGGTGGACAACTGACCATGCCAACAGAGGGTCTAGAAACAAAGCTTAGTTGTCCTTTAAACAATGGAAAGGAGAGGCATACATAAATGGTCACCAAGGCACAATATGACAAAGGTGAAGAGTCCCTGAGACTCTGGTCTGGGTCTGTACCATTCCCCTCCCTATACAAGTAAATGAGAACATTTAGGAAAATATAATACAAAATCTCTTACAGGAAATATAGACTACACTTGCTAAAATCACTTCCCTAAAAGTGTTTAGAGCTTTTTTCTTTTCTTTTTTCCTTTTTTTTTCTTTTTTTTTTTTTTTTATTTTTCCTTTTTTTTCCTGTTTTTTTTCTTTTTTTTTTTTTTTTTTTTTTTTTTTTTTTTTTTTTTAAAGACCTTCTTTAAACAGAGAATGCAAAGAACTGGTCCAATTGTTTTTCTTACCCGGCAAGCCAAGCTCTAATGACTTCAACTAAGCAGAAGTTGTATTAAAATACATCTTCAGAGTATTGCTACAATTTGGGTAAATATGTTCTGAACAGCTTGATGAGTACTAAATAAACTTTGCTGTTTTACAGCTTACATTTCTCTTTTTTTTTCTCTCTTTTTTTTTTGCACTTTTTTAAGAATAGAAAAATGCAATTATAGTGTGCAAAAGAAAACAAAATGAATTCTCTCCTACCTGAATACTGTACTTGTAAGCCATGCCCTCCACAAAAAAAAAATAAAAAAAATGTATTGACGTGTGTAAATAGAAGAAAAGGAAAAAAAACCCAAAAATACAAGCAAACAGAGATTTCAGTTCCTTGCAAGGAAAGATTATCACCAAGTGGAGCAGTTGAGTTTCTGTGTTCTTCAGCCAAAGAAATGAAAGAAACAACCCCAAAAAAAGCCACTGAAATGCTTCAGATGTCATCAGTTCCACAGTAACACGTTAAACGTGCAGTGCTGCTCCCGTTAGCATGGAGAAGATGATTAGCTGCTGGTTGGATACTGAATACAAAAAAGCAAAAGACAGTTGAGATCATCCCACATGAAGTCATTACTAGAGCTGGCTTTTCCCCCGTGTTGAAGTACAGCAGTGACTTGTAAATATGACCTTTGCTAAGAGATCAGCTGAGATTTGAAGACTGATCTCCCTGCTTCACCCAAACAACAACTGCTGAAAGGATTTACTCTGTGGAGCCCTCTACACAGCATTCTAAACGTTTGGGTTCTTTGTTTTGTTTTCATGAAAAAAAATACCAGGAAAAAAAAAAAGTAGTTTTAGGGGTTTTTTTTTGTATCTCTGAATCACTAACACACTGTAGATTCCATTTATCCTTCCATGGCTGAAAAAGGATTCTGCAAAAATCAAAATAACTGTCAAACTCCCCTTACACCATGCTTCCAACAGGTTGAATTTAATACTTCTTGAATGGAATGACATCATTTTTTTGTTTGTTTTAATTTGCAGTATGGCTACATCAAGCTAGCTTTAAGTCACAACTGTACCTAACCACAGTTCTCTGCAACAAACCCAGGATTTACAAGATCTAATATCGTGGTTACAGTGCAGGGAACCGTGGGTAAGAAACCTCCAGGTCAGAGTACTGTGGTTGGGGTTTCCCGGAAGAGTGGCAGTTGACACCTCTGGAATATTCATATTTAAGTGCTTCAGTCAGATGGTCCTGAGCTGGGTGGGTACCTCAGGCACTAGGAGAGCCTGGCGTTCAGTCTGCGGGAATGTGTGTACCCTCCGTCGCTCGAGCCGCTTTGCAAACTGTAGTGGTCTTCAGCATCGCTGGCACTCCCAACACTGTCCATTTCCCCTGGGGTGAACTCCATCCCTTCAATGTCTACTTCTACAGCAAAGACAAGAAGGCAGCTTTCAGAAAGGCAGCAATGCCAGCAAGGAGTGCTGGGCCATGCTTGAGCACTCCTCAGCTGACACCTGAATCCTAGCTTGTTTTCAATCACAGAATGGCTTAGGTTGGAAGGGGCCTCAGAGACCATCAACTCCAACCTCCTTGCCTCTCAACTAGACTCAACTGCTCAAGGCCTCATCCAACCTGGCCTTGGACACCCTCAGGGAGGAGGAACCCACAACCTCCCTGGGCAACCTACTCCAGAGACTCAGCACATTCACACTGAAGGACTTCTTCTAAGGTCCAGTCTAACTCTGCTCTCCCTCAGCTTCAAACCATTTCCCCCTGTCCTATGGCTAGACACCCTTATGAAAAGTCCCTCTGCAGCCTTCCTGTAGGATCCCTTCAGGTACTGGAACGCAGCTCTAAGGTCCCCCTGGACTCTTCTCTAGGCTGAACAAGCCCTCAGCCTATCCTCATTTTATGTAATTAAAACCCAAGAACTGGCACAGTAGCTCCTGAGGAAAGGATCATCCTGTCCACCTGAGAATTCAAATCCCTTCTGTCCTCATCCACATAAATATACTGCATGACATCAGTACCAAATGCTGGCCCAGAACTGTTCCAACCTGCTCACAGACATCAATTGTAAAAATCCTCCAGCCCTCCAAGTCTGCAGGACAGCTCCTGGTAGTTCCAGCCCATATGGGTGGTGGCCACCATGGCGTGGCCATCTGTCCCCCAGAAACTGCTGACCACCAGGTCGGCTCCCCAAGGCCCCTCCTGAGGCAGCCTGTGCCAGTAATGACACTAAAAATGCAGACCATGAAATGGTGATTGTTTAAAATAGAGGCAAAACCACAGGCACTGTAAATAGCTTTAAAAACACCTGCAGTATCAATGGTTTCCAAAGCCGATTAGGTAAAAGAATCTTTTTCCAATCATGCCAAAGATACAGTTGGAGTTTTTGTCCTGCAAATCACAAAACAGAACAATTCTCAGAGTCACAGAATCCTGGAGGTTGGAAAGGACCTCTAGAGATCATCGAATCCAACTCCCTTTCCAAAGCAGGTGACCCTAAGGCAGGTCACACAGGAACGCACTCAAGTGGGGCTTGAAAGTCTCCAGGCAAGGAGATTCCACAACCTCTCTGGACAGCCTGCTCCTGGGCTCCAGCATCCTCACAGCAAAGCTTTTCCTGATGTTAAATCATAGAATGGTTTGGGTTGGAAGAGACCTCAAAGATCATCTAGTTCCAGCCCTAGTCCATAGGCAGGGACACTAGGACAGGTTGCTCAAGGCCTCATCCAACCTGGTCTTGAACATCTCCAGGGAGGGAGCATCCACAACCTCCCTGGGCAACCTGTGCCAGTGTCTCACCACCCTCACTGTAAAGATCTTCTTCCTAACATCTAGTTTAAATCTCCCCTCTTCCAATTAAAATCCATTACTCCTCGTCCTATCATTACAAGACCTTGAGGTGGAACTTCCTGCATTCCAGTTTGTGCCCACTGCCCCTTGTCTTATGACAGGACACCACTGAAAGAGCCTGGCCCCTTCTTCTTGCCCCTTAGTCTTCAGATACTGATCAGCATTGACAAGTTCCCTTTCAGGTCTCTTTTCCAAACCAGGTCTCTATGTTCTGCAGAAAGCTTGATTTTAGCCCCAAATCACAAGTGTGCTGTTGCTCCCCTGCATGTGCAGCTGCAATTACCTTGCTCAGAGTCAGTGGATATTGTTGATCCCATGCTGTCGGTGCGGATCCGCTCCATGCCCTGCACGGAGAGCTGCTCCAGGCGGCGCTTGAGGTAGCGGTGCTCCCGCTGCAATTGTTCTTTAATGTTCAGAGCTTTCCGGTCCTGCTCTTCCAATTTCTTAAAGGAGACAGACAGTAAGCTGGCAGGTCCTGCTCACCTTAGAACATGTGTGACTTAGGAACTTGGCAGAGAATCACAGAAGTGTTTCTATGGGAAAAGACCTCTAAGATCGAGTCCAACCATCCGTGACCATCAAACCATGCCCCTAGCTGCCATGTCCACACGGTTCTTGAACACTTCCAGGGGTGGTGACTCCTGTACCTCCCTGTGCAGCCTTTTTCCAATGCCTTGCCACTGTAATGCACTTAAAATATTTTAATTAGCGTAGAACTAAAACTGAAATAAATTGAATTTGTGGTTTGTTGGCTTACAAATAAACCTTTACTGTCTTTCTCACCTCTTCAGTTCCACAGGTCATAGAATCATAGAACAGTAGGGGTTGGAAGGGACTTCTGGCCAGCACAGTTTGAGCAGCCAAGGCCAGAGCTCTCACTGGTAGCCACTTAGAAAGATTGACTTGATAATTAGGGAAGACAGTGTTAGAAATATGGTGAGATCAGAGGCAGGAAGGACACACAAATCCAAACACCTCACATGGGTTTATGTATTACATTATTTTACACATTATGAGCCAGGTTGTGCCCAGGTAGTCAAGAAGGCAAATGGCATCCCAGCCTGGATCAGCAATAGTGTGATCAGCAGGACCAGGGCAGTGAATGAGCCCGTGTCCAGCACTGGCCAGGCTAGACCTTGAGTACTGGGTTCAGTCTTGGGCCCCTTACCACAAGAAGGAGTGTGTCCAGAGAAAGGCAGTGAGGTTGGTGCAGGGTCTGGAGAACAGGGCAGCTGAGGAGAAACTCATGGAGCTGGGTTTGTTCAGTATGGAGAAAAGAAGGTTGAGGGGAGATCTTCTGTTTCTCTATAACTCCTTGAAAGGAGGGGGTTGTCTCTTCTCCCTAGTATCAAGCAATATGGCAAGAGGAAATGGCCTCGAGTTGGCCCAGGGCAGGGTTAGGTTGGACATCAGAAGAAACTCCTTCCCTGAAATGGTTCTCAAAGACTGGAACAGGCTGCCCAGGGAGATGGTTGAATCCCCATCCCTGGAGGTGTTGTAAAGAGGCAGAGATGTGGTGCACCAGACTTGACAGAGTTAGAGAATGGTTGGACTGGATGACCTTAAAGGTCTTTTCCAACCAAAACAATTCTATGACATACAAACCCCTGTTTAAGTGATGCAGTAAATTACAGGCTGCAGCAGTAAAAGCTCTGATAAGCAAGGCCAGATTTCACTGTTTACACCACCATCAAGACTCAGGAGATGAGCAGGGAGTCAGCACAGCTGCTGACCCTTCCCCCCTGCCATCTGAGAGAACCTAGGCCCAGTTTTCTGAGGAGAGCAGCCTGGGGCAACACACAGCAAACCAGGAACCAAATAATTTGAGGGATTTTGCTGTTCAATGTAAGCCTGAGTGCAGAAGTTTTTATCTTTGATACAGTAATGGAACATGTGAACAGAGCAGTTTCCCAGCTGGAAGAAACTGAACTTCTGCAGCTTCATGTCCAGGCAGCACACCACATAGATGTACATCACAGGTGGGTACCCAGTGTTGTAACAAGCAAAGGGCTTAGTACATCCATGTACACAACGGACCAAAATGTGCCCAACTGATCAGATTTCCTTTTCCTTTCTTTTCATGGCTGCAGTCCCAAACTCTTAACAACTATTTTAGGAATGAACTCAGTGATTCATAACCAGGAGACTCAAAACCATCTAATTTTTCAGGGCAAGTTTCAATATGTAGAATCTTAGAATTACAGGATGGTTTGGATTGGAAGGGACCTTCAAGACCATCTAGTTCCAACCACAGGCCATGGGTAGGAACACCTCCAACTAGACCAGTTTGCTCAAGGCCCCATCCAACCTGGCTTGGTTGAATTGGAAAGTTGAAAGTTCAGAGGTATTGACAGTGTTAGACATGGTAGACTCTGGCTGACCTGATGAAGGGAATTAAGTGCCAACCCAGTTAGGGTAGGTTCAGTTAAAATGTTCAAAGTTAATCTTCAGTTTCAGTTCTTCAAAGATGAGAACTTGGTACCACATATGATGGACATGGAAAGTATCTGTTTCTAGCTGCTGCTATCAGCAGCTGAAATGGGAGCTCTACAGCTGATCTTTCACACTTGCCACTTGTAAAACCAGGTTTGCCATTTGGATGCATAAATCCATGCTGGGGCAGCCCAAAACCAACCCCCCACACAGTGCCACCCACACTTAGCCTGAACTCAACATGAAAGGCCCAAATCTCCAGTGGTTAACCCAGAGATTGCCCAGTTGGAGTAAAGGTGTTCAGACTAGCTGAGGAAGCTTACAAATATCTGAGGGGTGGGTGCCAGGAATCACAAAACCATAGACGTTGGAAGGGACCTGCAGAGATCATCAAGTCCAACCCTCCTGCCAAGCAGTATCCCTTAGGGTAGTTTGCACAGGAATGCATCCAGGTGGGTTCTGAAAGTCTCCAGAGAAGGAGACTCCACAGCCTCTCTGGTCAAAGATGGAAGATGTGGCCAGACTCTTTTCAGTGGTCCCAGTGACAGGACAAGAGGAAGTGAGCATAAACTTGAACATGGGAAGTTCCATCTAAACATGAGAAGGAGCTTCTTTACTTTGAGGGTGGCAGAGCCCTGGAGCAGACAGCCCAGAGAGGTTGTGGAGTCTCCATCTCTAGAGATTTTCCAGACCCATCTGGATGTGTTCCTGTGACCTGCCCTAGGTGATCCTGCTCTGGCAAGGGGTTGAACCTGACGATCTCTGGAGATCCCTTGCAACCCCTAATGTTCTGTGATTCTGAGACCCTGTGAAAGTAGCTTGATAAAGTTGTCCACAGAATAGTTTTGCTTAAACTGTTCTCTAATTCTTGCTATGAATTACAGCCATTTCTGCCAGCACAGTGAAACTGAGAAATGCACAACAGCAGGCTGCTCCCCAAAACATTCCAAGATTACTGGCAACATTCAGCCTATCCTGACACCTTTCTTGACCTGTTTCCTTACAACACTGAAAAAATGCCAGAGGAGTAATTACAGTCCTGGACACAGCAGCAGAAACCTGCTCTTTGACTTGAACACAGGAATGTCTGCTTGTTTGTGTCTAACCCTAGAAATACAGCAGTGAAATGGGAGTGATGGTCTCTTTGGAGAGAGGAGGCCTGAGGGAGTCATTCCCTTAGAATTACCAGTGCAAATCACAAGACATTAGAGGTTGGAAGGGACCCCTGGAGATCATTCAGTCCAATTCCCCTGCCAGAGTAGTTTCACCTGGGGCAGGTCACACAGGAACACATCCAGGCAGGTTTTGAAAGTCTCCAGAGAAGGAGCCTCCACAACCTATCTGGAGAGCCTGCTCCAGAGCTCCAGCACCCTCACAGTAAGGAAGTTTCTCCTCATGTTGAGGTGGAACTTCCTGTGTGACTGACACTCCAGAAGCCTGTGCAGCCATTCAGAGAGACTTGGACAGGCTGGAGGGTTGAGCAGGGTGGAATTTAATGAAATTCATCAGCAAGGGCAATTGTAGAGTCTTGCACCTGGGAAAGAACAACCCCAGGTTATCAGTATAGGTCAGAAACTGATCTGTTGGAAGGCAGTGAAGGGGAAAAGGATTTGGGAGTCCTAGCTGATGGGAGATTGACCATGACCCAACAATGTGCTCTTGTGGCCAGAAGGGGCAATAACATTCTGGGGTGTATTAGAAGGGCTGTGGCTGGTAGGGTGACAGAGGGTCTCCTGCNGGCTGGTAGGTTGACAGAGGTTCCCCTGCCCCTCTACTCTGCCCTGGTGAGGGCACATCTGGAGTACTGTGTTCAGTTCTGGGTCCCCCAGTTCAAGAGTGACACAGAACTGCTGGAGAGAATCCAGTGCAGAGCCACAAAGATGATGAAGGGAGGGGAACACCTCTGTTATGAGGACTGACTGAGGGAGCTGGGGCTCTCTAGCTTGGGAGAGGAGGAGACTTGAGAGGTGACCTCACCAATGTTTATGGATACATAAAGGGTGAGTGCCAGGAAGATGGAGCCAGGCTCTGCTCAGTGATGCCTGATGACAGGACAAGGGGCAATAGGTGGAAGCTGAGGCATAGGAAGTTTCATATAAACATGAGGAGGAATTTTTTCCCTGTGAGGGTGACAGAACACTGCAACAGGCCACCCAGGGGGGTTGTGGAGTCTCCCTCTCTGGAGATATTCAAAACCTGCCTGGACATGTTCCTGTGTGATCTGGTACAGGAGATCCTGCTCTGGCAGGGAGCTTGGACTGGATGAGCTTTGGAGGTCCCTTCCAGCCCCTGACATTCTATGAATCTATGACTCTATACCAGTTGTTCCTTGTCCTATCACTGGGCACCTCTGAAAATAGCCTGGCACTGTCGTCTGGACACCCACCCCTCAATATTTATAGACACTGACAAGATCCCCTCTCAGCCTTCTCTTTTTGAGGCTAAATGGCCCCAGGTCTCTTAGTCTCTCTTCACAGCAGAGATGTTCAAGTCTCTTCATCAACCCTGTGCAAAGGTACAAGCTACACTGCTACTTGCCTGCAGGCGAGAGTTTGGGCTGGTTTGTGTTTTCAGCTTGTTCCACCCACAAAACACATGCAGGGAGCAGCAACTAACAGGAGGTGGCACTTCATCTGAGGTCAGTCCTTCAGGGTCTGCTCACCAAGATGTGGGATGAGGATAGGCTTGCTGATAGCTGTAATTCCTTTGACTCCATTAGGGAATCAGGAATAGATTTGATAAAGATCATGAATGGATCTCTTTTTTTTTTTATCATGAATGGATCTGATTTTTTGCTTTGAAATCAAGGCAGATTATAAGGGAAACCTTAGCGTTACATTTCAGTATCTGAAAGGGGACCTAAAGGATGGCCAAGGAGAGATGATTTAGAAGGGCCTGTAGTGATAGGAAGAGGGTAAAGGGTTTGAAATTGGAGCAGGGTGGTTTAGGTGGGACATTAGTAAGAAGTTGTTTACTATGAGGGTGGGGAAACATTGGAACAGGTTGCCCAGGGAGGAGGTGGAGGCCCTGTTCCTGGAGACATTCAAGATCAGACTTCAAGGGGCCTGCTCTAGTTGGAGATGCCCCTGCAGGGAGAAGGAGGTTGGACAGGATGACCTTTGAGTGTTCCTTGCATCCTGATGCGATCTGTGAATCAGTACAATGCTACTTTGCTCAGTCTTTATATAAATATATATATATGTATTAATCCAAGAATAGCTTTGATACTAATGTAAACCATTAGTAACTAAGCAGAAATCACAAAATCACCATTTTATGTATCTGAGACTTCAGGGCAAATTGCAAACCACAAAACTTTGACACTGTGACTGAAATCCTTGCAACTAATAAAGGTCAACATGCGTAGAAGGTTGGATATATGGACTCTGTGCAAGAACTTGTTTCCTCTCTCTGGACACACATTCTGGAAGATTTGCTTTAAAAAGAAATAAAAGACAGGGATGTTTTTTACCTTGATGTGCATCTTGGCTCTTTTCAACAGACTTAGAGTGGTGTGCCTGGTGCTGTCTGGTCCGAGAGGCACGAGTTGCTTAAGCTGTTCCAAATATAGCCGGAGTTTAGCCCGCCTGAAAGAGTCCAAACCAAGAGCCTTGTAGTAAAGTTGCAGCCCAGCAGCACATCCTCTATGCAAACACCATCTGTCTGCAGGATCTCTCTGCAAAACTCCACTCAATGGTGGCTTCCTTTCCCCTCCCTTTGGCAAGGTTTCAGACCCAAAGGTCACTTGAAATGCAGTAAGGCTGCTTGGCACATCCAAGCAGTAGGCTCACACCGATACTCTACAGCAGCTTGCTCAGCCTGGTGACTCCCACCTTAACCAACTGGGGGGTATCTGAGAATCCAGGCAGGGCTGCACACAGAGTCCATGGCTGGGTAAGGAAGGAAAACTGAGACTTCAACCCACTGATTTCTGCAAGCAAAGAGGGAGCTGTGGGAGGGAGCAGGGTTACAGGCCCCAGCTCCCCTCTCCTGCCTGATGGGTAAGACATGCTCCTGCTACGCAAGGCAGGGGCAGCCCTGCACAGCTCAGAGCAACTTCCAACCAGGGTTTATCAATATATTCTAACAGGGAGGTCCTGATGCCTCTTCTCTCATCTACTGACCCACAGACCCCCTAGCAAGAAGGATATACTCCTTCTTCCTACTGTACAGCCAGCACAACCTGTATTTACAAAGACACAAGGGAAAATCCTTCCAGCCATACTGGGTCCTGCTTCTTCTGTTACTCCTTTGCAGCTATCACTACTACTGCACTCCACATTCTCTCCTGTACCAAAACCATTAAATCTGTCAGTAAAAAGAGGATACACAAAATGGCATTTCTACAGCTATTTGGTTTCCAAACTTTGTCTTTGAGAAAGAAGCTGGCAATACAACAGTCCAGGAAATGGTTGCTTCAGTTACTCAACACAAGGGCTCTTGAAGCAAGAAACAATGTTTGAGTGTGTTTCAGTAGCTAAATCAAAAAAATCTCTCCTGGTTTTAATGCAGAATAACTGAGCAGGAATCCATCTAGTCTAGCAGTAATACAGAAATGGCTGCAGAAGCCCTCATGTGAGCAGCACCTCTAATACTTTCCTTTCTGTCAAGCTGTTACAGACTGAACAAAGCCACAACCTGGAGCATGCCAAGAACCCTCACACAGCAGCAGTAAGAAGCGAAGTGGATCCCAAGTGTGAGATGAATAATCATCTTCTCCAGACCTGCTCCATAACGCAGGAAGGGGACAAGCTTTCCAGGAAGCATAACACTTCTGGTCAACTGAACCATCAGTTAAGAAGCAGAATTCAGCATAAGATGAAGACAATTTGCTGTGCACCAAATAACAAATCACACATGTGCAATCAGAAGGATTAGTGTCATATGAAAACAACCTGAGAAATGGGGAAGAAAACCCACACCAAGGCAAAATAAAAATACAGTACACACTCACACACTTAGCTCTGGCTGCCATCAGCAGTGTCAGGCAGCAAATCAAAGAACATTCCTATAAAATTATTAATTCTTTCTTCGAGACACTCAGGGGAAAGGAAGTATTTGTGACAGTGTGATTTGCAAGAGAAATGCTGATGGCAGGTTGTTGTTCTTGTCTAGGCTTGTTGTTGTTCTTGTCTAGGTTTGTTTTTAAATATAAGGTTGTAAACTTTATCACCTAAATTATTTCATTTAAACAACAGCAACAAAGACTGCAGTGAATGTTCACAGAAAGAGCCCTATCAGACCATAGAGTGGCCCTAGAGCGGGACACTGATCTCTGAAGGATTGAAATCCTGGAATTAGGGACTGCTGGTATTTAGACAGAAAAGTCTTCAACAGGTGGATTTTTACTTTTGTGTCTGTCTCCTCTAACAACTACCTGGCTGGTCTGGGGGGTTAAATTTATGAACCCAAACTTGTTCCAGGGCCTAAATTTAAAAAAATCTTTTTGTTTTTGAAATGGCCTCTAAACACACACAACCATCTGCGTCACCCAGCACAACTTGGATACAACTCTATTTAGACAGCTGACAAGAAAGGGACTGAAGAGAAAGGGGGATGTGGCAGGGAAGAGGACAAGAATCGCATCCAAGTAGTAAACAGAGAGTTAATACATTGATATGGATTGATCAATGCACTTGGAGTAATTAAAAGCCTGATAAGGAACAAATAGAACTGTTGATCTGAGAGCTACTTAACACCAGTCCTGGAAAGTGTTCATGAAACCCAGCTACACACTGGATGGATGACTCTGCTGCTTGGCTACTTGAAGGAAGCCTTCTGACCACAGGGAGAGACTAAAGGTTTAGTGCACTGCCTTACCATCAGCTGGGGAGTGCAAAGAAACATAACCCAGATCCAGAGGGGCATTTTAAAGCACTAATTCTTTTATGTCAGTTGCCAATCAGGTAAAGCAAGACTTTGCAGAAGAGCTGAGAAGAGCACAGAGCTGAAGAACTCAGGGCTTTACACAAGAACTGTGAAGAGCGCAGGGCTGAAGATAAAAAGAGTAATTCAACTGAGCAATCAGAAGAATTTTATAGTTAAAAAAAATGCTTTAAGGCATTCTCACCACTAACAATTGTAACAAAAACACTTGCTAAAGAACCTGCTTCAACTTTACCTTTTGGGTTTTCTTCAAGGGAATTTTTTCTTTCATTTAGTTACTCAGCAGTTAGGAATTTATTAAAGATTTTAAAGCATAAGTTTTATGTATTCTAACAGAAATGCTGATGTGTTTATGTGGCTTATTCATATAACACAACTGCATAATCCATGGCATGGACTGTGAAGGTAAGAAACCCAGCCCAGCACAATTCCTGTGCTACTCGAGTAAATATCCCCACGTCTTTCACTTTACACATCCGAGCAAAAGAAACCCTCTAAGAACGCAAGGAAACATCTCAGGCATGTTATGGTAACAGATCACACCAGCAGGAACAAGGGACTCCAACTTCACAGCAGAGAAACTGTCACGTACAGACTCTGCCAGCACTAATTTCTCTCATTTTCTGCAGGGACCTGACAGTTTTCGCTTCTCCTCGGCTGACTGTGATGCTGGAGGAGGAAAAGGGGCTCACAGAGGTGATCACAGCCAGATATCATTTCTGTTTTGCAGTTCACACCTTAAATGCCAGCTAGAAAATAAGAAAAAAAAAAAAAGAAAAAAAAAAAAAAAGCAGCAGCAAAGCAGCCTGGTCTGAGAAAAAGGAGGTAAGGATCTCTGTGCATGAACTGTGGTTGAAGCTGCTCTGCTCCAGCTTCCAAACCCAGCTGTGACACCTTCGCCCACACAGACCTTGGTGTCAGGCCAGGACATTGCTGCCCACAGATAGGGGCACTTCTCTCACCTCATGTGGATGCAAAGAATCATCCCCCTCATCTCTGGTGCTGAATCTATCACAGAAGGTAAGGATCTATAAAAAAAGCCATCCAAAATCGGAGCCCTCAAGCCTCCAGCCCTCCATTTGGGGTACAGCCCTATGCATGGAGAGAGGAGCATGGGTGACTCATCTCTGATTATCACATTTTCCTCTGTGCCAGATGATAATGGGGCTCCAGATCTTACAAAACTTCAGTGTTTCTCCATAAGCAAACTCATGATATGGTCCTACAAATCTGTGTTATGGCTCTTCTAAAAGGTCACAGGTTTGGTCAGTGTCCCTCACAGTGGCCATATTGAGGAGCAGTCAGGTGGTTCATGATGCCCACACAAAGAGGAGAAAGCACCTAGCTGACAACTAATACAATGACGGCCAGCTAGAACTGCCTTGAACTGGTTTGGAATCCATGGAAGCCATGATGGGCAATAGCAGCAGACCTTTCAGAGCCCACAACAAAACGAACCCTGGAGGGACAAAGCAGCAAAATGGTGTTCTTAAGAACTTCCTTGTAGTGCGAGGACATCCTCCAGAAGCTCACTTGAAGATGACTCACTGAGTCCATTCCTCGGAAGCTCTGGTGCTCAGCTCTGAAAAAGGCAGGAGCAATGCTGGCCAGAGGAGCTACAGTTCACTCAAGGGAGCTCTCACACCACACTGCATCACTGAACAATCTGTGGGCATGAACCAGTGCTTCACGAGAAGGTCCTAGCTGTGCTTCTGCAAGATGCTTTAATGCTATAAATGCTTGTGTGGCTGAACATGTGCCTCTATTGCAGAGGTCCCAAATTTAGTCTACTGAACCAGCTCTGTGGACAGGAGGCTGACATACTCTCAACTCAACTGCTAAATATATTTGCTTGTTGGTGTCCTGGAAAGAAAAGGACACTACAGATCAAACACCACTGCAAATGGAATCGCTGAAAGCCACAGGAGTGAGAGCAACAGAGAAATGGATGCAAAATGTAAAGATTTATCTTTTTCTGTATGTTAACCCTTTCAGTCCAAACCTCAGCCAGCCTCAGATCCTATCACAAGGCAAATTCAGTACAAATGGCACACAAACAGAACAGCTACCTCAAGGGATATAAGCCTCCAGAAGACATTACAAAATGGACAGAGCTACTGAAACATTTCAAATTCCATCTCTCACATTTCACCTTTTCTTTTTTTTTTCTCATTCAAACCTAGCCTGTTTCTGGTGCTGTGCAGTGAATTTAATACACAAAGGTTTAAATATAGAGCAGTTGCTGAATTTTTCATTGTTGCATAATGACCATGTAATCTGGCTTCATAACGTACATAGAATGAAGCCAGAGAACATTTCCTGCAGCAGAAATTCACTTCTGGAGTCACATGTTCTCCAGGTAGATGGTGAACTAAAGTGTAGCCTGGGCTGAGCCCACCACTCTGGGTCAGAGAACTTGTCTTTTCTCCCTGAAGAAAGGTGATTGATCTCCCCAGCAGCCACGAAATTCAGCACACAACACTGCAGTGAGCTCAATGCAGTTGTAAAACACTGATGGTCTCACAGGAAGACTCGTCACAGTTTATGAGATGCAAATACTTGCACACAGGGAGCACTCCAGTTTTAAACAGAATCAGCAGCTCAGGATCCCTTGTGACATGCACTGCTCAGGATAAAACATAGGATGGACTGGTTGAAAGGGACCTTCAAAGATCTAGTCCAGCCACCCTGCAGTCAGCAGGAACATCCTCCACTAGATCAAAGCCTTGTTGAGGGGCCTCAATTACTTCCCTGGGCAACCTACTGTAGCGGTACCACCAGCCTCATGGTGCAGAACTTGTTTCTCACATTCAGTCTAAATCTGCTCTTCTCTAATTTCAAACCATTGCCCCCTGATCCTATCACTGCATTTGGAAACAGTCCCTCTGCAGCCTTCTTGTAGCTCACTTCAGGCACTGGAAGGCAGTGCTAAGATCTCCCTGCAGCCTTCTCTTCTCCAGGCTGAACAATCCCAGGTCCCTGAGCCTGTCGTCATAGGAGAGGAAGACAGACAGCAGTAAAATCTTCCTTGGTGCAGTTTCAGGATTCACCTGCCACTGAGCTGAAAGCAGAGAGAGGATCTCTGCCTGCCTTCTGACTCCAGCATCAACCTTCTCTTTGCAGAGCTTGCCACAGCAAGTCAAGATCTCTTAAGGGCTCCATCTCCTTTTGCTATGTGCACAGTCACTTGTGAGCACTGACACACTTTTGCTGCAAATGGCTTTAATACCACTGAAAACTCAACACCTTCAGATTGTTTTGTGTATTCCTGGCTATCACTGCCATACAGGTAACGTAGGTAAAGATGTAACTGTCCTAAACCAGGACACCCACTCTGCTCACTCTAAGTTGGTCCTCAAACATAGCTGCCTCACTCCTCCTTAAGCTAACACCTCTTTGTGTCAGCAGTGATCTGTCTACAGCTGCACAATGCTTTTGTAAGCTCCCAAAGAAGATTCTGTACTCATTAAACACACTTGCTTAAAAGGACATTTTAAAAGACTCTGCATTATTCCATCTTCAAAAAATACAGAAATTCAGCCACATACAAATGGTTCTAGAGAAACCTGTTTATTAATGGTCCAGACAGAATTGAGAGATCTTCAGCAGAAAATTAAATTCAACAGAAGAAGCAACCCTCTGATGAAGTATTAAATCCTGTCCCTTCTCTATTTCTTTCAGTGAGAAACATTTTCAATATTTTCTGCTCTACAAAGGACACCTCAAATAGATTTTCTTTCCCAAAGAGTAGCTCTAGCTCATCCTTGAATGGTACAACCTATTTCAGCTACACCACAGATCCACTTCAGTGAAAAGGCAAGAAAACCTTTCAGTATGAAAGCACTGTACCATAGCAAGGCACCCAGTGTGCTGATTGCTATGAGATGTGTGAAATGCTTGCTCACAGTTGAGTGCCTCAGAGCCAAAGCCATAACATTCAGGAGCACCCTTAGAAGGAACCTCTTGTCTTTTTATTGCCAAAGAATCATAGAATGGCTCAGGTTGGAAGGGACCTCAGAGGTCATCTACTCCCACCTCCCTGCCATGGGCACAGATGCTTCTCAACTAGACTTGGTCTTGAACATCCCCCTCCCCGGGAGGAGGCAACCACAACCTCCCTGGGCAACCTGTTCCTTCAAAGTCAATGTCAAACACAAATTCTTACACCTAAAGAACAAGTCTCATGAGGAGCAGCTGAGGGAACTGGGGTTGTTTAGTGTGGAGAAGAAAAGGCTGAGGGGAAACCTCACTGCTCTCTACAGCTCCCTGAAAGGAGTTTGCAGTGAGGTGGGAGCTGATCTCTTCTTCCTAGTATCAGGTGAAAGGATGACAGGAAACAGCCTGAAATTGTGCCAGGGGAGGTTTGGGTTGGAGATTAGGAGAAATTTATTAACTGCAAGAGTGGTCAGGCATTGGAATAGGCTGCCCAGGGAGGTAGTGGAGTCACCGTCCCTGGAGGTGTTCAAGAAACCTCTAGCCATGGTGGTGTTAGGTAAATGGTTGAACTCAATGACCTTGGAGGTCTTTTCCAACCAGAACAATTCCATGATTCTGTGGAGAAGGAATTTGTTTCAGATGTCTTCTGGTTTTACCTACTGATTGTCTTTGAACATTCATTTCTCAAATGTTTTTAAGCAATAGCAAGAGAGGTACCAGTAGCTCAGGAGCACACAATACCCACCTAGCACAGGGAGATGGAACAGTCCTTCATGGGGAAGTACATGAGTGATGGAACCACTCTTGGACACATTAGAAAACATGAGTCCACAACAAAATAATCAGCCATGCTCTTAATAAACTTAAATATTTGACACTTCATTCACCCAGCCTTCCACCCATTTGTTTCACACATTAAAATGCAGACACTGCAACTTAGTAGTCCTCCTAAATTAGACCTCTCTAACCCATCTGTCTCACTGGTACTCAAGTTTCTTAGATTAGACTTAAGGCTTTACATTTGCCTTTTGGCTCAGAATGGTGTCAGACCCAATTAGATAAGGAAAGTGCCACTGAAGGATCACGCTGTCCCAACACCAAGCAGTCTTAATTCCCACTTGAGTTAGATAGGTGTAGACACATGCTTGTACACTGCTCACTGAAAGCCAAGAGTGGGTTAGGAGCCTTCCCTGCTGAGATGGGTGCCAGTAAAGCTCTGGCCCTTGCTGGTGGTGGAATACTGCAAAACAAATTGGCACAGCAAATCCAAAGCCACACCACCAGTCTGCAGTTCTGCAATCAGTGTTTTCCTTCACCACCTTTCCTGGTACTCCTGGAAGTAGTTGGCTGAGGACTGCAGAGTGCAGGGCAAAGAGAAGTGCATTTAACTAAACAAGGAAAAACTGCCTCATGACAACAGGTTTGTGCTGGGTTTATCTGTAGAAAGGACCAGGATCAGAGCACCTCTGCTATGAGGGCAGGCTGATGGAGCTGGGGTTGTTTGGCCTAGAGAAGACTCTGGGGTGACCTTAGAGCTGTCTTCTGAAGATAGCCTACAAGAAGGCTGTGGGGGGACTTTTCATAAGGGTGCCTAGAGATAGGACAAGGAGGGGGTATTTTGAAGCTGAGGGACAGTAGGGTTAGACTCGATCTTAGGAAGAAGTTCTTCAGCCCGACAGTGGTGAGACTCTGGAACAGGCTGCCCAGGGAGACTGTGGCTGCCTCCTCCCTGGAGGTGTTCAGGGCCAAGCTGGATTGGGCTGTGAGCAAACAAGTCTAGTTGAGAGATGTCCCTGCCCACAGCAGGGAGGGTAAAGTAGATAATCTCTAAGGTCTCTTCCAACCTCAACCATTCTAGGATTCTACGATTTTCCACAATTTAACCATTCCCCCAAAGGTGGCTGAAAAGGATGCAGTCAGACTGCCCCACAAGTAGCTCCAGGGAGCATAGATATCCCTCTCACACGGTGCTTCAGGCACAAGGTGCAGCAGGGCTCTGCACACACACACACACACTCCACGTTTATCAGCTGACAACACCCCAGAGCAAGCCACTGCTCACAAACCAGCCCAGGGCTTGAAACCAGCTCTAATTATCAGACTGTTTCCCCACATCAAAATGCTAAGCAAGAACATAGTGTCTCAGGACAGCTGCCAACAGGAAGGATCTTTAAAAAAAAGGGGAGGGGGGGAGGAAGACTACAATGCTTAGAGAAGCCTAGAGAGGTGCTGTAGCACAGCACTGAGTGAAGAGAGCATGGCACAAGCCTAGTGAGTTTTTTCTGCCTAATTTTAAACCTCCCTCCAGCCCCAGCTACTTTATACATCTGTCAGATGAGGGGTGAAGTGGGTTCAAGATGTTTGTTGTTTGTTTTTTACACCAATGTATGATGTCAAATTAAAGGAGAGGCAAGTGAAGCTGAATTATTTTAGCTAAATTAAAACCACGCATTGCTTTTCACACAGAGTGCAATGGCAGACAGCTGGAATGCAGCAGCCTATTCCTGCAGCAGGTTAAATGAGTGTCAGCTATGAATAGCAGCAACACTGGGGAGCTGGCACTGAGGTTTTACTGTCTATTATACCCCTGCATCCAAATGACAAATAAATGCCAAGCATCCAAGATGATCAGAGGGCTGGAGCACCTCTCTTATGAGGACAGGCTGAGAGAGTTGAGGCTGTTCAGCCTCTGGGGACACCTTAGAGGAGCCTTCCAGTACCTGAAGGGGGCTTCAGGAAAGCTGGGAAGGGACTTTTGACAAGGGTTTGTAGTGACAGGACAAGAGGAAATTGATGAAACTTGAGGAGGGGAGATTTAGACTGAGATTAGGAAGAAATTATTTCCAGTGAGGGTGCTGAGACACTGGAACAGGTTGCCCAGGGTGGTCATGGATGCCTCCTCTCTGGTGGTACTCAAGGCCAGGTTGGGCAAGGGCTTGAACAACCTGGTCTAGTGGAAGGTGTCCCTGCCCATGGCAGGAGGAGTGGAACTAGATGATCTTTAAGGTATCTTCCAACCCAAATCATTCTATGACTCCATGAATCAAATTTATCCAGCCTGACAAATGCTGAAGGGACTCCACATTCCCAGGAGCATGAGGAACCAAAAGAAAGAAGTTTAAAAACCTAATCAGAGTTAAAACAACTCTGCCTCCAGTTCAGCACCTTACAATCCCTTTCTCATTCTCCAAGGCTGGAAGTTTTAAGCTCTGACTGGGAAATCAGGTATCAGAAAGGGATGTTCAGCGTTAGTCTTCTGGCTTTGCTTCTGCTAATACTTCCTCACCACCTGTACCTAGTGAGCCTTTGTGGTCATCTTAGAGGGAGCAGCTAATGGTGGCAGGTTGAGCATGCACAAATTAAGTTAGCTGGCTTTGAGGGGAAGGAGGTGATGAGTGCTGCTGGTTTTTACCACTGTAGATACTTGAGATGTCCTCCAAGAGGACAGCTGAGGTATCCTGGGATGAGAGCAGGGTGCCTGCTCCAGCCAACCAAAATCTGGTTCAGATCACAAGTGAGAACATGAAAGACAAGAAGAAAAGAAATCACCCTGAAGTAATTAAGAACCCATGTCCACAAATGTCTTGCTGTATGTCTAACTCCAGCACTGAAACCTTGTAATTAGAGGTGCATAAAAAAGACTGAGTGAGGTGTATATATAAACAAATTTAGGGGCAGGATTAAATGCACTGAATGTAATTACAGATGGTCTCTTCCAAGACTAGAATGGCTACTCTTACTTTCTCATAAATTCAAAGCTAAGCAACACTTGTGTGATATTCTGCCTCAAACAGTGACAAAACCTGGCATCAGGGGCCAGTGGAGGGCTGCAGATACCTCAGAGTCCTGCCTCCAAGTTTAGGTTTAGCTTGCCACAGCACAGATAGTGCCTTGTTTATAATGTCATTTCCATCCCATTTCCCTTTCCACTGAGCAGTATGAAGCTGGTTGGTTGTGTGCCAGACAGGGTGCAATTGAGCAGAGTCTGCAAATGATCCATTTGGGGACCATGAGGTATGGAACAGCTTTTTAAGGCTCTGCTCTGTTTTTCCTCCTTCCTTCCCTACAACCCACATTTCTTATATGCAATGTCCTGAGGTTATCTGGCAGTGGAGGGAAGAGCTAGAAGTTTAGACACACTTGCCATGTGAGTATGTAAAGTCAGGCAGTGGGAACCAAGACACCTGACAGCCTCTTTCATATACCTGTTAGCACATAGCCCCAACAACTGCTTCTAGCCAAACACATACAACAAGCTCCCAAATTTCCCTAGCAGAAATTATTTGCTCCACCCATGCTGTTCATTTCAGCAGGCAGCACCACAGCACTTCCCAATGGGGATTAAGTTGGCTTTCTTGGGGGAATTACAGGGTTTGCTACCTTTATGTTTGCTAAATGCCAGCTAATGTGGTCTGTGAGGCACAGGGTGTCTGTGCAGTCCACATTTGCAAACTCTGAGGAGACTCCCAACTTCAATAGGAGCTGCTAACTTGTGGCAGCAATTAGATGCCAAGCAGGCCCCTTATTTAACACCTCACAGCTTCATTTAGTTACCTAAATTGAAACATCAATGAAAGAAAGGTAGATAAATTTGTTAGATATTAATCCCAAGGTGGCAGTTGGAAGAAGACTCCCAAGTACTTCTCCAACTTTTTAGAGGTGTTTTACCACATTCAGATGGAGACTTTGTTCCCCAATTCTCCTGCTGCCTTGCTATAAGGTGGAAACTAAAATAGGCTTTCTAAATGTAGGGCATGTAGCCTGAAACTGCAGTTATTAGTTTTGAAGTTAGAAGCATTGCAACACATGACCTCATGCACATGCAGTCTAGCCCACACCTCTCTGTACTGGCTCTGCCAATCTCCAAGCACTACACAATTAGTTACACTAATTAGTAGAGGGGGAGGGGGAAAAAATCAACATCATAAACCAGAATCAAACACCAGTATCCTCTGACAAGCCTGCAGAAGAGAAGGCTTCAGGGAGACCTTAGGGCAGCCCTCCAGTATCTGAGAGCGGCTACAAGAAGGCTGCAGAGGGACTGTTTGCAAAGGCCTGCAGTGACAGGACGAGGACAATGGTTTGAAATGAGAGAAGAGCAAATTTAGATTGGATGTTAGGAACAACTTCTGCACCATGAGGGTGGTGGAACACTGGAAGAGGTTGCCCAGGGAGGTAGTTGAGGCCCCATCCCTGAAGATATTCAAGGTCAGGTTCAACAGGGCTCTGGGCAACCTGATCTAGTGGAAGATGTCCCTGCTCACTGCAGAGGGGTTGGACTAAATGAACTTTGGAGGTCTCTTCCAACCGAAACCCTTCTATGATTCTTTTCTAAGTCCTGTCACTCTGGTCTGCCCTAGTAGGATGTGTACATAGCTCAGCAGAGGCATTTTGAATTCTACCTCACATTTCAGCACTATCTAGCCTCATAACAACCTTCTCCTTCCCAAAATAGGTAAAGTAGTATCTTATCCATTCTTGTTCTTTAGGGCAGGTCCATCCACCTCCATTTTGCACAAAACCAGCTCAATATTCTGTCATGGTGGATAAGAATTGGCCAGTTCAGTTAGCAGATGCTGAGAACATAAACCACCTTTCACATAGTCCATCAGAGACCAACACACAATGGACTTATGTTTGGAGAGAGGGATGAACACATCCAAGCGGAAAAAAACACAGGCAGTTGGGTTCTTGCCCATCCGCTTTCTGCCGGCTGCTCGGCTGGCCAGCGAGCACATGGTTTTCTGCAGCACCGGCCCAAGACTGCACTTAGGTCCTGCACTTCAAAGCAGACCTCAGCAGGAAAAAGGACATCACAACTTAGTCAAGGCTGTACTTTAGTCCATTTATCAGTGCTGAAAATTGTCCAAAGCACAGGGAGGTCTACAGCTCTAACACCTGGAGTTTAACTTTCTGAGCCGATCAGCTTCCTGGCATTATCTGCTGAGTACAGCCCTGCTCTCCACACCAGCAATCTAGGTGGGAACCAGTGTGTGGCCAGGTGAGCTGCTGTGAGCACTCAAGAGACAACAGTTCAGTGCAGGGACATTTACAGAAGCTATTGCAGCAGGCAGAACACGACAAGCCACAGGTCCAGACCCCTGATGACTGCCTGGAGGTGGGAAAAAGATAAGCAAAGAGATGATCCAAGGGCTGGAGCACCTCTGATGTGAGGACAAACTGAGGAAGCTGAGGTTGTTCAGGCTAGAAAAGGACTCTGGGGGGACCTTAGAGCTGCCTTCACTTAAAAGGATTCTACAGGAAGGCTGCAGAGGGACTTTTGCATGAGAGTGTCTAGAGACAGGACAAGGGGGAATTGTTGACACTGAGGGAGAGCAGGGTTAGACTGGATCTTAGGAAGAAGTTCTTCAGTGTAAGGGTGGTGAGACTCTGGAACAGGTTGTCCAGGGAGGTTGTGGCTGCCTTCTCCCTGGGTGTGTTCAAGGCCAGGCTGCATGAATCCTTGAGCAGCTGAGTCTAGTTGACAGGTGTCCCTGCCCATGGAGGAGAAATTGAAGTGGATGACCTCTGAGGTCCCCTCCAACCTGAGTCATTCTAGGATTCAGAGACTGCACTGGGTTGGAAGGGACCCTCAAAGACCATCTTGTCCAACCCCACGACTGTCAGCAGGGACACTTCCAACTAGAGAAGGCTTGCCCAGGGCCACATCAAGTCTGACTGGAACATCTTGAGGGAGGGAGCCTCAACCACAGCCCTGGGCAGCCTGTTCAGTGTTTTGCCACTCTCATTGTGAAGAAGTTACTGCTGACATCCAACCTAAATATACCCTGCTCCAGTTTCAAATCACTGTCCCCTGTCCTACCACTACTGGCCCTTCTGAACAGTCCCTCCTTAGCCTTCCTGTAGGGCCCCTTCCAATACTGAAACACAGCTCTAAGGTCTTCCTGAAGCCTTCTCCTCTCCAAGATGAACAGTCCAAATTATTTCAGCCTGTCTTCACAGCAGAGGTGCTCCAGCCCACTGATCATCTTTGTGGCTCTCCTCTGGACCTGCGCCAGCTCTCTTGTGCCAGGGGACCCAGAGCTGGACACAGCACTCCAGGTGGGGTCTCACCTAGGTAGAGCAGAATCATCTCCCTGAACAGCTGCTGGCCACCTCCCACAGTGGCTGTCCATCTCCTATGGTGTCTGTCAGCTCACAAAACCAAGTCACCTTCTTAAGACATTCCCTTCCTTAAGCAGTGCAAAGGCGTGTTTATTGCAAGTCACTTAGATGCAATAAACCACTTCACAGCAAGCAGCTGGTTTAAAAGGTTCCTTACTTGATGAGAGAACCAGAAGCAGCAGATGTAACATGGAGGTTAGGTTCTGCTAGCAGGATGAGGTGGTGCCCTCGTTCCCAGCCACCTTATCTAGGTGTTTTCTGTCTTATCTGGACACATCCTAGAAATGGCAGCAGTTCTTAAAAGACACATCATAACAACAAGACCTGTACTAGGTCAGTAAGACCCATCCAGCACAGCACTCTCCAGGCAGCAGCAGCCAGAACTGTATGCTTGGGAGAAATATTAAACTGACAGAAGAATGAACTGTACTGCTCTATACTGGAAATTAATACTGACACAGAAGATCCCATCCTCTCCCTGTAGCTGGAACAGTGAGCCGGGTCAGGAAAACAAACTGGCAGGAGACACAAGCTTTTCCTCTCCCTCCTGTGCCAGCAGGAAGCTCCTGGTGGCACTGTAGCCATTCGGATCACTGCAGTTAGGTCTTTCTACTGCACCACAGTGCTAACTGCAGTGGAAATGTGTCACTGTGAAAAGGCAGCTCGGAATCAAAACAAACATCCTGCATTGTTTTGGTACCTTGTTATTTCCATGACCTTTCAGTTCTCTTTCAAAATTCCCAGGTTTATCAGCAGCTAGCAGTTACCTGCTTTCTATGAACCCTGCATGAAGAACCAGAGTGGGAATTTCAAGGCATCCACCTAGGCACTTTCCCAGCTTTCGTAAACTTTAAACTCCACTTAAGTCTGATGGGGGAAATTAATGTACCAATGAATGGGAATGTGCTGCCTGCACCTGCACTTCCCTTGGGAGAAAACTATCTGTGAGTAGTTAAGCTGCTCAATTTACTTCATCAGTTCATCTTGTACACCATAATGCTTCCATCAAAAGATCTATTTTTTTAATCAGAATCTACATCTATCTAACTATCTACATCTATCTATCAAGATACCTGCTTCATACACACAATGATGCAATTTAACAGTCTTTTCCTGGCAAGATTATAGGTTTCAAGACTACACAAAGCACTACCCAAACCTCAGGGCAGCCCTACAGAATCACAGAAAGTTGGGAGCTGGAAGTGATCTCTGGAGATCGAGTCCAACACCCCTGGCCAAGGCAGGGTCATCTAAGAGAGGGTCACACAGGAAAAGATGCAGGTGAGTTTGGAATTTCTCCAGAGATGGAGACTCCACCACAGATGGAGACTCTACCATCTCTCTGGGCAGCCTGGTTCAGTGTTCCATGATCAATGAAAACATTTCTTCTCATGTTTAGATGGAAACATGATATTCACATTTGTGCCCATTACCCCTTATGCAGTCACTGAGCACCACTGAAAAAAGACTGATCCCATCCTCCTGACACCCACCCTTTAAGTACTGATCAGCATTGATGAGATTCCCCCCTCAGTGTAGAGGGGAAACTAGTCAGTTCTCCAGACTAGAAAGCCCCAATTCTCTCACCCTTCCCTCCTAAGAGATATGTTCCAGTCTCCTTAGCATAGAATCACAAAACTGAAGTTGGAAGAGAGATTTGAGATCACCAAGCCAAACCACTCACCTAAGAGCTCACAATCCCACCACTGCTGCTAAGCCCCTACCGCTAAAACAAGTCACTCAGCACCACATCCACACATCTTTTAAACATGGTGACTCCACCACCTCCCTGAGCAGCCTGTTCCAATGCCTAAGAACCCTTCCTACGAAGTAATTTTTCCTAATACCCAACCTGAACCTTCATTCCATGAAGATCTGTGTCTGTATTTGTCACTAGAAACTAGTTACATCTTAGTGCCATTCTGCTTAACCCAGTTGCAATTATTCAAATATCTTCTAGAAGCTCATCTGTACATAGGACAAAAAAAAAAAAATAAAAAATCCTGCCTTCCTGGTTTTTTTTCTATAGGAGCTTTACTGTTTCATGGCTCTGAGATGAGAACCTTCATCAGACAGGCCCAAAGCAGGGCTTCCATCAGAGGCATGAGTCCTTAGAGAGTTAATGAGCACACACTGCAGTTCTGAGCAGGGTATTCTGGGGAGACTTAAGAAAGCAGAGAAAAAAGGGATTTTCTGTATGAATTGCTGACAAACACTTCACCATAATTGTAGGCTGAATTCTCTCATGTAATAGGAGGTTTGGCTGGAATTACATCTCTGTTTCAGTATGTCTCCCTCTGAGCATCCCCTAAAGAGCACACAGAAGAGATTCCCCCAGCAGAACATGCCAATTAAAGTGGTGGTGCCAAAGAGTTGAGTCTGCACACCCAGAGAGACCAACCACTGCCACTCCAACTCATGTCAAAGCCAGGGAGAAAACCTCTGCTGCGCAGCACCAATGCTTCACCTGAAACAGTCTGAAGTATGTAGCTCCCCTGACTTTCTGCTTAGTGGCAGCTCTGGCCACCCTCATCCAGAACACAAAGGTCCTGCAAATGAGGAAGCCATTTCCCAGCCCTCAAGTGCTCAGATCAGCCCACAGACATCACGTGAGGGACTGGGCAAGGAGGAGGATGAGAGCAGCCATCTCCTCTCTTCCTCCTTAAGGAGCTCCTGTGAGATAACCAAATGTCCCTCAGCCAGAAGCATCACGGCAGTGGTGAGTCAAAGGGACTAGTCCTGGAAAGGATACACCTCCAAAATCAACATCCAGTGCTTCACAGCTGCCAGGGCAAGGCTGCTGCAGGGACAGGCTCTGCTGTGAGGACCAGGTGCCAAAAGGACACTGCTGTGAATCTCCCATCAAACTCTGCTGGGTGCTCGATGGACTTTAACGCAATTTTAGCAAAACAGAATGAAAAACAGGAGCATGGGTTTTATCAGCTCACCCACCCACACTGCTGGAGAGGGGGGTTGTTGAAAGCAAATTAAAATGACAAGAGTCCTTTGCACCAATACATCAGATAAGCAGAACTGTACACACCTCACTTAGCTTTTGTGAGCACTCATGTGCACATGCAAGGATCCTGCACCAATCTGCAGGTGCTCACCACGACTAATAAAACCCTCGGCAGGGTTAATAAAAAACCGTAGGAGGGACAGCAAGAAGCAGCAGCTACAAGCATTAGCTGTAAAACAAGATATACCTTGCAGTTTACCTATTTTGACCTTGAGATGACAGAGAGAGAAGGTAGCAAGGCAAATACTGTGTGGTCCAGCTACTACAAAGATACAATACAGAACTGAAAGTGAAGACAGAGACTGAACACTTCATAGACCCTTCTTCTGCCCCTGCATCTGCTGCAAGTGCTGCTGTGTCTCCTCTACTGTGATGCTTAAACGTGTGAAGGCAGAGCACAGGGAAGAAGGGCCAACTCCATTCTTGGGCTGTAAAAATGACTGTAAGAAAAGAATTAAAGAGGAATAAACAGTTTGGATGTCAACAAGTCAACAGTGGACTAGGGGAAAAGGAAGAAATTGAATAGAGTATCTAGAAAGGGGATGGAAAAAAATTAAAGCAAGAAGCACAACTGGGGCCAAAGATTGATTATTTTTTTCTTTTCTTTGAAAGAAGTGTGACCAAAGGACAGAATGTTCATTAATTTATTTTCCTGAACACCCTGCCTTAGCCAATGCATCACATTCTGCCCAGTTTGTGAGCTTGAGCCCTACCCAGTTCCTCTCTTCTCTAGGATGACCACGTGGCTATTAAGGCAGGGCTCTAATTACAATTAAACTGCAGGGAAGCATGTAGGCATGCAAGGGAAGTGATGGTCTAGCTGCTACACAACTGCAGCCACAGAACAACACACATGATAACACCCCAGACTTCAGTCATCTGCCATCAACCACATTTCATGTATTTAAGAGCATGGAAATACATTTAACTCATGTTCACATTCAACCCTGTTGCTTTCTTTGGGTGCATGAAACCTAAAAGACCACAAGCTACACAAAAAGAAAAAAAAATACCCAAAAGAGAGTTTGTCCTGCTGCCTAAATGGTGAGGGAAAGGTGGCGGTCCTGCAGTGAGGATGCCATGGCTCTGTCCAGCTAGGGCACCAAAAGCCAAAGTGAGGACAGGCACCTTCTGCCCTCAGCAGCTCTCTGTATGCACCCACAGAGCAGGGTACCCCAGGAGACTGCCTACAGAGAAAGACCCACCTGCAAACAAACTCTGACGAGGCAGAACAGAAGGTCGACACTGCCTCCAAAACTGTCCAAACAGGGGTTCTTTCAAAACTCAGGTCCCTGCTCATGAAGCAGAGCTTTTCACAGCACTGGACACACAGAACCTGCAGCTCAGGAGGTGCTGATTTCTAGCCCACACACAGCTCTCTGGACAGGACAGGTACCAGCAAGGAAGCACATGGAGGGGAAAAATGGATCCGTAGGTACTTACATGCAAGATGAAAATTAACTGCACTTTAGGTATACTTTAAAAACAAACAAACATAGAATAACCCTGTGTGACACACTGCTCCCCAAAAATCATCCACCTTAACCCCAAAATGCCCATGCAAAGACATGCCTGCTGAGTGCAGGGGTTTGAACTAGCTGACTTTACAAGCTTCCCTCCAACCCAAAGCATCCTATGCATTCCATATGCTTCTAGCAAACAAGTGATGCAATCAGAGTCTTTATTAGTGACACTATGGCTACAGGATTAATCAACCCAAAGCTCATTACCAGAGGTGTTTCAAAAACAGCATACCAAACAATAGGAAAAAAAAAAAAAAAAAGGCCAAATGTTATACCTGTTAGATCTCAGTTGATAAATTCCCCCCTTCAACCTAATCAACCAATCAGTGTAGAAGCAAAAGTAATTGGCACAAAACACTGTTCAATAAGCATGGGTAATTCTTATGTCAGGCACACATCTTTTCATTTGCTTTTCTCTCAAGACTTACCTATGCTTTTCTAGTTCGTTGTGTGATGACCTATTGGGAAAAAAAAAAAGAGAGAGAGAGAGAAAAGAAATATTAAAGGAAAAATAAACCAAGATTTTAGAATATTTAAAAGCCATTTTTGCCTAAGTTGCAAAAGAGCTCTCTGAAACATGTATTTATAAGAATTATGAAACAGCTTCTCTGTTAAATTAGTTCACTTTTACATCCCTTAGATACTTCAAGGTATCAACTTAATTTCCATGAGTAAACCGTGGGTTTGGGGGAGAATTATAATAAATTTGCATTTATTAGCATTCAATAGATTCAGAGACAGAATTGGACATTAAAAGACTGAGCAGGTTAGTAATAAAAACGGCCCACAGGATTTTTATCTGTGAAGAAAAATTATGAGGGGGCAGAAAGTGTTAGAAGATCCAAATGGTAGTAGGTAAAAGTAACAAGCACCCCAAAAACAGCTTTCAAGCCCAGGGAGAAGCAGAAAGAAAAACCACTGCTGCTGCTGTTGACATCTTAATGGCAAAAAAAAAGAGAGGAATCCTCTTAATTCTCTGAGTCTACATGCAGGAAAAAAATAAATCACAGCCCCTGAACTGACCACATCAGTATGTTACTGTCTTCCAACCTTTTTTTTTTTTTTTTCTCTCCCCAAGTGATGCCACAGGTTTATTTGCCATGTGAAGGCAGCCCCGAACTTCTTAGTAGATTTTTTTTTTTTTAATGATTCAGCTGGAAATATTAATTTTATTTATTTATACAGCTGAGATTAAAAACATTCCTAAAATGGGAGTTATTGTCACCACTTCAAAACCAGCAACTTCCCGGACTTTTAGTTTTATCCCCCTGAAAACATGCCCAGTACGTAAGGATCAAAAGACACAAAGGCGGAGGCAGCTTTTACAACCGGCAGATTACGTCAAAGCAGCTCTGCTCCGACGTGCTGTAACCCCTGCCTGCATCTGGGCATGACGTGCTGGCCCAGGTGGCTTTCTGGAGCTGTCAGTGCACAGAGAGAGCAGAGACATCACAGCGTGAGAAACCTCCTGCAGAAATGCAGGATCTGCCTGGTGGCAAAGCCTCCTGCCTCTCCCCGCACGCACGGCTGGATGCTGCAGCGTACCTAGGTGTTGCTGCTGCTCAAAGCATCTCTGCAGCCACTGAGAGGGAAGAAGGGAAGCAAAGGTCAGGCAGAGAAAGATCTTGTGGATCTGTAAGCAGCTGCAACCTGAGAATCCAATCAACAAACCCACAAACAATTGATTTCAGGCTGGTGCAGCTCCTGATCCTGCAAGGATGACAGGACGAGGGGTAAGGCTCTGAACTGGAAGAAGCTGGATTGAAATGAGACACGAGGAAGAAATTCTTCCCCCTGAGGGTGGTGACGCACTGGCACAAGTTGCCCAGAGAATTTATGGAGGCTCCAAGCCTGGCAGTGTTCAAAGGCAGGTTGGATGGGGTCTGGAGCAAGCTGGTCTAGTAGGAGGTGTCCTGCCCATGGCAGGGGAGTTGGAACTAGATGATCTTGAAGGTCCCTTCCAACCCAAACCACCCTATGATCCTGCAATTCTATGAATTAGCCGAACTGCCCATCTGCAAGCAGAGGAAAACTCAAATGCTTACAATGTTCAGCACTGATGCTAAGCCACTTTCACCAAGACATTAACCATGTCAACAATCACCTAGTATTGGTTTCTGCAGAGCCTATGAATTCTTCCTTTACCTGTTTGCTAAATTTCGTGTATCAAATGAACCCAAATCTGGTAAAATCTGTACTCCTGCAGTGCCACATCAGTGCTCGTGACCAGTGCAGCAGGAGAGCAGGTGGGCTGAGTTTGCTGTCATTTATTGCCTTTTGCACCATTTGACCTTAATCAGAGTATTTATTTTCTACTCCTACACACACAGAAAGGAACCAAACTTCTTCTCCACTAACACTTAACCACACCAACACTCACACAAAGTGACAAATGCTATGCCAAGTCCACCAATATTTACAAAACCAAACAGAAAAAAAGTTCAGGAGGGAACCATTCTCCCCGAAAACTCCCCCCAAGGCATAAAGCCACTCTGTAAGAAAGGAAACACTGGCTGCTCTGGATTCATCCCTACATGGACACCTCCTGGAGGTTTTTGGCAATTAGATGATTGCTGGAAGTACCCAATTCTGAGCTGCCTGCTGCAGCAGAGCTCACAGCCAGCTCTGGTGAGCATACATGGTGGTCGTCATGCAGTGACCAGTGCACGAGCAGCAGAAGCACTGGCCAAGCAACTCAGCCTGTGCAGAGTGTTTTGGTGGGTTAAAAGAGGATGCAGTGAGCAGCTGGAAGTCCTTCTCCACCCAGCACACCTAACAAGCAGCTCTGGTTCGTGAAGGTAACTATGGGATATGCTCTGCCAAACCAGGTCTGGAGGGGCAGAGCTGCCCGCCCTGCCTATGCCAGGCAGCGGCAAACTTATGCCACTTTGCAGAGTTCCTCATGCCACAAAAGCCTGACACCTGCAGTGTGCAATCATGGGCACCAGCCACACATTTCAAGAGGTGCAAGGAGGCTGAGCAATGCGCCAACCCTCAGGCCTTACCCAGGAACCAAAATGGGAACTTTTGCTGTTGATCTGACCATGACTCCAGCTACAGAACAAGCTAAATGCACTACTACTAGCACAATGGCTTTTTTTTTTTTGTTGGGTTTGCTTTCAGAAGAGGTGAACCTCTTTCTAAATATTGTTTATTCTCTCGTTCACCACCTACAGCATGCTACGTTCATGTCCTGCTCTTCATGCAACATGAAGTGCGGATAAAAATCACCAGCACTTGTCTGCACACACACACCAGTACTCCAAGCACTACCTCTGCTTCAAAATGGAGTCTTTTACTACTTCAAGGAAAGATATAACTAAGACGACATAATCCTACATCACAGAATGGCTTCGACTGAAATGGACCTCAGAGGTCATCTACTCCAACCTCCCTGCCATGGTAAAGTCCCTCTCCAGCCTTCCAGTAGGATACCTAAGGTACTGGAAGGCAGTTGTAAGGTTACCACCAGAGTCTTCTCTTCTCCAGGCTGAATAACCCCAGCTCCCTCAGCCTATCCTCATAGCAGAGGTACTCCAGCCGTTGGATCATCCTTGTGGCCCTCCTCCAGACTCACTCCAGCAGCTCTCTGTCCTTCTTAACGATCGAGATGCCAGAATTGGACACAGTATTTGAGGTGGGGTCTTGTAAGAGCAAAGGGGAAGAATCACCTCTCCTGACCCGCTGGGCACAGTTGTATATTGATATAAAAAAGACAGATGTACAACTGTGATTTGCAGACCAGTGGTCAGTGGAACCCTTCAAAAGCAGCCTGCAAAAGAAGCAAGACTTGAAGTGTTTAGCTTCACTTCATCATATTTGGTTCTGTACCTCCAGTAAAATTTAGCAAACTTGAGGGTAGCAGTCATGAAGGAAAGATCTCATTTAAAAAGTTCAGATAAAAACAAAGGAGGAAAAGCCAACAATACAAAAAAATTATTAGCAAAATCATAGACTCAGGAGATCAGGAATGCTTCTGCTTAGACTACATTGTTGACCTGAGGCAGCCCTAATATCCCTTTTGCAAATGCTGAGCAGTTCACCAGCTACCAAGGAGCACCTGGATTTCCTCTGTGAATACACTGTCAGGGGAAGAAGCCAAGCAAGTACCTATGTTGGTTTGCAAGACAGTGCACTGCTTCCAACAGCACATCCCCTGAGCTGTCCCTTTCCACTGCCCTCCCTGCCCTAAACAAGAATTCTAGCTATCAGATTGAGCATTTGGCCCATGTGACATTCAGCAGACACAGCTAAGCAACCAGGATGGGTGCTAATTGAGATGGTAAGACTAGCAGAGAAAAGACACGTCCCCTCTAAGCCTGCTTTCTACCAGTTTATATGGGGGAGCCAGTAGGAAGTGCCCACTATCATTTCCTAACCTCCAACAGATCAGTGCTCCCTCCCTGCTTGCTGTCACCTGCAAACATCCTGAGGGGGTTGCAATCTCTTTGTCCAGATCTTGATAAAGATTAAAAAGAACTGTTCCCAGCACTGAGCCCTGGGGAACACCACCTGAGACCAGCTGCCAGCTGGATTTAACTCCAATCCCCACCACTTTTGGGCCCAGCCATCAGCTGTTTTTTTTACCCACTGAAGTGCCCACCCATCTAAGCCATGAGCAGTCAGTTTCTCATGTGGGATATAATGTCAAATGCTTTAATAAAGTCCAGGTAGACACACCCACAAATTTCCCCTCAACTACTAACCAAGGTCAGTTTGCCATAAGCAGCTTGCCCATGCAAGGCTTCCTGGTGCAGACAAGGATGGCAAGGTGTTGTACAACCCACATGCAGAGGACACAACTCCACCTAAAGCTGCACAGCACTTGGGAGGGCCACCTGCAAACTATACTGCCTGCACTCTACCTTTTGTCTGGACTGAAAGAGAAAGAACAAACAGAGCAAGACGTTTGACAAGGCGCTACAGGTTGAGTGTCCGCATCCAGTTCCCGTTCCCCAGCATGTCAGTGTGGAAGAGCACGCAGTTCACACACCCACAGCCTGGCCTGGATGTGGCTTCTGCACAGTTTTTGCCTGGAAGGATGCTGCTGATTTGCTTCCAGGGAATTCCCTCTCCAGATCTATAATCTGTTGTGGGACGCACGTGAAAATATTACGGCCCACCACCTGAATCACCAGAGTGGTGCAACATGAAACCTGAAGGTATGCACATGTCCTGCCCAGCATTCCCTGCTCCTGGGTGGGAAAATGGCTTTTTCCATCTGTTTTGAACTTGATGTGTCACTTACAGCCTGTCAAAGAAAAGGCTTGGATGGAATTAATCCACTAGAAATTACTTGTGCATTCTCCTCATAGCAAAACTGAAGCAGCCCTGCAGATTCGGCTGGGATCTGGGAACCAAGCATCCTGGCACAGCCTCGATGCAGAGCTCTGGCTCCCAGTTACCTCGTTCAAGTTTGAGCTGCCACATGTTTGCGGTGGTGAGGTCCAGACATGCTTCTAACACGGTGGCAAGTTGTTTTCCTCAATTGCATGAGCACTGCAGTTCCCAGGCAGTGCAGACCTACTGCAGTTCCTCAGGAGTGACAGACTCAGCTGACGAGATCTGTTATACCGGGACTAAAATGCAACGGTTTTAAAAACAAGGGTGGTGGCATCGGTTGCTTCAGGAAAGCAAGCCCAGAGGAATCAGAAAGCCAGGTATAAAAGCAGAGGAGCCATGTCAGTCTGCACAGCCTGGTGTGCAATGTTTTAGTCTCAGCCTCCCCCACGCAAAACAAAACAAGGCAAAAATAAAATAAAAATTAGGTCCTGATCCCTAAGCTGCTTTGTGAGGGCACAAAATAACATCTGCAGAGAGCAAGGGGCTTGTTCTGCAGGCCACAGGGTGACCCTCACCATGAGCCAACATTAACAGAGGAACTCGGACGTTAAGCTCTGTTTTCATTTGAAACACCAAATGCAGCTCTCATCTTTTTCTAGATAAAACCTTTTGTCAGAACATGGCACAAAGTACAAGTCTATTTATATAACATATGAGCAAAAATACCAATTAATAGATATAGAAGACGTATTTTCAAACTGGCATTTATTTTGCTACCCCTCCTTCCATAAACAGCTCCTAAATGATCAAACCAAACACAAAGCACCACTAACATCCAGTTCCCTTCTTTGCAAGGAAATTTAAACGTGACCTCAGGAGACTGGCATCTAACACCAACATTTTGCTTTTTCGGTTTACCTTATTTCTGACCCTTTCATGGCAAAGCAGCTGCCTGAGCTCCCCCATGGACGGGTACAAAATCCACCTCACTCCCCATGCATAGCTTGAGCCACCCCACACCCTGGGAGGGCCTAAGGAAGCCCAGCTCTCTGCAGGCTAGCTGCATTCCTGCCAAGGCACCCTGCCTCGTGAGCAAACGTCACCCAGCTCCAGGTCTGTGTCGTATTCCTCCTCAGCATTATCACACATGTGTCGCCTGTCCATTGCCTCGAATCAAACAGCAAGCCTGGGGGGCACTTTTCACTGTTTGTTATTAATGTTTCCAAGGCACGACTGCACTAAATCCAGCTGGTTTATGTCTTTAATTCCAGCTCTGTAGTAGCATGCATTATCTATACTACAACCACTTCTCTGTTAGAGGAGACATTTATAATACTGTGGTCAAGTACCCGATCAGTAACAAGAAGATATGACCTAGGTTTACCTCCCCCTCAAAAGATAATCTCGTGCCTTTCTCCCATCTCCTGTTGTCTTCACAAAGTAAGAATCCAGTTTCATTCATCAAAGGATTTTGGTCAAGGCTACTGGAGAGGAACAAGTCTGAATCTCAGCTGAGGAGCTGGTACAAGTGGCAAAGCAGAGAGAAAACAAAGCAGTTTGGTTTGTGTGACACAGGAAAGGGCACATCGTAGGACACTGACTGAAAACACCTCAAATCAAGCCATTTTGTTGTAGAAGTGAAAAATCACTAAAAATTTTGTCTGATTGCTACTAATAACCTCAAGAATACTGCTCAGCAGCAAACTGCTAGTGGCCACTTCCAATTCTGATCCAAAGCTATCAGTGGACAAAGCAAAAACACAAAAATTCTTGTGGTGGATTAAAGATTTCTAGATTTCAGCTAATTAAGTGTAATTCTGCTGGTGTTTTTCCCCCAATGAGCCCAAATCTGTCAAAATTACTTCTCGCTTAACCGCAGTCAAGAAACCAGCAAGCTTTTAGCCCAGACCTGAGTATCCTGGCCAAAGTGTGGGCAGCCTTCCACCCCCTTCTTCTCCTGTGGGTCTGTGCCTCTTCAATGAGAGAAGATGGAGGTCTCAAGATGCCATCTCTTACATGAACATCACCACCACCACGGCAGAGCAAGGAGGTGTCCATCAGTGCCCTCGCAGAACAATTGGGCAGCTGTAATCCACCCCTGCCCGGTCCTCCAGCCTGCAGTGGCCAGTCAGCACACCTGTGCTGGGTATACTGGGACATGCTCATCCCCTTCACCAGGCAGGCTACACTGGGGAGAGAATACAGAACAAAGAAGATGGGTACAGCACACCAGGCTTCCTCACATCTGACAGGTTTTCTCCTCCCCTCTTCCCTGATTTTCCAAGAATGAGGAAGATGATTTTCATGCTTTTCTGTATCTATAGCTCATAAAGCATGAAAAACCACCACCCAACATACAAATACATGTCACTTCTTAATCTGATCAGATGCTGCGAGCAGCAGGATACCAAAACAGATAATGAAAACAACAACAAAGCCACTGCAGTTCTGAAACGTGCAGTTAGCTGTTCCCTTCCTACTCCTCCATCCTTAAGTATCTATTTTTATATATATATGAATAAAGAACCCAATAATAAGGTGCACATTTCAGACATGGATGCAATCACGCCTGCCTGCATCCGATGCTCCAACCCCAGCACGTCTGGAAAATGGTTGAAATGGAACAATATGGCCAAACACTCTGCCCAGTGGTTCACATCACCCACGACCACTCCAGATCCTCTGAACTTTGGCCAGTTGTCTCCCTCTGTTAATCTTTGAGTTGCTCAGGGAGATTTAACTGTGTTATCAAAAATTCAGACTCCAGTCTGGGGCTCGGACCGTAGAGCCTATAAGCTCTGAATAACAATAAAAGAGTGCTGCCTGTGCACCTCCTGCATTTTGGATTGGATTTTCAAATGCAAGGAGAATTTCTTCTCCTCCAATCTCCGCTCACAGGCAGACTTGAGCAGCAATGGGTATATGCAGGTATAGAGTTGGCAGGTACCACACAGAGGTGCCCGCAGGCCCTGCTGCATCTCTGTCCCCGTGAAAGAGCAGGGTGCTGCATTAGAGCAATGCACCTGTTTCCCACCTCAGCCAGCAAGCCCAGGGTCCCTGCCTAAGCAGGCAAACCACTGTCCTGGAGGTGGCCACAGCCACCCGTGAAACCGTTTCTTCACAAGCATTACCCTGTCCCAAAACACAAAGGACTCATCCCTAAACCTAATCACTGCAGCTAGAGGAAAAGAAAGTGTGAGTAAAGACATAAACTGCCCGCTGCAGGATGGCGGTTTGGGAGGTTGCTACTGCTCCAGAGTAGGAATCAGAGGACACAACTGAGCAGGTAAACATAAACTGAGGTGGAAACAGAGCAGCAAGTTAACTGCAGAGCAGACTTTTATCTCTCAGCTTTAATAATGCCAGCAAATCTGTAACCAGGAATCTTTTAATTCTGCTGTATTTGATAGATTACAAATCCTCTGCTCAAAACTCCTGAAAGCAGCTTACAGTTCAGACAAATAACTATTTTGCAGCAGATGACAAGAGACCTAAGAAGGGAAACGATGGTATAATAGGTCTGTAAGTAACACAGATTTTTTGAATGAAAGAGACAGAAAAGAAGAAATCTGTCCTATTCCGTGAGCAGTTTACAGCTGGAAATCCTCTGAGACCTGCTTAGGTTTGCTGTGGATTTTTTTTTTTTTTTTTTTAAGGCCACAAGCATACTTCATAAAAAAACCACTAAAAATCTTCAGGAGCAAAGTGTCTCAGGAAACAAAACATACTCCCTGCTCCTGATGACTTTCCTTTTTAAAACGAACTCATGTCTTCTCTATGCTCCAAGTTGAGACAAAGAATTCAACCGAACCCCTCCAAAATGTAGCAGTACTGCAATTAACACACGCACACACACACCCCCCTCCCTCCCAAAATGGTTGCCCTGCCTGGAGCAGAGCCATAGGGGAACAATTCATTCACCCTCGGTTATCTCCAAGACGCACCGCTTGGCCATGTAGGCATGAGCAGGGTGCTCCTGTTTTTCTCACCAGCTTTCGATTACAGTTTGCACCTGTACTGGCCCACGTGCAGCACACCGTCCCACACCTCCCCAGTTCCAGTAGCCCCAGCTGCCCACTGGAGAAGCGAGAGCAGAGGCTCCCTGCTCCGTTGGAAAACAAGTCACGTGCGAGCCAAGTTCATTTTAGGCTATTCTACAGAAGCCACCATCCAGCACCACCGTGCAGAGCATCGCTGCTCCGGGCAGACGCAGGCCCAGCCGGGCACGGTCCTTGGGCTCCTCTCTGAAGCAGCCCTGGAAGAGCAAAGCAGAGCACAGGGCTGGAGGAGCTCCCAGGCAGGGGCCGGCACTGTCCCTGTAAGACAGCCTCCTGCACGTACACAGCCGCTGCCCCAGCAGCAAACAAAGCTGCAGAGAGCCTGCGCACAGCAGCTCCGCTCATGCCATCGCTACACAGGTAGCGGCTGCGGGGAAAACAACCAAACCACCGCCACAAACAGACGGGTGATGATCGCGATAAGTAACAACCGAGTCATGCACTTGGATGGAGCTGCATGCGGCGGGCGGGTGGACGGGCTGGCTGGCAGCACAGCGGCGCAGCAGAAGCCCCAGAGAGGTCAAGTTCACTCCGGCACCTTCTCACTTAATACCTTCAGGAGAAGTTCAAGTGCTCGGGAGGGTCTCCCACCACCACTCCGCATGCTTCCCCTCCCAGAGCCCAGCGTCTGGCTGCAACCGGAGGCTGCATCTGGTGGGGCTGCCATGGGGGAGGCGGGCAGATCGCTGCCTGCGGTTTATAAATAAATGCTTGGGGGGGGTGGGGGGTGGAAATTAGTGCCATGCAAAGAGAAGTCTGAGTGGCGATGATGGTGTTGAGATCTGCGGGAGAAGCCGCCGTCGGTGAGCGCCGAGCAGAAGGAGCGATGAGGGCGGATGGTTTAGAAGTGCAGTGAGTACTAAGGAGATGGTGTACGCGTGGCAGTGTTTATGTGAGAGATCAAAACAGAGCCAAGCCCATCCAGGGGAAAAAAATGGCGACTACCGGGATGGAGGAAACTAAGAGACTGGATTAGTTATTATTTTTAATAAATGTATGCACTGCACATAAGCTAGACAGGCTGGAAAAGCTGCCGATTCATTCTGAAAAAGCGGTGCGTCTATTACCTGTTATTCTGGGATTTTCTGGCCATGGTGCCTGCCTTTGTTTTCTTTCTGGAATAGTCACTATCGAAGGGTAACACTGATGCATAGCCATGTTCTGCTTCTAGGGACAAAGTCAGCATTAGTAGCAATATATTTTTTCCATGCATTTTTTTCCTCCTTTGCAGGAACGCTAGGGTAAAGAACAGAATTTTTTTCCGGTTGATTTGTTTGGATTTTATTCTGGCATCTCTTAAAAGAAGTGAGATCAAAACCAAAACAGGACAACTTGATAAACCGAAAGGAAAAAAAATTAAAAAAGAAAAAAGGGGGAAAAGTGCCGAAATTAGGAGGATTATTTTAGTGCACATTAAAAACGAGGCGGATCATGCAAACCCCTGTCACGCTGCACTGGGTGGGGGGGGGAGGGGGGACACTGCCATACAATTAGCGACTGCCACACACAGAGAAGTGTGAGGTACCCTGAGCGCTGCCACATACACACACCATCCCCAGCCACAGCCTGACAGAAAAAAGAACCCATTATGGGGCATTTTTTATCAAAAACAGGCCAAGAGACGAGCACTGTTCCTCCCCCAGCGCGGTGCCTCTGGAGAAGGCCGGGTGAACCCCGCACTGCCCGGGCAGGTAGGCGAGGGGCTCAGGACTGGTACCCTCCGGCCCAGCCTGGGCCGCCCACCGCTGCCGCCGCCGCCGCCTCCACACAACAAAGGCCGAGAGCGGCTGGGAGCGCCTGCGGGTGACTGAGTGACTGCCCGCCTGCGCCCAGTACCTCGGTCTCTTCTCTCCAAGTACTCGGCCGCTTCCAGGAGAATTAACAGAGAGTTCAATTCCATGGCTGCCAGTGCAGAGCCGAGCCCTGAGACCCCCGTCGCCCCGCGTCGCACACCGCGCCGAGTTCACGCGCGGGGGACTTCCAAGCCCCCGGTTATAAGGCACCTCTCTCTCAACCTACATTTGACACACAGGAGACGGGCAACCGGCCTCACCAATAGGAAATCTCGATTCGGCGCGGGGGCGGGATGCAGGACGGCAGCCGGACCAATCGACAGCCAGCGCACACCCCGCACACCCCCCCTTTTCCTCTGGCTGGGGCAGGGAATGTTGACAGATCCGCATCGCCGCCTCCGATTGGCTGGCCACTATAGTAACAATTTAGAAGCCGAAGCTTAGCAACAGCACGTGGTGGCCCGGCCCCCGCGCTCGTTGATTGGCCGGATTCTTGCATGTTAAACAGGGGCCGGCTGCCGANCGGAGCGGAGCTCAGCCCTGCCCAGCCCAGCCCCCACACGCTGCTGTGCGGGACACGCTGCCGGAGTGAGCTTCACAGCGACCGGTACCGAACTTAACAGCAAACCGCACAATAGCGAACCGGAAAATAAAGAGGAAAACCAACCCAACAACAAAAGGAAAAAGGCGGCGGGGGTGATGGTGGAGGAGCCCTACAGCCAGGCCTGGGGGGCACTGACTCCTGGGAAGAAAAGCAGTTTCCGCCATAACCGCGCCTTCTCAGGGTAGCTGCAGGCGCCGGCCCAAGCGCTCTGCTGCATTCCTGCCCGGCTGCTCTCCACCGTTCTACCCCACGCCAGGCACGTGTGCTTGCAGCGGCTGTCTCCCGGGGCACAGCCACTGGACCGCCTGCGAACGCTGCCCGGCCAGATCGGAGGATGCTGAGGCGCGACGAGGTCCCTCCTCTACCGGGCTGGTCGCACATGCGCGGTGCTGCGGGGGCTGTTCAGACGGCCCGGCCTGGCGTTCGGCTGGTCAGGGCACACCGCTGGGGTTCACCGGAAGCGAAAGCCTCGTCGGGGTAGGCAGTGGTAAGGTGGTTGTGGCACGGCTGCGCCGTCCCTCGCTCCCTCCATCCGGGAGCTGCCTTGAGCCGGGCTTGCGCTGCAGCGCCTGCTGCGCCTTCAGCGCCGGGCAGTTGGCTCCTGGTTGGGAGCATGCTGCTCGGTGCAGGCCACGGGGGGCGAGGCGGTGCTCGGGGTCCCTGGTAGCCCCAGACCGGAGCAGGGCAGCAGTGGTTTCTCATACATCATACAGTAGTTTTTGTTGAAAAACACCTTTAAGATCACCCAGTCCGACCATTCTCTACAAAGCCTGGTGCTACACCACGTCCCTGAGTACTTCATCCCTGCCTATTTAACACTTCAAAGGATAATGACCACCACCTCCCTGGATAGCTTGTTGCAATGACTGACCACTCTTGGAGCAATGAAATTTTTCCAGACACACAACCTAAACCTCCCTTAATGCAACTTGTGGTCATTTATTCTTGTCCTGTCGCTTGTTCCTTCAGAGGACAGACTCATTCCCACCTCCTTCCAGCCTTATTTCAAGAAGTTGCACAGAGTGAAAAAGTCTCCCCTCAGCCTCCTCCAAACTAAACACTGCCATTTCCCTCAGCTGCTCGTCACCAGACCTATTCTCCAGACCCTTCACCACCTTCATTGCCCTTCTGGACCCACTTCAGCGCCTCAGAGTCTCTCTTGTAGTGAGTGCCCCAAAAATGAACCCGATCTTCAAAGTGTGATTTTGACAGCATCCAGAGTGGTTGGCATGCATTAAGACGGGGAAAAAAAAGCAGCCAACCTCCTCCCTAGACATCAGCAAATAGAGGGCCTACAGGCATCACCAGACCAGGTTTGGGCCCTTGTGCATCTTACAGCAGGAAAGAAGCTCTTGGTATGCCCATTGTGGCATTTCTCACCACCAGCAGAATGTGAAGAGTTTCCTAAAACTAGCTGACATTTCAAGCAGGTTTCAATTCCGTTTCCTCATGTCATCAGGGCTGTACTCAGAAGAGTGTTGGCATATGGCTACAACCAAAGGAAAATCCTCATGCATTAAGTATGCCAAAAAAAAAAAAAAAGAATGAAACTGAATGAGGGAAGCAATACAAATGGGACACCAGAGATGCTGTTAAAACGTGTCTGGCACGGACCTCCATGCCCCCTCACAGCACAGAGGCAAGAGAGTGAGACAGCAGTGTTGTGAAGACAGGCACAGAGGTTTAGAAGAATTACTGAAGTCTACATGATAGTCCAACTTTCTGGGGAAAAGAAAAAAAAAAAAAAAAAAAAANGAAAAAAAAAAAAAAAAAAAAAAAGAGCAGTGGAAAGCCCTCAGAAATGCAGTCAGTTACTGCCAGCTTTCCAACTCTTGCCAGCAAATTCAGCTGCCTTTTCGTCATCTGGATACACAGAAGCCATCTACCAGAATAGCCTGGCTCTTGGCACTCAGGCTGAACAGGAAGGAGCTCAGCACCTTTCCTGTCCACACCATCCTATTTGCTCTGCTAACTTTGCATCCTTATCTCAGATAGCTGCTGCACAGCTGTTGCCTGAAACTGGTTGGTTTTAACACCAGCAAGCCATTTTAGAATAGGCACATTTGAAGCTGTGCTGTGATCAGACATTGGCATATCTTCAGGACAAAAGTGCTGAAGCCTGTAATCAGTCCCTGCAGAGCAGCACTCGGGCACACAAGTGGTCCCATTGATTTTAATTGAACTGCTTGAATAAGAGCTGTTCAGCATATAGGAAAGCAAGAGAATGTTTTCCTGTGGTAGAAGATTATAGACTCATAGAATTGTTTTGTTTGGGAAAGACCTTGAGATCATCCAGTCCAACCATTCTCTAACTCTACCAAGGCTGGTGCTAAAACCATGTTCCCCAGAACCACATCTGCCTCTTGAAACACCTCCAGGCATGGGGATTCAACCACCTCCCTGAGCAGTCTGTTCCAGTCTTTGAGAACCCTTTCACTGAACAAGTTCCTGTTAACATCCAACCTAAACCTCCCCTGGCGCAACTTGAGGCCATTTCATCTTGTCCTATCACTTGTTACTAGCGAGAAGAAACCAACACCTACCTTTCTCCAGTCTTCTTTCAGGTGGTTGTAGAGTGAGAAGGTTTCCCCTCAGCCTCCTTATCTCCAGAATTATGCCAGCTACTGTTTCCTTTACCATTGACGATAGCAATTCAGATTAAAATAAGGATTATGCTTTACTCTTTTTACAAGATTGTGGTAAAACTACACAAATGTTACACCTGATAGTATGATAGCAATTCAGATTAAAATGAGGATTATGCTTTACTCTTTTTACAAGATTGTGGTAAAACTACATAAACCTTACACCTGATAGTTTATTAGTCTGTATCTTGTGGCCTCAGATACACGAGTGTATGGTGGCTCTTGAACACTGCTAACACACAGATCACATTTGGTCCAGAGGTAAGACAAAAATACAGTGCTTTGAAGAAATCATAGAATGCTAGGTTGGAAGTGATGTCAGGGAATCAAGCAAGCAGCACTGTGAATGTAATTGAAGAGAATTTTCTATCTGCTCCAGGAATCACAAGGCAGAGAGGTGTTGCTACATGGATTGCAAGGGTGAAAACACTGCCGTTAACATTTTCCACTTGCTGCTTGAACTGTTGAAGTTCTGCTGCAAGTGGGTGAGACAGTGCAGTTCTCACTGCAAACCCATGGAAATTTGTGGCAAATGAGCTGTGGACTTAACTGGAAGCCAGTTTAGACACTTCTTTGACGTTGCTTTCTGTTACGAAATAACCTGAAACCAGCTTTGCATGTGTCTGTGTTGGCCACACAGAAATTAAGTTCCCTTTGCCTGACCCTGTGCGTGGGGCTTGTAGTAAAGAAATGTACAGATCAGGCAGCACTCTTCTCTGCTGTGGCCACAGTCATCTAGCAACACCTGTATTGCTTTGGAGATGTGCCTCAGCTGTTTTGTACACATGCTGTGGAATCCAGCCTTCTCAGCAGGCTTTTAAAATACCTAGAATGAATTGTTCTGGATCTGGTTTGATTTGTGCCAGTGAACCACAGTTAGCTTTGGTGGTGGCAGTGTGAGTGCAGAGGTGTAAAATGGGTGTGAGAGAAGATTATCCAAATTAATTTTAAGAACTGAAGGCCAAGCTCTAAGATACACATGCTCAGAGGCTTTACAGATTTGCATCTCTAAATAGCTTCCCTTCCCCCCGCCCCCCCCATTTCTACCAGCAAGCAGCAGGAGCAGCTGAGTGCTAAAGAAACAGCTGGCTTTCAGTGATAAGAGGGTCACTGTCACTTCATGGTGAAGTTTGAAAAACTTTATATTTAGAAGCAGAAGGGAGAGCCATCAGCAGCCACACCCCAAAACCTGATCTGTTTGTGGTTTCTTCACTGCCTGCACTTTTGTGATTGGAGTAGTAATATTTACATTCTCCGATGCTACAAGGCCTTTCTGTTCCAAAATCCATCCCGTGGCATGACATAGCATGTGAGATCAGTGACATCAGGAGTGCTGACTGCCCTGAGCTGTGTGTGAGGAGGGCAGAGGGCTGCAACTGGGGATCCGTAATTCAGACAGCTTCATTGGCTGTTCCCCAGGTACAGCCCTAAAGAAATAATCAGACCTTCTATGCTTTTTACTTTTGGCAGCTACTGCATGTTTCTTTCTCCCATCTTTTTTAATCCCTTTCTATGTCTTATCCCTATGTCCAGAAATAACCTCTTTTACTGTGCCTTGGAGCCCCTCCTCCTGTTTCCTTGGGTGTTGCAAGGCTTAGTAATTAGCAAAGAGTTAATTGTCTTCCCACACAGAAGGGGATCTGCTCTCAGAGCTGGCACTGACAAGTTTCAGCATCTCAAATCCCCTTTATTTTCTCATCTCACCTCTCATTCAGGTCACTAGCTCTTTTCCTAGATGCAGGAACCTAAACATCTGAAAGTTTCAGAAGTAACAATTTTGACAGTGCCCAAGCCCAGGTGAGACACTTTGACTACCTCTACCCAGTCAAAAAACGTAGAGCCAAAGACCACTCTCCATCCCTAATCTCAAATGACACTGCAGCCACCTGGCTCTGCATCTCTGGGCTGCTACCAGTGCACATGTAGCTTTTAGTCATCCTTTTATGTGTGGTTTATAGGTTGGGGTGGGAGTGCTTGAAGATGTGTGACAGCACACCAGAGAGCTGCTGTCAAGAGCTTACAGCTGAGGTTATGTGACATGAAGGTACGTGGGGTTGCTACCTCAGTGTTTGAAGGACTGTGTAGTGTGGGGGGCTAATGTATAAGAAATCTCATCCTGTGTGTCTTCTGGATTGCTCCTCAACTTCTCATACCTCTACAACTCTACTCACACACAGGTTTGGGAAGTGACTTGGTCCCAACACCATAACAGTGTTCAAACAGCACAGATACTATAGGGTCCCATGGACCTGAGTGACTCCCACACATCTGGCTCAGTGGGCTCTCTACTTGATGCTTGCTAGCCCAGCTTGCTGCCTGCTCTTGAACATGTCTGCTGCACTGTTTGCATCACTGGCCTTCCCAAACAACTGAATTTCTTCTGGTGTTGTTTGGGATTTAGGAAAGGTTTATGAAATGCTGTGGAACAGACATATTTGGAAGCCAGCTGTGAAATAAGTAGTGCTTCAAACAGAACCTCAGTCCCTTGTAACCTTAATTTCTTGTTAATTGCTGTATTACGAAAGACCACACTTGTATCTCAGTGTCCTTGAGAGGTTGGCTGCAGAGACCTCGAATGCCCCTCTCTGCCAGCACTCCCCAGCCAGCCAGACATGCAGTACCCTGCCGCCAGGCCCTGCAGCCATTGCTGTGATCAGGCATGAAATTATTCTTAACTGACTGAAGCGAGGCTTAGGCTGAAAAGCTTGAGGGACACTGATTTACTCTATCATCCTGCTCTGCCTCAGCTTTATTTCACCTAAACCACAGCTGGCAGTTTTTACAGAATCAGAGGATGGCTTGAGTTGAAAGGGATCTTCAGGATCATCTAGATTCAACACTCCTGCCATGGGCAGAGACACCTCCCACTAGAGCAGGTTGCTCAAATCCTCATCCTGCCTGGTCTTAGACACTCACAGGGATGAGGTAGCCACAACTCTCTGGGCAACCCATTTCAGTGCCTCACCACCCTCATAGTAAAGAACTTAATGTGTAAGACAGCTGAAATCACAGAATTATAGAAGAGAATCATAGAATCATTTAGACTGGAAAAGACCTCAAGATCATCAAGTCCTACTATCAACCCAGCACCACCATGCCTACTAAACCACATCCCAAGGTGCTGTGTCTACACTTCTTCTGAATACCTCCAGGCACGATGACTCCACCACTTCCCTGGACAGCCTGTTCCAATGCTTGTCTGCCTTTGGCAAACAGAATGTCCACTTGAAGGGGACAGGAAGGCAACTGTGGACTTTATGAATAAAACCAGTCAGTGATAACACAGTCTCAATGGCATCTATCCCATGCATATGAAAGAAGAACATTTCCTTACCAAGGTGCATGCTTTGTGTGTACCTGTGAATCACATCTGCTGAGTCTGTCGAAAGAAGCTCCAACAAATTTGCATTGATCTTTAGTCTGAATATCCATCTGGATATGGAAGAATGAGTTGATGTGTCCTATGGAGAACAGCAAAGTAGTTAGTGGCCATTAGGGTACAGAGTATTTATCACAGATGAGGAACCAAGAAAGAAAAAGTTGTGTTTGCAAACTTAACCATGGAGGTTGCTCACCTGGGTTCTTGGACATCCAAAATCAAGTGATTTTGAAGTGAGAAGGAAATGAGAAATGGACTCCTGATACCTTTTCATGCACCCACTCTTCAGGAGCCAGGCTATGTGGAGAGCAGGTTTTTTGTTTACCAAGGAGTAGATGTCTGTAACATATTCCTAGGCCTGCAGGCTGTAAGCAAATGAGTTCTGTTCCCAGTAGGGAAAAATTAATGCCTGATGTGGCTGATGGAAATCTACTGCTAGCCACAGGATCCTGTGTCACTTGTATTAGCCATGATGGATCCAAGTGAATCTGTGATGGAGAGATAGATCATACATGCACCCTGTATTGAGTAGAGGTGGCAATGCTCTGCCCTTCCATGGAACATCAAGCTCACCCCTTTTAGACTGCTTAGTCAACGTTTGCCAGTTCAGCCCCTTAATAACTGTTAGTAATTAGGTAAGTAGATTGCTGTTCAGCTGAATGAGGGAGGAATTGGTATTGATCCTGAACCTGGGATAGGTTGTATAGTTGGGCCAATGTTGGTAGTAGAGTTGGGCCGCTATTGCTCGTTGAATTGGACCAGCGTTAGCCTGAGAGAGATAAGAGAACTTGTACATTGATACACACGTCCAAGAGAAGATCAGAAGAGCCCAGGTGGTAAATAACCTGGACAATTGCCTGCAGGACCTAAAATTAGAGATCAACACAAAGACTTGGCAGGTGAATAGTCAGCAGATGCTGGCTTATCTCTCTATTTGCTTTGGAAGATTGGGTCTGACCCAAAACATGTTGAAATCAATTTGTATTTTCTCCTTTATTTCGACAGGCTATGCACCAGGCTCTAATCAGTTGTGGGCCTAATTAAATGATTTTCCTCATTGCGAGCTAATTACTCCTATGGAGAAATGAAACTGAATGTTAAATGAGCACTCTATAGGAACTGTATCTGTAGCGTATGGCTCAGAATAAAAAATTATGGGCTTGATTTCAAACTGTCTTACACAATCTCTTATTCCACATCAGGCAAGTACAGTTTCCCACTCTCTTTTGTTGGAATGAGCATGGAAATTGAGTGAAGAGTCAAGCAGAAGGACCATAACAAACTCCTTGTCTTATGCAAAAACCCTAGTGCACCCTAGCACAAGCAGGAAATCATCAGCTTTCAGCATCCAGGAGAGGAAGCAGCAGTGCATTTGAATTGCAGAGAGGAGGTCAGATATCAGCAAAATGTTCTGACAGTGAGGAGAGTGAAGCACTGGGCAGGGTTATCTGAGGAGCCTTTGGTACCTCCAGCATGAGAAACAGAATCAGAGAATGTTAGGGGCTGGAATGGACCTCTGGAGATCATGAAGTCCAACCCCCCTGCTAAAGCAGAGTCACCTAGGGCAAATCACACAGGAGTGCATCCAGATAGGTCTTGAAAGTCTCTAGAGAAACCTGCAAGAGATTTGGCTCCAGCTGTATGCAGGGAATGAAGCACCCAGAGACCTCTTGGTGCAGGTTGGAGTTCTGCACCAAACTGGTAGAAAAATGCAAGATACAAAATAAAGACAAATTTAGTGGCATCAGCTTGTGGTGACAGGCCATTTGCTGTTCTTGAACAAATGGCAAAGCAGGTAATGTGAAAATGTGAAATCTACAGTAATTATTTAGATAATGGGAAATCAATCATGCTAATGAGGATGTAAGTGTTGGCAGACTCCAGCTATCACTGTGTGGAGGGAGCTGAGTTACTGAATCCTTCTTGTCAGGGATCGTGGGTAGGAGGCTGCGTAGGTCTGGCCAACAATGATCCTATGTGGGACTTCCCTCTGTTACCTCCCAGCTAAACCTTCCAGCTAAGTGTAGGGTTTCATGCTTGGTGTGAGGCACTGGATTCCAGCAAAGGGAAGAGCTTTGCTTAACCCCAAAACACTTCTGCAATGACAGGGCGGGGTGGGGCGAGGGGTGTAAAGGAATGGCCACCAAAAGGCACAGCTGGCTTAAAGCAACTTGGCATGCAATAAGAAAAAAATATTGTTTAGGCTGCCCTGTCTGTTTGGGGGCCAGAATCTAAGATGTTGTAGCATATAGCCTCATGCAACCCACAGGGCACTGTTTGCTAAATGTGGTGTCCACAGAAATTACAAGGGACGCTCTTCACCCTCAGGCAGATGTTTACCGTGCGAGTGTCACTTGGGGTGCCACATGCTTTGTGTCAATGCACTGATTTTAGCACTGGAGGAGATTCCAGTAAGAAGGTACAAGTGAGGTGGAAGGAACTAAGGGCCAGCGTGGAGAATTTCACTTTCTTGGTTTGCTTGTTTTCCATCCAGCTTTCCACAGGTTTTGGGGTGGGTTTTGTTTGGTTGGGTTTTTTTTGTCTTGTACTTGGCTCAGTGTCTCTGATCCCATCTGTCCTGGTTTTGTTTGCCTTCCTTTGTTGCTGAAGGTTTCATTCTGTTTCCATTCCTCTCCTTTTGTGCAACACAGATTCTCCTCCTGAGCCATGTCCAAGGTGTTGGACTCCCTGCGGTCACGATGCAGACTCCACGGTGAGGACAGGAGTTCCTGCTTCACCGACAGTCTCTGCATTGTGTAAGCAAGCACATCTCACCAGCCCACAGAAAACAAGTTTCAGGCCATTACTTCATGGGTTCTCCATTTTCTAACTTGTCAGGGCACTGGTAACTCTTCACTTCTTCATTGTTGTTGGTCTCGTGGTATCTGCAGGAGATGGAGTCCCACTTGTCTAGATGATCTACACACAGTGAAGGCTTTTTTAAAATGTGAAGATCCTGGTCAACATGGGCAGAACAGACAAAGGTATGAGAAAGTTGTTATGAATAATTCTTCCTTAGCTAGAGGGAAGTAGAAACAGTGAAATCCCTGGCTCTTGTTAGCAGGCATAATGACATACCTGTAGTAACTTGGACACCTTGAGTCCACTTCAGGGCTTTCACCACAAAATGTCCTCTTCTTCACTGGGACCAGCGTAACAAAGGGATGGATTCTCACTTTTTGCCTCCCATTTGGATGTGCCATGGATGGTGGAAGGTGGACCTATATCAGGTGCCTGCTATGGCAGCACTAGGACAGGAGATTTCAGCACATACTCACATGGCAAAGTCTGAGTCATCATAGAATGGCCTCAGTTGGAAGGGACCTTCAAGATCACCTAGTTCAGATCCCTCTGCCATGGGCAGGGACAACTCCTACTAGTCCAGGTGTCATCCCTGGTCAGTCATGCCATGTCACTGTGTCACCTATTTCGTTTTGAATGAGATGCTGAGGGTTGCTTGGAAGTGGTGTGTATATTGGCAGCCATCTCAGGAGGTGAGGTATTTTCTTGCCTATCAAAAGATAGCTCTAACATTCAGAGATGCAGTGGTGAGACTTAAAGCTTCAAATTCTGGAGTTTGAAGGCACTCCTGATCTACAGCTGTAAGGGACTGTGATTAACATCCACTCTCCTGTAAACTCAGAAAGTCCCTGGAGGCAGGGAAACTCAGGCTGCTGAGCAGCAAGACTGTTGGCTTCTGAAATGCTATCATAACCTACCTTATAAATATGAATGACTGAAGGCTGACACAGCCACACAAAAGGCAGCTTTTGTCCAGACTCAGGCAGCCAGGACTGCTGCCAAAGGAGGCTGGGCAGGACATTCAGAAAGTCATAGAATGGTGGGACCAAAAGGACCTCTGGAGATCAACTAGTCCAAGTCCTCCATTAAAGCAGGTTCTCCTAGATCAGGTTACACAGAAACATGTCCCAGTGAGTTTTGAAAGTCTCCAGGAAGGAGACTTCACAGGCTCTCTGGGCAGCCTGTTCCATGTCTGTGCCATCCTCATGGAAGCAAATTTTTGCCTATGTTTAGGTGGAACCTCCTGGGGTCCAGTTTGTGCCCACTGCCCCTTACCCAGTCATGGGGCACCACTGAAAAGAGATTGGCCCCATCCTCTTAACACCAGTCCTTTAGGTATTGCTGAGCCTTGAGAAGATCCCCTCTCAGGCTGCTGTTATTCAGGTTAAACAGCCCCAGGTCTCTCACTTCTCACACAGCTGCTCCAGTCCCCTCAGCATCTTCATAGGTTCTGCCTGGACTCTCTCCAGTAGTTCCCAGTCTCTTATTGAACTGAGGAGCCCAGAACTGGACACAAGGCTCCAAATGAGGCCTCAAGAGGGCAGAGCAGAGGAAGAAGAGAACCTCCCTTGACCTGCTAGCCACACTTTTCTTAATGTATCCCAGAAGACCATTTGCCTTCTGGTCCACAAGAGCATATTGCTGGCTTGTGGTGGACTTTGGTTGCCCTATGCAAAGCACTGCACATCTTTCATGCAAGGGGGAAGAGCTGGTGCTGGAGCACTTTTGCCCTACTGTATGGGTTAATGATGGGGGAATAGGTGTGCCTGGCAGTGGACAAAACCCCTAGGAGATGGCAAATTCTTGATCCACCCCAATTTATTCCATTGAGACTGGCCAAGGACCACACTGTAAACCTGTCTTGCCATCAGGTAGCAACCCCTATCTTTTGACTTATTCCTCTGCAGGCTTGCCTTGGCTTCCCAGATGAAGACACCTGCTTGACACCGGACAGCAGGACCACAGCTTAATGAAGAAGGGCTTGGAAAGTAGTACCTCAGCATGACCTCTGCTTTCATTGCCTGTCCCTTTGACATCTAACCAGACCCATTAAACTGCCTAAAATGCACACATCTGGGCTCTTCGTGGGGGATGTTTGCTTCGTTTCATTCAAGCTTTGTTTACCTGTGCAGTCTACTCTTTATTGTGTGGTGCTTTTTGCCACTTAGGCACTAGGCTTAATCAGATTTGTAAATTAATTCTCTCCTGGGGTTTCTCTTTGTGTGCTCGGAAAGCATAAAAAGTGTTCACGACATGCTTCAGAACACACACTGGTTACATTAGTCATCCTCTCAGCAGAAGAGTTTTGTGGAGAACACTTCTGGTTAAAAACAAAACACATTTCCTTTAAGCCAGGTTCTTTTCCCCACATTTGATCCCTAGAGTGATGTCACCTTAGTAAACAGACTTGCAAAGGCTGTTTGTGATATTTTGCTTTTTGCTGAAGGGACAAAAGCTGCCTTGAGATAGTTCATGTGATTTTTCTAATGTACATATCCAGAACCACTTTCATGCAGAACTTTGCATTCTGTGGCACCTGGAAAGCTGGTTGCAAAAAAAAGTTTTTCTCCTGCTTGCCTTTTCCCAAGCTCAGCAGTCCTGGCAGTGCCCTGGTTGGAGGGGAAAGGGAACCTTTGAAGGGGACCACCAACCTCTCCATCAGTGCTGCCCACATCTTCACAGACAGACCATCCCTCATACCCATCATGCCCCTTATCACAACTGGTGAAAACACCTCCTAGTCAACAAAACAAGGGCGCTGAGACTCTGGAATAGGTTGCCCAGGGAGGATACAGCCTCCTTAGAGGTGTTCAAGGTCAAGTTGGATGGGGCCTTTAGCAAGCTGGGCTAGTGGGAGGTGTCTCTGCCTGTGTGGCTGGGGGTTGGACTAAATGATCTTTGAGGTCACTTCCAACCCAAACCATTCTGTAACTCTATGAAAATGCTTCTGAGGCAAAACAAACCAATTCCGTGATTCCCACTGCCATATGGGAAAAGGTTTTAAGAGCAGGTGATGTGGCTGAAGAGGAGACAGGGCTTGGCAACCTCTGCAGTGCCCATTGCCAAGAGAGGAGAGTGGCCATGGCCTTTGAACCACAGTCTGAGAGCTGCAGAGATGACAAGCTGCAGCACATCACCTTGGGGTGAGGGGTACTTTCCAGAAGTCACAGACGAGTGTAGCTGCAGTCTTCCCTTCACACCAGTGGGCCCCAGGGAAGATGTCTCATGGTACTGCACACCCACCCTCTAGGCAGCATGGTCTCCTCACCCCACCTTGCACGCACACCACACACATACAACACCTACCCCCATCTCCCAGCCTCTTTGTGTTTCACAGGAAACAAGATGATAAACCACAGCTCTCCATTTCCTAATTATGCAACAAAGTAGAAACTCCTAAACCTTCAAAAGTTCAAAAATGCTGAAGTGGTTGGGGAAAAAGGCAAAGAGGAGACCTGAAACCGAACGGGGGTTTCACATAGCGGCTCTTGGGTTCTCACAGACATTACAAAGCCACATTGGGGCTTTTACAGCACACTTACTCTTGGGTCTGTTTGCTAGAAGAGGCCAGCAGTGTGTGGTGGAGGCAGCTCCATCTTCAAAGGAGGGCACAGTAGCAGCAGAAAGCTTTGGTTTGCCAGAGCAATCTGTGATCCTGAAAACAGAAAGGCTGGTGCTGACTCCTGCAGAGCAGACTTGCTCAGGTTGGTGGGGAGGGACCTGGCCCTAGTGCCGCTCTGCAGTGGGAGCCTGGGAATTTCTAGACACATTGCTGCCCAGACCACTTCTCTCTCAGCCTCCCTCGTTCCTTGGACCTGGGCCTGTCTCAGAGCTATAGCATAACCACTCTCCAAGTCTTCACCCAGTCAGCACCAGTGTAGGCACATGCAATAAACACATAGACTGGAGCCCCAGCAAAAGCTGAAGGGCAGCTCCTCCTGTGCTGCCCCACTTCTGACTGCTGCAGTCACTGCTCATCCTACCACCTTCACTGTACCTGTCAGGACACATGGCTGTGTTCCTGGGACACCTGGAGGGGCTGAGCTCATCCCATCAGAGCAGCTGCTCATTCTGCTCCTCCCTCCCACAGAGAAGGTGCCCCAGCCCTCTGATCATCTTCATGTCCTCCTCTGACTCTGCTCTAACAGCTCCATGTTTCTGACTTGTCTCTTGCTTTTTCCTTGCTCAAATGTCTGTTTTTATTCCTTTTCCTTGGGGAACAGCAGAGTGAAATGAAGGAAGGAGGACTCCCCAATTCTATAGAGTTCTGGGAATGAGTGGCACACATCTAGGCCAGATGCCAAGCAGCCCATGGCATTCACAGGCACAACTCACACTCGTTTCCGTAGCAGCTCCTTTGCTCACCGGTGCATCGTCAAGGTCACAGGGAGCAAAGAGGTCCATCAGGCACTGTTGGCCAGGCTTGCAGGCAGCTTTGAGCTCTAGGACCAAACCATGAACCATGGAGGATTGACTCTGGCAGCAGAGCACAAGTAGGACTTTCTTTTTGCAGCCTATGCTGCTACCTTCACATCACTCATGCCTTGCAGGTTAATGTTTTTTTCTGTTTCATATATGGAAAATCTGTGCTAAAACTCCAGGTTTAAAGGCAGGACCATTATGGGGACCTGAGCACCTTCCTCTTGAGAAGCATTCTTGACCTGTGAAAGCCCAGTGGGCTGGAACAGCTGCAGGTCTGGCAGAGCCACACTGTCTGTGGGGTGGCTGCCCCAGTTTGTTCTGGATGAGGACCTGCCTCTGGTCCTGTCCCAGCTCTGCCCCAGCCTCCTTGTCTGTTCCCACGCAGGGAGCGGGTGGTGCCTCAGTGCCTTTCCAGTCCTTGCTTTATCCAAGAGGATGTTTGTTTCCTGCAAAGGAAAGCACAGTCGGATGTCACGCTAGAGGAACATAAAACAGACCTACCAGGGGCCAAACTGGTATCTTTTACGAGTCTGCGTCAAGATTTCATCAGAGCTCAGCTTGGCTCATCCAACCAAAGTCTAATTTTGTCCCTCACTGGTGACCAAGCTCAGGGGACTAATGTGGGGACAGGAAGATGCTCAGTTTGTTCACAGCATCGTGTTTCACAGGTTTACCTTCCATGTGACAGTCTGACCTAGGTATACCTGCCTTAGCAGAGTGCTGGACTAGATGGTCTCCAGAAGTCCCTTCCAACCCCTGCCATTCTGTGATTCTAAATGTTCATTGCCTGTGTGGAAAACAGAGTGCTGATGCTGGCCACAGAGAGCTCTGGGGATGGGAAAATGTGAGTGCTGGAGATGCTGCAGAGCGCTGATCATCTGCTGTGGAACATTCCTGCATGGTGTGGCTGCCTGATGTTCACCCAGCACCTTTGGGCCTCCAAGAAACTCAGTTCCTTCAACACACCACACACACTGGAGTGGTACAGGTTGTCTTGTGTGATTTTTCAGAGTCAGAAACTGATGGTTGTGAGAGCTGGAGCAGGAAGATGGAGGAACCTTACCAGCCCCTTCTAATAGTGGCCTTGTGGTGACTTGAAGAATCAGCTCAACTTCACGGAGCTCCTGAGTCTTCCTGCTGTCACTTGTAATTGCTTTTGTACGATGACAGAATCATTTTGGTGTTCCTCTGCTTGGCTGTTTCCAGCCACTCTGCCCCAGGCCTGTAGCATCATGTGAGGTGGTTGTGACCCAAGTGCAGGTCCCAGCACTGGGCTTTGTTGAACCTCATACAATTGGCATCTGCCTATCAGTCCAACCTGCTCAGGTTCCCCTGCAGAGCCTTCCTGCCCTCAAGCAGACCAACACTGTCACTCAATGTGGTGTCATCTGCAAACCCATTGAGGCTACCTCAATCCCCTCATCCAGATCACTGACCAAGATGTTAAGGAGAACTGATCCCAGACCTGGGCCCCAGGGGAATACCACTGGTGAGCTGTTACAGATACTTTTTCTACTGGGGCATGGCTCAGAATGCCCATTTCAGCCTGAGAGTGTCCTGTTTGCTCTTGATTTCCCCTCATGGTGTCACAGAACATTAGGGGTTGGAAGTGACCTTGAAAACTCGTCCAGTCCAATCCTCCTGCCAGAGAAGGATCATCTACGGCAGGTCACACAGGAACACATCCAGGTGGCTTTTGAGTGTCTCCATATCACACATAGCAAACATTTTTGGGCATGTAGGTATGCTGGGCTTTTAAAATTAAGTTATTTTAAATCAAGTTATTTCTCATAACAACAACAACAACAATAAAAAGCTTTCTAATACTGGTTCCTCTTTTCCCTTCCTGGGAATATTCCCTCAGCAGTCCCCTTTGCCAGGGATGATGTAGTGCAAGCAGGTGTTACAGCCTGATGGAAAATGCATTTGGTTCCTGCCAGCCTTCCTGCTGCTTCAGGAGAAGGCTGCCCCATGCAGAGAGAGGCTGCTTAGATCAAACTGTACTAATCGCTGGGTGATTTGGAAATCTGTTCCACTTGCAAACAGAATCAATCCAACACTCTGCAGCACTGAATTAACAAAGGTCACATTTCATAAATATTACAGAGCAATTTTCATAGCTAATGCAGCAGGCTGGTTAATGATTAGGGCAGTAAACTCCTGATGTCAAGGCACGGTGAATGAAGGACATATTTTTACAGCTTCCATTATTATTGCCTCAGGAATCTCAACCAAAGCTAGCAGAAACGATTAGGATCCAACAACTGTCTTGAAAACCAACAAGCATCTTTACAACCTAGCTCATCAAACTGTATTTGGTCTGCTCTGTGGCTTTGGGGTTAAAAAAAATGGAAAATTGAAGACATTTTCATTGAAAATTGTCATTGAATCAGTCAGATTCTGGATGGGAAAGCAAATGTATTGGTTTTAATTCAGTTATGCTGGATTCCGCAGTTAGAAACCCAACCTCAATGGCTGGTAGGAATTGGCAGAGTCTAGACTAAGCAGGGGTGGAATGCTCCTTGACCCAACAGCTGGAGCAAGAGGAAAGATCTCAGTAAAGGTCTAGTTCAGCTCCTAGGATTGACTCCAGAGACTGGCACCCTTTTTAGGGCTGGGTCCAGTACCATTTCTCAGATGGAAAGTACTGGAACTACCTGAGCAGTCATAGAATCATAGAATCATGGAACTGTTGAGTTTAAAAGAGACATTTGAGATGATCAAGTCCAAACGTTCCCCTGGAGCTCACAATCTCACCACTGCTAAGCCACTGCCGCTAATCACATCCCTCAGCACCACATCCATGTGTCTTTTAAACACCTCCAGGGATGGTGGCTCCACCACCTCCCTTGGCAGCCTGTGCCAGGGCCTGAAAATCCTTCCTGTGAAGAAGTTTTTCCTAACCTGGACCTCCCCTGGCACAAGCTGAGGCCATTTTCTCTTGTCCTATCACTTGTTGCACGTGAGAAGAGGCTGACTCCCACCTCAGTGGCTCTGCAGGGAACCAGCACTGTACATACTCTATGTAAGAGAGGTGGGGGCACAAATCCTGTGATTCCTCTGAGTTATACAACCAGAATTCTTGGGTCCACATATAAACAGAGGACTTAAAAGCAAGGAATGCAGTTTTCCAGGATTTAATTAGAATCATAGAATCATAGAATGGTAAGGTTGGAAGGGACCTCAAGGATCATCTAGTTCCAACCCCCTGCTATAGGCAGGGACACCTCCCACTAGTACAGGTCACTCAAGGTCTCATCCAACCTGGCCTTGAACACCTCCAGGGAGGGAGCATCCACAACCTCCCTAAGCAACCTATTCCAGTGCCTCACCACCCTCACTGTGAAGAACTTTCTCCTAACATCCAGTCTAATTAGGCATGTTTTATATCCAATAGCTGCACACACAGAGACAATCTGCATTTCTCAGTAGGATTTTATCTACTGTGAGCCACTCATATCTGCATTCAATGGGCTAGAAAATCTTGGTGTAAAACTGTGGGTCAACTGTCACTCAGCAGTGTTTGAGAGTTGAGGGCTTGGGACTCAGCGTAACTCCTGCAGGCATTCTGTAGTTCCTTCATCCAGAAGAAACCCCCTCAGGGAACAGAGAGTGAGTACTGTCACTCTGAAATGCTTCACTGAGAGAAACGAATGCAAAGCCCAGTGTGGAACGTGCAGTGGTGTCCAGGCACCTGGGTGAAGAGGTGGAAGCAGTTCTGTCTCTGTGTGGGAAAGCTGTCTGGCAGGGTGAAGCATGCATTGCCCGTGCCTTGGCCATCACTGCCTGGGCGTTTTAGGTTTTCATTTCCAGCTTGTGGATGCTCGTGCTTGGAGGCCATTCAGAACATAAAGAGAAAAAAATGTCCTTCTTTGAAAAGTCAGTGCAATTCAAGTGAAAAGAACACAAACAACTAAAATCCCAGACTTCATAGAATTGCTTTGGTTGAAAAAGGCCTTAAAGATCACTCAGTCCAAACATTCTCTGACTCCACCAAGCCTGCCGCTATACCGTGGCCCTAAGCACCACATCTCTACCTCTTTTCAACACCCCCAGGGATGGGGATTCCAACACCTCCCTGGGCAGCCTGTTCCAGTCTTTGAGAAGCCTTTCAGGGGAGCGATTTCTTCTAATGCCCAACCTAAGCCTCCTCTGGTTCAACTTGAAGCCATTTCCTCTACTCCCATCACTTGTTGCTAGGGAGAATAAACCAAGCCCCAGCAGGCTCCAATCTTTCAGGGAGTTGCAGAGGGCAAGAATCTCTCCAGGTCTTTCTCTCCTGGGCAGTTTCCAGCCTCTCTTCCCCAAGCTTGGAGCATTCATGGGGTTGTTACGACCCAAGTGCAGCACTCAGCACTTGGCCTTGTTGAATCTCATACAGTTGACCTCTGCCCCTAATCCATCCTGTCCAGGTTGCTGTATATAGCCTCTCTTTCCTCAAGGAGATCAACCCTCCCTCCAAACTTGCTGCCACCTGCAAACTTACTGAGGGTAAGAATTCATGCAAGTAGCAGCTCAGATAATCATAAACAGTGAAAACCAGCCCAAGAGAGCCTCAACACCATAGTCAGAAGAAACCCAGAAGGCTTTTCCTATAGGTAGACGAAGGGGGACCCCAATATGCAGAGGTTCACAGGGTCACTGCTGCCTGGAGGCTGTGCCCACAGCCATAGCTTTTTCCAGCCCTGCTTCCATCGCAGCTGGAATGGGCTGAAAAATAACTGGAAGTTTCTTGTCGGAGCAGCCACATGGCACAGCCAGTTCTTCACTGACAAACAAGCAGAAGAAAACAAAATATCCCACTGTCAGCTAAAAATAGCTCCAGAAAGTACAGCAGGGAGGGCTTTCAGCCAGCAGAGATTGGCCACTGATTAGGGAGGGTTATCAGAGCACCCAGGGCTGGGTAAAACATGATCCCACTGCCAGCATTCCTACCCAGTCCAGCAGCTTGTGGCCTTGCCGTGAATGCCTGTGAAACTCTAGAAGCTTTTAAACAAGGGGTTTGTGCACCTCACCTGCAATGTGGCTTGCTAGAGTTAGAGAATGGGTGGCCTTGATGATCTTAAAGGTCTTTTCCAACTGAAATGATTCCATGAGTCTCTGATTCTGAAAGCTCCATTAGGTCTGATGCTGCAACGTGGCCTCCTTGGAGTTCAGTGAGATAAGGCGGTTTGGAGGCAGCAGAGCAGGGTATAGATGTTGTTCCTCTCCTGTACCCACTCTGCCTTCATGACAGGTGCAAGCTGGCTTGGTCCATTGCCAACGGGGGGTGAGCTATACTCTGTGCAAGTGGAATCTCATCCTGTAAAACAGATGTGAAAGCATTTCTAAGGGCTAGACACCTGTGTAGGGAGGGGCTGGACACCAGGGGAAGGGCTGGACACCTGTATAGAGGCTGGACACCAGGGGAAGGGCTGGACACCTGGGTAAAGTTGAGCCTAGCTTTGAAGACTTCCCCAAGTCATGACTGCCTTGCAGCCATGCTCTGAAGTGATAGATTTTGATCCCTGCCATGTTAGGAATTTGATCCATTGAGTGTTTTTTTGCAGAGTCAGCAGTGTTATTTTTGAAGCACAATGTAAATGTGCAACAGTTTTCCAATGGCAAAACTCAAATTGCATGACCCAAGATTTAGGGCAATTCCCTCTTATGGTCTTCAGCCTCTTGATTCTGCTTTTTGCACTTAAATTTAGGTGTTAAAATGAATGTCTTTTTCTTTCTCTACTACAAATTACTTAGAGGATTGTTTAATTTGCAGCTGTTATGAGGATCTATTTGCATTATTCCAATTATTTCTCCCAACAGGGTAATTAATATTCACTGGGTGAAGAAAAGTGAGCAATGAACCAAGAACCCACTGGTTTGTTTAAGAGATTCTCAAACATGGTTTGAGACAAAAGAAGAAATTCATGGAAAGGGAGCAAGATCAAGTGACTCAGAGGTTACTCGGTGTAAGACCTCTGCCTTGGGGATTTATTCTGACTAGCAACAAGAAAAGTCCAAACTCCAGCCCAGCCCTCACCTCCAGACCTAAGCCATACTCTGATCAGCCTCAACAGCCTAAATGTGGGGAGTCATGGCCTGGGATCTCTGCCTGCTTTGGAGATCTGCCTTTAGCTGGAGATCACAAGTGTTGAGCCATTGACACCTGTGGTGTTCAAAGAGCTTTCTACTAATTTATCTCCACACCTCAGGCTTCTGTCCTGGAGACTGAAGCCATTCCATAATTCTATCCTTTCTTTCATTGAAACAATGGAGTGAACTCTGTAAGAGCTCTCCCCTTGCACAGCAGCTCCACTTTTCTACTTCCCTGATGAATGCAAAAGAAGCCCCTCCTAAAGCTGCCCTATAAAAGCAGCCCACTTGCAGGCTCACTTCTAGTCCCAGCTTAATTTCCAGTGGTTCCAGAAGTATTCCTCCCCACCTACTTGGAAATAGCCATCTTTCATCAGGCAGCTCTCAGCTGAACAACGTTAACTGTTATTCAAACCCTGCAGAGGATGAGCTGCTCTCCCAGGACTGAAGGGCGGCCACCTCCCAGATGAAACAAGGCAGCTGTTTAAACAGTGCAGGTCTGCCCTGCCCCAGGCTGCCAGAGCAGGGGGAGAGCCCAGTGGTGTGAGTGGAGCTGAAGCTGTGCCATGCCACCGTGGTTAGCACCCCTGCTTTTTGTGGAGAAAACCTCCACAGCACAGCAGGAGAGCTTGAACCAACTCCATGTGGCCAGGAAAAGATGTGGTGTGTCAGTGAAAGCCAGACAGAAAAGCTACTCCCTTGGCCTCATTGTGATGGTTTGGGAGTTACCTACACCCTACACTATGAAAATCACCTAGACTAGACTGAGCCAGCTGGAAGTTAAGGACTGAAGCTCTATTTACAGCTTAGCACAATATACAAGCAGAGATATACACAATAGACAGGAATAGTTACAGAAATATACAAGTTAAAGGTAATACAGAAACACAACTCCCCTCCCAGAAATCAGAGTCCCCAGGAGGGGCTCCCAACCACCCTTCCACCTTTCTCCCCACCCCTCTACCTTACCCCAGGGTTTGCCTTACATGCAAGGTAAGTTTGGAGGATGGGCAAGGGCGGTTAGAAGCAGAGTGGTTACACAGCAGAAGGCCAACAGGCACACCAGCTCCTAGAGAGAGAGACTCTCTATGTTATCTATGTTTGTGTCCTTGTTTTTATACATCTCAGCAAGCCTGTGAGTGAAGTAGACATCACCATTGTTTGCTTTTCACAGCCTATGATCTAATTTTTTTTCATCAAAAGATTCCAATTAGCCTCAAACCAGGACACTTATGCAGTAAGATGCTCCCCCCTGTAGATGGGGAGTGTGAATTCTGGTCTTTGGGGCAGGATAGGGGTGGGAGAGCAACAGTCTGCAACAGTCTGCCAGCTCAGAGGATTTGACAGAGACCAAAGATGCTGAAAATGCTTTGCAAGCTTTGGCCTTACCTGGAGGCAGATCAGTGCTGGGGTCAGGTGGTGCTGCTGGGCTGTGGCACTTGCTGGAGGCCCCAGGGAGCTGTAACCATCTGCCCTTGCCTGGGAACAGCATTCCTGCTCAATGGTCACTGCTTATGACTCCTCTGTAGGCAGCACCTGAAGGGAGACTTGAAGATGCTATCAGCTTCTTTTCCCTTCCAGGTCTGTAGTCACTTCTCCTTCCCTTCCCAGCTGCTCTCAGTGCAGGGCTGCTCTGATGTCATAAAAAGCTCAAATTATCAAAATCAGGACAAAATCTCAAGTTAATCAGAATCAGGACCACAGCTCTACCCAGTGTATGGCCTTTGGGATCACTACCAAGCATGGGAGTCACCTCAGAAAGACAGGAGGACTCATCAGGGCTGCTTGTAAAAACCATCCTGATACGGCTGGTGGGAATGGGGATGAGTAGCAAAGTTTGCTCTCCACCTGTGCTGTGCAGCCCTTGGAGAGCACAACCTTCATGCTCACCAAGCAAGCTCCACTTTCTGCTCTCCTGTCGAGTCTGTTGGGCCATGCTGTCTGCAGAGAACATTTCAAGCCCTGTATGAGACATACATAGAGCCCACTAGTGGGTCTCACCAAAGTCTGCTTGTATCTCCTCGCTCTTCCAAGGCAGAACGTGTGGACACAGCACTTCAGGCCATAGTTTAGTGCCCTTAGGTTAATGGTTGGACTTGGTGATCTTAGATGTACTTCCCAACTAAAATGAGTCTATGATTCTATTTAAAAAACACCTTTCTGGCCATCAGAGAGTGCAGAAGACCATGTCTTGCCTGGAGGTTGCTTAGGAGAGCTTAAAGACTGATTGCCCATTGGAATGGGCTGCCCAGGGAGGTGGTGGAGTCACCATCCCTCGAGCTGTTTAATAAGAGGCTGGATGAGGCACTTAGTGCCATGGGTTAGTGAATTAGAAGGTGTTAGGTGATAGGTTGGACTCGATGATCTTAAGAGGTCATTTCCAACCTGGTTAATTCTGTGATTCTGTGACCTGTGCTTCCTTGATGACCTTATGGACCACTGTGTACTTCAATTTCTGAGCACAGCCAGCAGGGCATCATGCCACCCTGTAAGATGTGTAACTGAGTGATTTTCTGGCTGGTTTGTCTTGGTGGTAGGCTTCACACACACACACACACACACACACACACTTTTAAGCTAGTTTTGTGTTATTGCAGCAGGGATCTTCAGAGTTAGTTTTGGCTTTTGGGTTGGTTTTTTTTTTTTTTTTTTTTTTTTTTTTTGTTACTGTTTGGTTGTTTTAATAAAATACTTCATCCCACCTGTACCTGCATACTCTTCATCTGCATGGGGCTTCACTTTCACAGAATCATAGAATGGTAAAGTTGGAAAGGACCTCAAGGATCATCTAGTTCCAACCTCCTGCCATAGGCAGGGACACCTCCCACTAGTACAGGTTACTCAAGGCCTCACTTTGACCCAGTGAGTTTTAAGATGAAAATAATTAGAAGGGCAGGATGTAGGAATGATCATGATCTGAAGATAAAGACAACGAGGAAAAGTTTTTACTGATTCTTGCTTCCTTTAAATTTAATAACAACATTTTCATTCATAGCAGTGGCAGCAGGGCTGCAGTCCTTAGGAAAAGAGAAAAAATCCCAACCTAAACAAACAAAAAACCCAGCCAAAGAAACAAAACCCCACACACAAACCAAAAAACTCCAACAACAAGCAGAGATGGGCATTTGACCCAAGTAGTGTATTCCAGCCCCATAGCTCCTTCCCAGCATCAACCCCCAATATCTATCTAGCTGAGCAAACCAGCCATGTGCTGTCTCCATGCTCCACTTGCACCTTCAACAGCTCTGCCTAGCATCTTATTTTACACAATATGGTAAAGCTCCTTCCCCAAAGGGCCATAAAGGCACAGGTTCACTTGCCTGGGAAGGCCACTGGGTCCTCTCAGCAAGGATACTTGGCCCAGCTCACTGTGTCCGTGGATGGTTTCATCTGAGGCTGAGCTGATAAGGGGATTTCCTTCCAAGTGGAAAAGCCTACACTGTGTTTACATGCAGATAATTTCCTACTTGCTGGGCTTAGTGTTAACAGGCTGCATTTCTGGCCTGCTTCTCTGGTGCTCTCCACCCACACGAAATACATTCACTGTTGGGCAGGGTGGGAGATGTTTTGCCAGAAGCTGGAGAGATGCCACAGTACAGCTGCCTGTGGAAGGCAGGGGTAGAAGGACACGAGCTGACTGCTTCACTCTGCTTCTTCTGGAATTAGGTTGCATGGACCACACTTGCTCCTGTCTCCTTTGCAGGTGCTTCTGCTGCTGGCCCATCATGTCTTCTGGGCAAATGAGATAAATTTTGATTGAAAGGAAATGGCCTTGAGTTGCCCCAGGGGAGGTTTAGATTGGATATTAGAAGCTTCTTCACCAAAATGGTGTTCAAAGACTGGAACAGGCTGCCCAGGGAGTTGGCTGAATCCTCATCTTTGCAGGTGTTCAGAAGAGACAGAGATGTGGTGCTGAGGGTCATGATTTAGCACCAGCCTTGATAGAGTTTGGGAATGGTTGGACTCAGTGATTTTAAATGGCTTGTCTATCCAAAACAATTCTGTCACTCTATGAAAAACTTTTAAAAAGAAACCCTTGAAGCACAGCTGATGCCTTCTGAGCCACCTCCAGGACTTAGTGATTTTCCAGGTAGGTAGGACCATGCTCAGCTAAGGAGCAGGAGAACTTGGACTACCTATGCAGCAGAGGAAGAATTTACTGACAATGCTGGTAGAAGATAAATTAATCTAATAGGAAAACTCCATAGGTGAACATCACAGTATCACAGTATCACCAGGGTTGGAAGAGACCTCAAAGATCATCAAGTCCAACCCATCACCACAGACCTCAAGACTAGACTATGGCACCAAGTGCCACATCCAAACCCGCCTTGAACACCTCCAGGGATGGTGACTCCACCACCTCCCTGGGCAGCCCATTCCAGCACTCAATGACTCTCTCAGGCAAGAACTTTCTCCTCACCTCCAGCCTAAACTTCCCCTGGCACAGCCTGAGACTGTGTTCTCTTGTTCTGTCACTGGTTGCCTGAGAGAAGAAGGTAACCTCCCCCTGGCTACAACCACCCTTCAGGTAGTTGTAGACAGCAAGAAGGTCTCCCCTGAGCCTCCTCTTCTCCAGGCTAACCAATCCCAGCTCCCTCAGCCTCTCCTCATAGGGTTGTGCTCAAGGCCTCTCCCCAGCTTCATTGGACATCACAGAGCATTGCTTGTTGGGGTTGCACACGATGGTGATACCCCCATCTGGAGGCCCTTTCCCTGGTCACTTAATGACAGCTTTGTCTGCAGCCTGCACAGTGCTGTAGTTCACGATGGTTTGTTTCTGTAGTGACCAAAGATCTCGTCCTGATGAAATGCCCATGTAAGCACAGCACGCTGGCTATCTCTACACTTGAGAGGCATCTCCTCCTTGTACACCAGAAGAGTAATGGTCACACACCCAAGATGAGGTAAGGATAGATTATTCCACAACCAGTAAGTACTATGTGATACCAAGATTACAAGTGGAGAAGGTGCAGTCTGACATGGGGCATTACCAAGATACAAACTGCTGGAGATGCTCACAGAGGTCAGCAGGATTTGATAGGAGTTGTTGGGTGATTGGGTCCTACATCCTCTGTGGTGTGCTCCAGGTCCAAAAGCAGCAGCTGTCAAGTTGGAGTTGCCTCAGGGACCATACAGACTGAAAAGGAGGGCTCTGACCCTTCACAGCTGAAATAGAGGCAGTCTGAGATGACTGAAAATCGGTTTACTAGCCAGATACCCAAGTAAGGAGGAATAAAGACTTCTGTCAGCTCTATAAGCTGTGAAAGTAGAAAGCTCTCTGCTCAGAAGTGACAGGACTTGTATGCGGAGCAACACAAAGGTAAAACCCATTCTACTGGCCACGACCAAGGTAAGAGGATGACTCACATTAAACATCACTGAACTTGGGAGAATATTCACCCTGTGCCTTCTGAGTTCACAGGGCAGGATCAGAAATCACAGGAAACACAGACATGATGAGGAAA